>JANHMN010000001.1:233070317-233104470 GCA_030674055.1 Rhabdomys pumilio | reverse complement strand
CGAGAGCGAGAGCGAGAGCGAGAGCGAGAGCGAGAGCGAGAGCGAGAAGAGAGAAGAGAGAGAGAACACCTAGGTTTCTCATAATCCAGAGAAATACATTTTCCACAGCCATGAATATTCTCAGTCTTAGACGAGGAGGTCAGCATGTCATGACCGGGCTCTGGTGAAGGTTGTTTTTCAGGTTACAGAACACTAACTCCTTATATTTTCATAGTCAAATAGCAACCTAGTTACTGTCTGAAGTCTGTTTTATAAAGATGAATGTCATGTTCCTGAGAACTCTTATAATCTAATTATTGTCTAAATGCACCATCTCCTACTACCTTTGGCTTCAAGCTTAGAAATTCACAGTGGATCTGAGAGAGAGAGAAAAAAAACTCAACACATAATAACGACAGTATTTTGAATCTCTCTGTCATTTGTGCAAAAAAATGTGCTTTCTGGATGATATAATCACTGTACTTAAAAAGTTCAAAGTTTATTTTAAAAATATAGTTTTTAAGATATGATAAAACTCAGAGGAGTAGGCTTCTGTAACATGTACTTTCTTTGATCCCAGTAAAGAGACTATACTAGTAAAACTCCAAAATGAAACTTTGCCCTTGCCTTTTCTTTGCTTTGAGCAGTTTTGGAATGAGCTAACCATTAAGTCATATTTGTAATTGGTTGGACCTGCCTAAGGGAGTGAGTTGCTGCTAATACATATCTGTCCAATTGAATTACACAGATGTGATTTATTCCTACAAAGAATTAAATTTATAGTTTGTTAAAGAATCAAAATGAGAGGGAGGTAAAACATGGATCCTGGTTCCATCTCTATAGGTATGAACGAAGCTAAGTTGATTGATACCTGGCAAGACAAGACTCTCATTTTCTGGAAGGTATACTGTAAGTGTGAGTTTACACCATATAAACAAGGCACTTTGACCTTTTCATGGCTTTCCTTCTGAGTATATTATCACACTGCCAGAAGAGGCTGGATTCTTTGTCCAAGTAGGCAAAGATCACTACTGTTGTGATACACTTCATTAAAATTGATTTGTAAATTAATGCTGCAAAGGTTCTAATATTTTTTTTTTTAGCTATTCTTTTTTTTCCTCGGATATTTTATTTACATTTCAGATGTAATCCCCTTTCCCCATTTTCCCCCACCACCCAGGAACCCCCATCTCATCCCCCCTCCTCCTGCTTCTATGAGGATATGCCCCCACCCAAGCTCCCACTCCCACCTCCTCATCCACGATTTTCCCCACACTGGGGCGTCCAGCCTTCACTGGACCAAATACTTTCTCACCCACATACGCTTCACAATGTCATCCTCCACTATGTATACATCTGGGGCCATGGATCCCTCCTTATGTGTTCCTGGGCTGGTCGTTTAGACCCTGGGAGCTCTGGTTGGTTGGTATTGTTGCTTTCCCCATGGGGCCTGCAAACTCTTTCAGGTTCTAATATTATTAAGCCACTGAAAGAAAATAAAGCAAATACCCACAGCCAAACATAAGGCAGAGCTAGGAAATCCTGCTGAAGAGGCAAAGAATTGTAGGAGAAAGAGGGTTTAAGGGCACCAAAAGACAACTCACAGAATCAACCAACCTGGGCTCATAGGCGCTCACAGAGATTGAGCCGACCACCAGGGAGCCTGCATAGGACTGACCTAGGCTCTCTGCACAAACGTTACAGTTGTTTAGATTGTTCTTTTGAAATTCATTACAGTGGGAGCAAGGGCTGTCTATGATACTTTTGCATGTTTTGGTAACCCTTTTCCTCCAACTGGATTGTCTGTCCAACCACAAGAAGAGGGTAGGTACCTAGTCTTACTTCTAATTAATATATCATGGTTGATTGATATACATGCCCTACTCTTTTCTAAAGACAAATGAGAGAGGGATGATAGGTAGGAAAACCTATGGGGGTGACACTGCAAAAAAAGAGGTAACAGTACTGTGGTGGGAATATGAGAGAGAAGCGACAGGGGGAAGGGAGAGGGAGAGAAAGAGAGAGACAATGTATTTATTTTAAAAATAAAGCTAGATCATATTTGTGAAATCCTGTTAGTACTGAAATATTTGGAACAAAACAGTGGTAGTCTACCATGAGTAGAACATTTTGTGGTTATCTCAAGATTTCGGTAATTGTTGGACTTAAAGAAAGCAATTCTGAAGTACAGGCAACTGAGTAGTCATGAGAGTGGGTGAAGTAGTCTCCTCCAGGGAAAGATGGCAAGCACTGATTAAGTGGTCTGAAAATACACATGTGGGTGACATTATAAAGATTGGGCAAGTTGTATTTATGTTTATACATAAACATATGTAACAAAAATAAATAAAAAGGAGGATATGAATATGAAACAGTGGAAGCGTCCACGAGAGAGTGTGGAGGGAGAAAAGGGAAGCTATATTATAATTTTATATTTAAAGAATGTATGAAAACATTTTTTTAAATGTTCTTTCTTCCATAAGAAATTCAATTTCTGAAAAAAAATTTAAAATGACTGCATAACTTTAACCACATAATAACCTGAGGAAAATTTAATTTAAATCATTAATTGTGTTCTGTGAATGACACAAGGTTTGTTATATAGTGTAAAAAAAAAAAGCCACGTGCTTGCTACATTTTCTTTATAACATGTGGAAAATGTTGTAATAAATGTTGCACTTTGTACTCATCCATAATTCAGAGCAAGGAAATTTGACACTTAGGTCACATATATGGACTTTAGAACTAGATCCTAATGCTCTCTACATAGTCCAACTACAGTTACAAAGATGATTAAGTTATCGGTGAAAAGACAGTAAACCAAGGGACATATACATGTGCAGAACTAAATATGGAATGTCAATGATACAGGAGGATTAACTTTTGCAAAGATGTTATGCAACATAATTGATCTATTGAACATAAGTGTGATATATTTCTCATTCTCACAGTTACTCTGTAACTATATTCTTTTGCTGATATTTTTTACTCCCTAAAAGTGTTTCTTCCAGTAGTTCTTGCTTGCTGCAACAGTGATTTCCTTCCTATCCTAATCCTATCCTTTTATTATCTCATCCTTTCACTTTAGAATGTGAATAAGCTTGCTTCTTCATCTATTTAATATACATGGGGGATGCACATGATCTCACTTTTATTGGTTGGCTACTTCATGTTAATTATAATTCAGAAGAATTTTTTGTTGAAGTGTGTAGAAAATGAATAGTAATTCAGCTATGGGATCATCTATGCTTTAGGTAGCATGAAAAGTAAAAAAATATATTTACAGTTTGGAGTTTAATACATGAATCATAATTATAAACATATATAAATGGATACATATTTTCATTAAAATTATGTATCGTAGTGATGGTTTTCCAAAAACATACTTACAGTCTGCATGATTTTTTATATTTTAAAGGAATATTAGGAAAATGCTTTGGTTATAATTGTGTTTTGTAGAATGTTACATATGTTTTCTAATGTACTTTTTTTTTATATTTTGTATTTTCACATTTACTCATTAAAATTTTTTGAATGATTGGCCAGGTGTGCTGCCAATGAATATCTTATGGTACAGTCAGTAATTTTCAGATAATTTTCTTTGTTTTCACATTATTTGTGTATTACAATATTGTTCCATTTTAACCATGCAAATTGAAACATGTAGTAGGCTTGATATTTGATTAACTTAGTTAGAAGAATTATAATGGATGTAAAGGTGTATAGATGTTTCCTGATATGACTTTATTTTTTTAAAGTGTTGAATATTAATGATATGCTTAACACTGATTTTAGTGAGCATCACAGATTGGAGCATATTCTCCAGCAAATGACCCTGGAAGGGAGCCAAGCCAACAGCAGTGAAGCTATGCTTGCTCCAGTGCAGCTCCACTGGACGACACAAGTGTAATAATGGATGGCAGGATACCTAGCCAGCTGTTGGGTGTTGAGCTGATGTGGGGAAATTTCGAATAGGGCAAGCAAAAGAAACATGCTGAAGACATATTAAAGAACAATTTCAAGTAATGAAGCATGGCTACAAAATACCAGGGAATAACACCAGGGAAAGATCAACCCAGTGTGGAGCAATCAGAGCAGCAAAGGTGTGTAGCCAGGTGAAGCAGCAGCATATCAGACGAGGAGAGAATTTGTAAGGAACAGCATTCTCCCAATCAAAGAACATTGTTCACCTGCACTCTTTGAGAAAGCACGGTTGAATTCCATACTTTGCAGTCATTTAGAAACACTTCAAAATATATTATATACAGAAGAATATTAAAAAATTTCTGGTTTTGATTACGTAGTCTTTAGATACCAAGAGTTCATACACAATGACTAATAACATATACTACTATTCATATATAATAAAATACCTGTGTTGCTGCATGAATGCATTAAAAAATGCATGAGTGGGGGAATGTATCTGTAATTTTAGTTTTTTAAAAGGCCATTTTCTTCCCTGACGGGTATGCAATAGTGATGATAAAATCAGTCTTACTAGTCTGTCCATCCAAAAAAAGAAATTCTATTTGAATTAGACACGTTCCAAATGTCTTCAAGTATAGTTACAGTCTCTGTACACTAGTACTTATAGACATACTTCAAGCACATTGTTCAGAAAACATTTCGATCAGTGCCTAGCCAGGTAGTTGCTACTAGTAGTTTTGTCTTCTGAATGTTCTATATTGATTTTATATTAATTGAGTAGTTGTCAGGTACGCTTTATGTGCCTAAAGGATATGAGGAGCTAATGAAAACTGTAATGTGATTTTAAGGTCAGCATATTTCTTACATGGGAGAAATTAAAATGTCAATAAAAAATGTAGTGGAATATTTAAACTTGAACTAAATTTCGTTATGAATCATTTTGTATGATGAATCACTCTTGAACTATCTCTGGTGCTTGTATCTCTGAGCTTTGTATGCCTGGTATAATTTCTGAAAAAATAATTTAAATGAATTATGGCAGAATTAATAATATAGTATATGCAAAAATTAATATTCATTGTCTTCATTTATTTACCAAAACATGTACTATAACTCTAATAAATTTGGGAGAAATTTTATTGTCTGTATAAATAAGAATAGTAATTTGATTGAAAAAATTAAGCATTTTTTAACTTAAGGAATTAATGGAGCTTAATTTTATTCTTATTATTAATTGTACATTTGAAGCATAATATTATATAACTAAATAACCACATTTTTTCTGAGAAACATGAAAGTTTTATAAAAGCATTTTTAATTTCAGAAAATTTCATGTTTGACCTGATATAAAAAAATTGTCATGTTTCTTACTCCTCATTTACATCACTAAACTATTCAATTGGTTTTGTTATTGAAATGTTTGTTTTTCTACAAAACCATTGATGTTTTTAATGGCAATTTTGTTGATTTCTTACATGATTAAAATAGAAATTTAAAGATTTATTTTTGTAAGTTAACAAATGTTTTTGCAGATGAAAAATGCCTTTTCTGATGTAGTTTCTGCTTCAACCAAAAGCAACCTGTTACCTTCTACCAGATGTTTGGAAATTTGATCACTGATGTTAAAACAACTTACTGTAGATATTACTTTGTTTTGCCTGTTGTTCAAAGCTTTTATTGTTTTAAGTCTTGTGCTGCTTTCAAATCATCTTTTGAATACAGAGCTTACACTTTCCTTAACAGAGAGTCTGATGACCTTAGGTAGATTAAGGGTTGTCATTGAAAATGCCTATTATCTAGAAACTGGTAGCCTATATAAAATTCCAGGTGATAAGATTGAAAGCAAATGTGATTATTGGAAGGAATGAAATGAGCTCCCTTACTATTCCCATTAATACCAGCTAAACTTTATTTAAAGATGTTTAGTGACCTTGCCATATCTGCCTAAATATAAATATAAATATAATACAATATAAATATAGGTATATAATAAATATAGTTTAAACAATCCATGGGAGTGGAAGGCATCTTTTTAGTGTCTTATAAAATAGTATTTAAAAAGTCAGTAGAAAGAATACTCACAATTATTTTTAATGGTACTGAAAATTAAATATTTACCCATTTCACTATAAGACTGCGTTAATCTGTTTGATAGATGATCATTATAACCTGTAAAAGGAGTTTGGCGAAAAGTTTTGGTAATTTTAAAATGGGAAATAATGATTTAATACTTCAAAACAAAATTTTGAGAATTATAGTATTTTTTGTAATGCATGATTTAACAGTTTTAATTTGAACTCCTTTTGTCTCTTAACTCTAACCAGTTTGAAGGCTTTGCCTTACTCTTTGTTTCAATGTGTAGAGTCAATATTGATGATTAATTATTTACAAATATCATTCTCCCGCCATGACATTTTTCCTTTTTGAGTCCTATGATATACTTTTCAGGATTTTACTGGAAAGCTTAACAATAATCAGTAGGTAAATAAAATAATGAATTGCCATAATTAAACAATATTTATAGATACTATATTGCAAAATAGGTAATATTTGAGGCCCTGGAATGAAGACACTGAGTGTTTCAAATATAGAAAATAGTTACTTTCATCATAAATATAATATTCCAAATGAGCAAGGTACTAAAAAACACATAATTAAAATATGATTCATATGATATATGGCAAAAATAATTTCTACTTGTATTTACAAAAACAAGGGACATTTGTAACAAAAGCAGAAGATGGTAGGAAGTGCAGAAAACATTCCTGAGAAGTGTGTCCACTTAAGCAAATGTAAAGGAAGTGGAGATTCACGCCATGCACATCCCTCTGAATGGAACTCTCCAGGCGTAGGAAACTTGTGGAATAGAGGAGCAGAGTCAGAAACATCCCTGAAAAAAAAAAAAAAACAGAATGAAAGAAACTAAATTTTTTTCTATTTGTTTGTTTCTCTCTCTTCCTCTCTCTCTCTCTCTCTCTCTCTCTCTCTCTTTCTTTCTGCCTTTCTTCCTTTCTGCCTTTCTTCCACCCTTCCTTCCTTTTTTTCTTACTATCTTAATCATTTTACTTGTTTACATTTCAAATGATATTTCCCTTCCTGGTTTCTCATCCACAAAACCACAGTCCCATCCCCTCTCTCCTTTGCCTCTATAAGGTTGCTCCTCCATCCACTCATCCAAACAGACTCAAAAGGCTAGGCTCACAACCAAAAAAAAGAAACTAAGTTCTTTTCTAAGTGAGAAAGACAGATAGCAGAAAGAAGGACAATCATTTCTACTTGAAAGTTGCTTCACAGATTCTTGTGTTTTAAATTAGAAAACAAGACACAGGGGGCTTTGAAAAACTATGTACAACAATAATTCTACATTCTGAGACAAATTACTGTGAATCCTCTATTAATAAAAAAAAATACAGAGACACAGATACAACACTAGAGGTTTAGATCCAGATGGCAATGACTCTGAGGTGAGAAATGGATAAATGCTGTGACTGTGAAATCCATAGCATCACTGACAGAGATTTAAAGGTGTTGGCTTCTAAGTAAACAAGATTTATTTCATGATTTCTAACTGGGAAAACCAAAGGACTCAATGTGTCTTACCTGAAGTGGAGAGGTAACTACCTAAAGGCCTAGAGGACAAGAAAGTCTAATGAAGCAACTGTCAGTGTGGGTGCCCTAACTTTAAATGCCCAAAAAGAAATGACATTCAAATGCCTTTGTCTTGCTCTCTTTCTTTATTGCTTATCTTGGTTTATTTTTGTGATAAAGCGCTGTGTATGGTACTTAAATATTATTTTATGACCACTTACATTCTAACTGCTTACTAACAGTGTCATCATACAAAGAAGCTCTATAAGAGGACATTTTAGTTGGGTAATTTTCAACCTACAACACTTCTATATATGGATCTGTCTTTCTGAACAAAAGGCAGGCATTCCACATATCTGTTTCTACTCCTGTGTCCTCCATGGCTTTTTCTCTTTTCCTCTTCCTCTATTCCTTCCTTTGGAATTGTTCTATGTGCCCCTCAAACTCTGGATATTTTCCTTCTAAACAGCCATGCCACATTACATGTCAAATGCTAACTTTTATTATGAATTTCTTTTATGATTTTTCCATATTTAAAAATCACCCCAAATCTTGAAGTTTGTTTGAAAGATGCTAGATAAAGCACGATCATTGGACTCTTATTTGACAATAGACTCTATCATAATGTTGACATAATAGTGTTAGGAGTTTTACTCTTTCCTTTGAAACTGTTAAAGAAACGAAATTTGACTTAGTAAAGAAGTTATTTTGAAGTTAAGTATGGTGTTTCGCATTCAGAATTCAAGCTTTAGGGAGGCTGAAGACGTTGGGTTTCTTTGTGTTCAAAACGAGCCTCAACTATATATTGATTCTTAGTTTGTATTATTTTAACTCAACTCTTTTCCTCTGAATTTTCTGTTTTTTCTCAATTTCTTTAAATAAAACTATTATTACTGTTACGAAACACCATGATGAAAAAAACTTGGGAGTAAACGGTCCATTGAGTGAAGTCAAGGCACAGCTCAAATTTAGTAGGATTCTGTCGGTAGCCGACATTCGAAGATGGCGCCAACTGCCTGCCTGCCTCATCAGATTCTTCTGGTAAACAGGTATTCTGTACATGCGTCAGCATGATTCTGGCGTGTGCCCCTCCTGAGTGGGCATATGCTAACGAGGTATTGTAGCCTTAGCCAATCCTTGCATTGGCAACCCCTGCTCCTCTATATAAGCAGCACCCTTAGGCTGCACGGGGTCCCCCGTAGTATTTTTATAGTTCCTACAATAAAGGCTTTTGAGAAGAATCCAACCGTGTTGTGTCTGCTTTCTGGTCGAGTTGGGTGTGACAGGATTCTGGAGGCAGACCTGTTTCAGAATTCATAGAGCAGTGTTACTTATTACTGGCTTGATCCTCATAGATTTCTCAATATGCTTTTGGATAAAATCCAGGACCACCCAGCCCAATGCAATAATAGCTGGACTCTCTGAAATTAATCCTGAATTGAGAAAATACTCTATCAACTTGATGCAGATCAATCATATGGAGGTATTTTCTCTACAGAGATTGCCTCCCCTCAGATGACTATAGCTTGTGTCAAGGTAATGTAAACCTATTCTGCAGACTATTGTAAAATAGTTGGACAAAGGTTTCATTAGGATCATATTCAGTTGCATATGGAAGCTTTACTGTATGTTTATATAAAGAAGGCTCATATAGTTAATATGAAGGCTGTTGATAATAGCTGCTTCTCTCTGTTTGTTTTTTCATACACCTTGCAAGAATTACCTTTGTAAAAATTAAATCTATTTAAAGTCCTTAAACATTCATGTATTAAATGATGTAAACAAACATTTTTTTGCCAGAGACAAATGACTCCATATTGGTCATTATTTGACCATAAAGAATTTTGCTGCTGTCTGTATTACCGGTAGACTGTCAAGTGTTCTGATATTTTATGGATTAACAGAAAAAATACTTTGAAAGCACCTGATGCATATTCTAACATGGGGTACTGTCAGTTTTATTGGTTATAACAACAACTTCAGTGAAAGACTCTACTGCTGAATAAACTATATAGTTATGTTAAACATATGGAGAAATATAGCTTGTATTTAATTGGAAGTTTCACCTCTACTGACTAGACTAGTGTTAGTGCTATATGTTGCTATAAACACTACCAGTGGGGAGGGGTGAACCATTAGTCATGAACCAACTATGTACTCTGTGGACTACAGTAGTCACCTGCCTGCAAAATAAGCCCACTGATAGGGTAGTGGTACAAGTGATATAGAAATAATCAAACACATTTTAATCTTCTTAATTACTTTTTTTTAATTTAAGGACTCTTCTATGAGATGAAACCCACTTCTGGCACTTTTGATAAGACCAATATCTAGAGATTAAATAGGTCACTAGATAAGGCTCAAGGTAAAATCAAATTACTCTTATTCTGCCCAATAAAATGACCCTTAATGGTATTATATTCAAAGATCTGTATATCTAATCATATTTGATAAGCTTTTGCTTGAAATAGATAGTGATTAACACAAAAATCACAATAGGACAATGTGCAGAGAGTTGAAGACATTGATGTCCTCAACCCTAAATTGGATGTCTATATGACACCACTTTGCTCAAAGATTATGGATCCAGAAGAAGAGGAGATTGAACGATTGAAGGAGCAGGAGGTGCTGGGTGAGTTTATAAAAACTGAATATTCCAGACACAACAAAGCAGATATGTATACATACAAACTCACAATGACTGTACAACACACATAAGACCAGCATAAATTTAGGGAAGATATAAACACAGAATAGCCAAAGTTTCATAAGCCATGCAAAATTGATATGTGCCAAGATAAAGAAAGTAAGTTCTCTTCACTTGAGTGACATTGGGTTTATCAACCACATTCCTGGACAGTCAACATCATCAGAAGTAGTTGACCCATAATAATCAGGCTACATTGTGTGTGTGTGTGTGTGTGTGTGTGTGTGTGTGTGTGTGTGTTTGTGTGCTTGTTTTGTTGGTAGTGTTTGCTGTTATAGTGTTTGTTTTAGTTAAGGACAAAAATGAAATTAGGTGGGAAGGGTCATAGGGGCAGATCTAGGAGAAGAAAAAATATGATTAAAATAAATTGTAGAAAATATTTTATATATATATATATACATAATATATATATATTATACATATATATATATATATATATATATATATATACACCTCATCAATAAATTTTAAGAGACACTTTTAAACTAAAGTTCATTTTTATGTTTTTATATCTCTTTTATTATTTTAGCTTAATATGTCTTATGATAAATCCAGTGACTTACTACATATGACATATCACGGGAATTTCCCTCTGCAACACTTTCCTAACTCTATCCTTCTACTACAACATGTAGAATGAATCTACCTCCAGGTTCATTTTACTCATGAAAATACTTATTTTATTTGTTTCAATAAAATTTTTCACATTTACTTTTCTGTGTTTTAAGCATTGTTAAGTCTGAGTTTGGTACTTTTTTAAGGAAAGATCTGAAAAAAAATGATAACCACTTTTTTGGAGGGTGTGGTGTAATTTCTTCCACTTGATTCCTTGAATGGTGGACTTTCAACAACCATCTGTATCTTTTAGTATAAATGTCTGTCATTATAACAATTCAGGTAACAGCAAGTCTACATATTTATAAGTATAATAAAATTATACTTACTCTTTATACCAGAAATTATATGCAAGATAGACTCCACATGAGAAAACGCAATAAAATCAAAATTTCTGTGACAGAAGACTTTCTAGTAGACCACTTCTGCTCAGTTGTTGACGACTATGCATGCTACTCATTTTCAATGCAATCAGCAGTCAATCTTTTGTGCTATTTATTCCTACTATGAGACACTAATTAAATTCCCCTTTGCCTGATTCTTTTCATATACCACATGAGTAGCAGGTAAAGTCAATTTGTGAACTTATTGTCCTTGACATACTGTAGAAGTGTTTCCAGCTGGAACTGATTATGTTTAATCTTCTTTGTTACCCAGGTTAAAAAAAATCAAAAAAGATAACAATAAATAACTGCAGCCCTCACTTTATTCAAATTCCTTCTACTACTGTTATGGAACAATGCAGATAAATAACAAAGGCTCTATAATTGTGCAAAGACCGTTCCCCCAGCCATAATTATTTTCTTGCATGAGACATAGTCCCTCTGTAGCAGGTAACAGAAAAATAAGTTTTAAATATGAGAAAGTGAATTGAGTCACTCATGATCCTTTGAGGAAATAAATTACAGACTGGGAAGTACAAGCTTTTCTCTTCATGCAAAGCAAGAGTGCTAACATTTTACTGGTTTTGTTGGTTGGATATCTAAATATTATTTGGGCTTTTTTTATAATAGACCCTACAAATGTGAATCTTGTCATCTTGCTATAGTGATTATATATCATATACGGAGGAAGTTTAATTTGTATACATGGATGAATTTTTTGGTATTTTCATTTGGATATTGTAAGTAAATATATGCTTCCTAAGAATATTATTAAAATAATTATGATCATATTATTTAGAACCTATACAAGTTTATTTATATAGTAGTAAATATGTAAATATACAAAGTAGTATTTACATTTTCATAGGGAGAGTGGATGATTTTATGCCCTTTTAAAGATCTGAATAAAATACTATTTTTCAAACATTAACATTTGTAAAGTTATTATTTGTTTATTTAAACTTTGGCAATACATACAATTTATTTAAATCATACTCAACTGGACCCTTTGCTCCATCATTTCTAGACTTCAAAATTTATTTATTTATTTATTTATTTATTTATTTATTTATTTATTTATTTTAGATATTGATGGGTTTGTATGTCTTCTGTGGGAATGTGCACATGAGTGCTACAGCTTAATGAATTCAGAAAAGAGGGTAGGTCCTTGAACATGAAGTCATATCAGACTTACGTGGTTCACTGTGGATGCTAGGAACACAACTCTGTGCCTCTGCACTGAACTCTGCACTGCATCTCGTTGGCATACCCACTTAACCGTATCTTCAGTGCCTTTGCCTTAGTTCCATCATTATTTATAAAGACAAAAAAAAAGCTCAACTAATTTCAACCAACGAGAGCTAACATTCCTGAAAAAGTTACAAACATCTTACCATATACTGTTATCAAGATAGAAGAGAATGTGTTGGCCTATAGGAACTCTTTTGGTTATGTGAAGTTTAATCACAGAAAAGAAAAATAACCATAACCAACCACTCATGTATGAGGTAGGTGACACTGATTATATTAATTAGACATACATCCATTAGCAATTGAGCTTTCTTTTATTTTAAACATTTTCTACTTCATATATTAGATCCTAACTGAAGTTTCCTCTCCCTTCTCTTTTCGAAGTCCTCGTCCTCTCCCTCTCCCATCCTGAGATCTACTCTCTACTCCTCCTCCACTTCCCCTCAGAAACTGGCAGACCACCCAGCAACATCAACTAAGCGTGGAATATCAAATTGCAGTTAGATTTGGCACCTGCCCTTATATTAAGGCTGGACAAGTCAATACCACTAGGAGGAAAAGGGTCCCTAAATCTGTCAAAAGTCAAAGATAGCCCTCATTCCTTCTATTAGTATTCCTCAAGCACACCAAACTAAACAAAGCATAGCATATATGCAGAAGACCTAGGTGAGACTCATACAGGCTCCCTTATTCTAGGTTCTGTCTCTGTGAGCTTTTATGATTCTTGCTTAGCTGATTTTGTGGGCCATAATTTTGCGGTATCTGTAATTCTGCTAGCTCCTACAATTTTTCTGCTTCCCCTTTGCCAGGGGATCATGGCCCAGATCTTCTTTGTCTTTGCGTCTCTGCATCTCATGTCATCTGGTGCTGAATGAAGCCTCTCTGGTGACAATTATGCTAAACTCCAGTCTATAAGTCTATATGTGTAGCATTGGGAATCATTTCATTAATATTTCTTTTTTTTAATTGTTCACAATTTTAATTGTTTAATTTTTATAATTTTCTAATTTTAATACAAAGATTTGATATTCTGTTTGGGTAGGCCTTCCTTCCTTCTTTTTCTTTTTTTCTTTCTTTGTTTCATTCATTCTTCCTTCCTTTCTTTTCCTATAATTTTTAGGCTGGGTTTGAAGGCCAGTTTACATTTAAAATCTACAGTTTTGACAAGATCAAATTTTTAGATAATCTCATAACAGCTTAAATTCTGCACAACAGAATTTGTACAATTTGTACACAATGTGACAATATTATATATTTATGATGGTGTGCTACCCAATGCATAGAAGGCTCTGTCTTTTGTGTATCAAGAACAATGGCATGACAGACTTAGGAGGACTTATTTTTCCAATTCTGTTTGGTTCTATCTTATGTCTATCTAGCCTCTGGTTCCCGGTCTGCCAGGTAATGTTAGCATTTGATACCGTCTTATGACAGGATCTCATGTTTGACCAATAGTTGTTTGGTCACTACCACAAGTCCCATCCCATCTTTCACTCAGAACATCTTACAAGCAGGACAAATTGTAGGTCAAAAGTTTTGTGGATGAGTTTGTGTCCCAATCCTTCCATTGGATGCCTAGCTTGGATAGAGAAGATGACCAGCTTAGACTGCATATCTGCCATCCCTAGGAGTCTTTTCTAGGTTCACTCTCATGGATTCCTAGAAGTTTCCATTGCACTAGATTTCTACCATGCCACTAAAACGTGCCCCCTATTAGAGTTGTCTCTCTCAGTATTCTCTTCTTTCAACACTCAATCTACTACCTTCTCTTTCCATCCCCATATGCCTGAAATTCACTAGAAATTTCTATTTTATTATTTCTCCTTCCCAGAAACAATCTCAGGATTCTCTCTTATGTCCTTGTTACTGAGCTTCTCTGGGTGTGTGGATTGTATCAGTTTTATTGATTAATTTATAGCTTATATCTACATATAAGTAAGTACATACCATGTTTTTATAGATTATCTCTCACAAGATGGATTTTTCTAAGTCTATCAGCTTCTGGTAAATTTTATTATGTTATCTTTTTAACAGCTGAAATATATTCCACTGTGCAAATCAACCACATTTTCTTTTATCAATTCTTTGAGGGAATTCTAGATTGTTTATAGTTTCTAGCTATTACAAAAAGGCTACCATCAATAAAGTTGAGAAAGTGACTTTGTAGTAGTATGGAATGTCCTTTGAGTATATACCCAGGACCATTATAGCTGGGTCTTAAGGTAGAATTCTTCCAAATTTTCTGAGACCTAATGATTCTTTGGATTTACTCTGTGTCTACTGTTATACTCTATTTAATTTCTGGTTCCTTTAATTTGGATAGTCTCTCTGTGTTTCTTTGTACATTTTGATAGAGGCTTTTCTATCTTGTTGATTTTCTCAAAGAACTGACTTTTTCTTTAATTGATACTTTATATTGTTCTCTTTGTATCTATTTTATTAATTTCAGCCATGATTTTAATTATTTTCTGAAACTTACTCATCTTGAGTGTGTTTCCCTTCTCTTCCTGCCTTTCTTTCTTTCTTCCTTTCTTTCTTTCTTTCTTTCTTTCTTTCTTTCTTTCTTTCTTTCTTTCTTTCTTTCTTTCTTTCTCTCTTTCTTTCTCTCTCTCTCTTTCTTTCTCTTTCTTTCTTTCTTTCTTTCTTTCTTTCTTTCTTTCTTTCTTTCTTTCTTTCTCTCTTTCTTTCTTTCCTGGAGCTTTCATGTGTACTTTTAAGTTGCTACTATGTAATCTCTCCACTTTCTTTATGAAGGCACTTAGTCCTATGGTCTCTCCTCTTAATATTGCTTTCATCGTGTCCCATAAGTTTGGGTATATTGTGCATTTATTTTCATTGATTTTAGAAAATAATTTCTTTCTGCTTTCTACTTGGACAGGGTAATCTTTCAGTAGAAAGTTGTTCAGCTTTCAGTTTGCAAAATTTCTGTAATTTCTTTTGTTGCATTCAAGCTTTAATTTGTGGTGGTCTTATAGGATACAGGGGGCTATTTCAATGTTCTTGTATCTATTGGAACATACTTTGTGACTGAGTATGAGCTTAATATTTTATAAACCTCCATGAGGAGCTAAGAAGAAAGTACATTATTTTGTTTAGAAAATTTGTCTATTGATATTTGTTCAGTCCATTTGAATCATAATGCTTGTTACCTCCATTATTTCTCTGTTTAGCTTTTGTATGCATTGCCTGTCTAATGGTAAGAGTGGGGTTTAGAAGTATCTAGCTATTAATGTGTAGGGATCAATGTGTGATTTAAGCTTTAATAATGTTACTATTGCATTTTCAAATGTGTGTGCCTTTATGGAATTAATTTCATGCTTTGTTATTGAAAAGTGTTCCATTCCATATGTCCCACCAAAATTAATATTTACTACAAGAACCCTGAATTTCATAGCATGTTGGGGTTTTTCTTTTTTCTTTTTCCTAGCATGCAGACTAAAGATTAATTCAACAAATTTTTAGAGAATTCAGAGATGACATTATTATGTCACTGTCTAATGAATATCTACAAAAACACATTAGGGCTTTTCCTGGTTTACATTTAAAATGTTATGTCCCTTCTCAGTTTCCCTTCCATAAACCCTCTATTCCCCCCCCAACTCTATGAAGGTGTCACCCCACATGCTCTCCCACTCCTGCCTTAACAAACTTGCATTCCACTACACTGGATCATCAAGCTCACATAGAACCAAGGGCCTCTCCTCCCATTGATGCCAGCCAGATAAGGCAATCTTCTGCTACTGATCCAGCTGGATTCATGCGTTCCCCCCATGTATATTCTTTGGTTGGTGGTTTAGTCTCTGGGAGTTTTGTGGGATCTGGTTGGTTGATATTGTTGTTCTTCCTATGGGGTTGCAAGCTCCTTCAGCTCCTTCAGTTCTTACCTAACTTCTCCATAGGTGTGCTGACAAAGTCTGATGTTTGGCTGACTGCATCCGCATCTGTATTGATCAGACTCTGGCATAGGCTCTCAAGAGACAGCTAAAGCAGGCTCTTGTTAGCATATGTTTTTTGGCAGCAGCAATAGATGGGATGGATTCCTAGGTGGGGCAGTTTCTGAATGGCCTTTTCTTCTGTCTCTGCTCTACTCTCTGTCTCTGTATTTCCTTTTGACAAGAGGAATTCTGAAGATTCAAAGGTAGCATACATAAATGAGGGAAAATATCTAATATCTCTGAAGATCTGAGTTACCTCATTCAGATTGATATTGTCATACTTCATTCTTTTGTGTGGAATTTTATAGTTTTTTTTTTTAAATTGGTTTAATAAGTCTATTGTGTATATGCAACACATTCATTATTCATTCATCAGTTGTCAGCTTTCTCATCTGTTTTCACTTACTTGTTTTGACTATAGCATCAGTCAGCATGGATGAGCAGGTAACTCTTTAAGAGAATATAGTATTTTGAGTATATGCCAAGGATGACGTAACTGCATCATGTCTTAGATCTATTTTTAGGCTTAGAAGAAACTACAAGTTAATTTGCACAGTGTCTACAAACTCATACTCCCATCTGCCATGACTATATGTTCTCCTTTTCCAATGTCCAAACCGGTATTTGTGTTCTTTTTTAACATTAGACATTATGATTGGAAAGAGATGAAATCTGAATGTAGATTTAGATTTCTTTTCAATGATGGTTTATTCAAAACAAATATTTCTTGGGTATTTACGTAATCTATTTTATTATTGGATATTATATTTAGATTTCAGATTTTATCCCCTTACCCCATTTGTGCCCCATCCCCTTCCCAGGAACCCCCTATCCCATCCCACCTTTTCCTGCTTCTAAGAGGATGCACACTCACCTACCTCCCCACTCCTACCTCCCCACTCTTAAATTCTGCCCCACTCAGTGTCCAACATTCATGGGACCAAGGATCTGCTCTCCCACCTATGCACAACAAGGCCATCCTCCCCTACATATAGCTGGAGTCATGGGTCTCTCCCTATGTGCTTCCAGCCTGGTGGTTTAGACCCTTGGAAGCTATGGTTTCTTAGTATTGTTGCTCTTCTCATGGGGCCACAAACCTTTTCAGCTCCTTCAGTCTTCTCTCAAACTTCACCATTGGGAACCCCTTGATCAGATCAATGGTTAGCTGTGAGCATCTGCCTCTGAATATATCAGACTCTGGCAGACCTTTAAGGAGACACCTATATCAGGCTCTTGTCAGCATGCACTTCCTGACATCAACACCAGCATCTACCTTTGGTGACTGCACATAAGATGGATACCCAGGTGGAATGGTCTCCAGACAGCCCCTCTTTCAGTTTCTGTCCCACACTTTGTCTCCATATTTGCTCCCTTGAGTATTTGGTTACTTCTTACAAGTAGGATCGAGGAACCCACACTTGGTTTTCCTTCTTCATGAGCTTCATGTGTTCTGTGAGTTGAATCTTAGCTGTTTCAAGCTTTTGGGTTAATATCCACTTATCAGTAAATACTATGTATGTTCTTTTGTGATTGGGTTACCTCACTCAGGATGATATTTTCTATTTCCATTCATTTACCTAAGAATTTCTCAAATTTATTATTTTTAATAGCTGTGTAGTACTCCGTTGTATAAATGTACCACAATTTTTGTATCCATTCCTCTGTTGAAGTACATCTGTGTTCTTTTAAGCTTCTAGCTATTATAAATAAGTCTGCTATGAACATAGTGGAGCATATGTCCTTGTTATATGTTGGAGCATGTTCTGGGTATATGCCCAGGAGTGGTATAGCTGTGTCAGGTAATGCTATGTCCAATTTTCTGAGGAATTGTCAGAATGATTTCCAGAGTGGTTGTACAAGCTTGCAATCCCACGAACAATGGAGGACTGTTCCTCTTTCTCCACATCTCACCAGAATCTACTATCACCTTATATTTTGATCTTAGCCATTCTGACTGGTGTGAGGTGGTATCTCAGGGTTGTTTTGATTTTCATTTCCCTGATGACTAAGGATGTTGAGCATCTCTTAAGGTGCTTCTCGGCCATTCAAGTTTCCTCAGTTGAGAATTTCTTTTTTAGCTCTATACCCCATTTTCTAATAGGGTTATTTGGTTGTCTGGAGTCTAATTTCTTGAGTTCTTTGTATATATTGGATATTAGCCCTCTATTGGAAGAAGAATTGGTAACAATCTTTTCCCAATCTGTTGGTTGTCACTTTGTTCTATTGACAGTGTCCTTTCCCTTACAGAAGCTTTGAAATTTCATGAGTTCCCATTTGTCAATTGATGATCTTAGAGCATAAGCCATTGGTGTTCTGTTCAGGAACTTTTCTGCTGTGCCTAGATATTCCAGCGTCTTCCCCACATACTCTTCTATTTGTTTCAGTGTATCTTGTTTTATGTAAAGGTAATTTATCAACTTGGACTTGAGTTTTGTACAAGGGGATAAGAATGGATTGATTTGCATTCTTCTACATGCTGACCTCGAGTTGAACCAGCACCATTTGTTTAGAATGCTATAATTTTTCTACTGCATGGTTTTAGCTCCTTTGTCAAAGATCAAATGACTATAGGTGTGTGGGTTCATTTCTGGATCTTCATTCATATTCCATTGATCTTCCTGCCTGTCTCTGTACCAATACCATGCAGTTTTATCACTTACTCTGTAGTACAGTTTAAGGTCAGGGATGGTGATTCCCCCCAGAAGTTCTTTTATTGTTGAGAATAGTTCTTGCTAACCTGTGTTTTTTGTTATTTCAAATGAATTTGCAAATTGCTCTTTCTATCTCTATGAAGAATTGATCTGGAATTTTGATGGGGATTGCATTGAATCTGTAGGTTGCTTTTGGCAAGAAAGCCATTTTTACTAAATTAATTCTGCCAATCCACGAGTATGGGAGATCTTTCCACCTTCTAAGATCTTTCATTTCTTTCTTCAGAGACTTGAAGTTCTTGTCATACAGATCTTTCACTTGCTTGGTTAGATTCACTTCAAGATATTTTATGTTATTTGTGACTATTGTGAAGGGGTGTCATTTCCCTATTTCTTTCTCAGCCTGTATATCCTTTGAGTCAAGGAAGGCTACTGATGTGTTTGAGTTGATTTTATATCCAACCACTTTGCTGAAGTTGTTTACCAGGTTTAGGAGTTCTCTGGTAGACGTTTTGGGGTCACTTAAGTATACTATCATAGCATCTGCAGATAGTAAAATTTTGGCTTCTTCCTTTCCTTTTTGTTTTTCTTTGACTTCCTTTTGTTGTCTAATTGCTCTGACTAGGATTTCCAGTACTACATTGAATAGGTAGAGTGAGAGTGGGAAGCTTTGTCTAGTCCCTGATCTTAGTGGGATTGCTTCAAGTTTCTCTCCATTTAGTTTGATGTTGGCTACTGGTTTGCTGTATATTGCTTTTACTATGTTTAGGTATAGGCCTTGAATTCCTGATTTTTCCAAGACTTTTAACATGAAGGGATGTTGAATTTTGACAAATGCTTTAACAGCATCTAGTGAGATGATCATGTGTTTTTGTTGTTGTTGTTGTTGTTTTGTTTTTTGAGTTTGTTTATATACTGGATTACATTGATGGATTTCCGAATGTTGAACTATCCCTCTATTCCTGGGATAAAGCATACGTGATTATGATGGATGATAGTTTTGATGTGTTCTTGAATTTGGTTTGTGAGAATTTTAATGAGTATTTTCACATCGATATTCACAAGGGAGATTAGTCTGGAGTTCTCTTTGTTGGGTGTTTATGAGGTTTAGGTATGAGTATGATTATAGCTTCACAGAATGAATTGGGTAATGTTCCTTCTGTTTCTATTCTGTGGAGTCTTTTGAAGAGAATTGGGATTATGTCTTTCTTTAAGGTCTGATAGAATTCTGCACTAAAATCATCTGGTCCCAGACTTTTTTTGGTGGGGAGACTTTTAATGTCTGCTTCTATTTCTAAGGGGTTATAGGACTGTTTACATGTTTTTTCTGCTCCTGATTTAATTTGGGTACCTGATATCTGTCTAGAAAATTGTCCATTTTATCCAGATCTTCCAATTTTGTTGAGTATAAGCCTTTGTAGTAAGATCTGATGATTTTTTTTTAATTTCCTCAGTTTCTGTTATTATGTCTTTCAGTTCTGATTTTATTAATATGGACACTGTCTGTGTGCCCTTTGGTTAGTCTGGCTAAAGGCTTATCTATTTTGTTGATTTTCTCAAATAAGCAGCTTCTGGTTTTGTTGATATTTTGTATAGTTCTTTCTATTTCTACTTGGTTGATTTCAGTCCTGAGTTTGATTATATTCTGCCATCTACTCCTCTTGTGTGTATTTGCTTGTTTTTGTTCTTAAGCTTTCAGATGTACTGTCAAGTTCTTAGTGTATGCTCTCTCCAGTTTCTTTTTGTAGGTACTGAGAGTTTCCCTCTTAGTACTGCTTTCATGGAGTTCCACAAGTTTTGGTATAATGTGTCTTCCTTTTTCATTACATTCTAAAAAGTCTTTAATTTCTTTCTTTATTTCTTTCTTGACCAAGTCATGGTTGAGTAGGGCATTGTTCAGTTTCCATGTGTATGTGGGCTTTCCATTGTTTTTGTCATCATTAAAGACCAGCCTTAGTCCATGGTTATCTGATAGGGTACAAGGGATTATTTCAATCATTTTGTATCTTTTAAGGTCTGTTTTGTGGCCATTTATATGTTCTATTTTGGAGAAGGTACCATGAGGTGCTGAGTAAAAGGTATATTTTTTTTTAGAATGAAATGTTCTATAGATATCAGTTAAATCCATTTGGTTCATAACTTCTGTTAGTTTCATTGTGTCTCAGTTTAATTTCTGTTTGCATGATCTGTCCATTGCTGAGAGTAGGGTGTTGAAATCCCCCACTATTGTTTGAGCTTTAGTAATGATTTTTTTTTTGTATGTGGGTACCCTTGCATTTGGAGCATAGATGTTCAGAATTGAGAGTTCATCTTGGTAGATGTTTTTCTTTGATGAGTATGAAGTGTCCTTAATTATCTGATTACATTTGGCTGAAAGTTGATTTTTTTGATATTAGAATTGCTACTCCAGCTTGTTTCTTGGGACCATTTGCTTTGGAGATTGTTTTCCATCCTTTTACTCTGAGGTAGTGTCTGTCTTTTTTACTGAGGTGCATTTTCTGTATGCAGCAAAATTCTGGGGCCTGTTTATGTATCCATTTTGATAGTCTATGTCTTCTTATTGAAGAATTGAGCTCATTGATATTAAGAGATATTAAGAAAAAAATGATTGTTGATTTCTGTTATTTTTGTTATTAGAGGTGGAATTATGTTTGTGTAACTATTTTCTTTTGGAGTTGTTGAAATATTACTTCCTTGCTTTTTCTAGATTGTAGTTTTTTTTCCTTATGTTGGAGTTTTCCATCAGTTATCCATTGAAATGCTGGATTTGTGGGAAGGTATTGTGTAAATTTGGTTTTGTCATGGAATATCTTGGTTTCTCCATCAATAGTGATTGAGAGTTTTGTTGAATATAGTAGTCTGCACTGGCATTTGTGTCCTCTTGGGGTCTGTATGATATCAGTCTAGGATCTATTGGGTTTTATAGTCTCTGGTGAGAAGTTTGGTGTAATTCGTATAAGTCTGCTTTATATGTTACTTTACCTTTTTCCCTTTCTGCTTTTAGTATTTTTTCTTTGTTTTGTACATTTGATGTGTTGATTATTATGTGACAGGAGGTATTTTTCTGGTCTAGTCTATTTGGCATTCTGAAGGCTTCTTGAATATTCATAAACATCTCTTTCTTTAAGTTAGGAAAGTTTTCCTCTATAATTTTATTGAAGATATTTACTGTCCCTTTAAGTTGAGAATCTACACCCTCATCTATACCTATTATCCTTAGGTTTGGCCTTCTCATTGTGTCCTGTATTTCCTGGATGTTTTGGATTAGGAGCTTTTTGCCTTTTTATTTTCTTTGACAGTTTTGTCAATGTTTTCCATGGTATCTTCTGCACATGAGATTCTCTCTTCTATCTCTTGTATTCTGTTGGTGATACTTGTGTCTATGACTCCTGATCTCTTTTCTAGGTTTTCTATCTCCAGAGTACTCTTGCTTTGAGATTATTTTATTGTTTCTACTTTCATTTTTAGATTCTTGATGGTTTTGTTTAATTCCTTTACTTGTTTGGTTGTGTTTTCTTGCAATTCGTTAAGGGATTTTTTTTTCTTTACTGTTTAAGGGCTTCTACCTGTTTACCTGTGTTCTCCTGTACATTTTTTAAGGGAATTTTTTATGTCTTTCTTAAAGTTTTCTATCATCATTTTGAGAAATGATTTTAATTCTGAATCCTGTTTTTCTGGTGTGTTGAGATGTCCAGGGCTTGCTTGCTGTGGTGAGAGAACTGTGTTCTGATGATGCCAAGTAACTTTGGTTTCTGTTGCTTATGTTCTTGTGCTTGCCTTTTGCCCTCTGTGGTTAATTCTAGTGCTACTTGCACTCACTGGCTCTCACTGGAGCCTGTCCTTTCAGTTATCTTGCTTGTGTCATAATTCTTCAGGGTCCAGATGTCTCTGTAATCTTGTGATCCTGAGCTCCAGTTGCTCTAAGTGTAGTGGCTCCTCTAGGATGTCTTGGCATATGGTGTTTCCAAGGTAGCAGATCAGCTAGGTGTCTGCTGCTCTGAGTGCTGTGGCTCCTCTAGGATGTCTTCAGGATATGGTATCAGTTTCTCTGAGTGCAGTGGCTCCTATAGCATGTCTCAGGATATGGTGTATTCATGGGAGCAGACCAGCTAGGTGTCTGCCCCAGCCACAAGGACCAAGCGAGAGGTGGAAGGGGAGTGGTATTCTGCAGGAGTGGGGTTTGGGTGCCTGGTAGGTCCTGAGCACCTCCTGGTCCCAGTTGTAGCTCTGGGGCTTAGGGTACTGGGAGAATGTTCTTACCTGTTGCTTTGAGTGCAGTGGCTCCTCTAGGATGTCTCAGGATATGGTGTCTTCACAGAAGCAGACCAGCTAGGTGTCTGCCCCAGTCACCTTGTATAATCTATTTAAAAGGTTTCCTGTTTAGGTCAGTACCAAATTTTAGTTTGGATTTTTGTTTATTTGTTTCTTTTCTTGATTGTCTAAAGGACATGTTCAAGTTACCAAACCTAAGAATATAGTACAGAAGACAGAACTGAGAAAAACATTAAGAATATAGAAACTTCATTCAATAAAATTAAAGCAAGCAGAAAATTTTCAAAAACAGAAAAAAATGCTTAATCCTATAAAGGAACAAATTGACATATTAAAAAAAGGGAAAGTTTAGAAATCCTATCAATCAGGACCAGTGAAGAACCATTTCACACTATGTCATGGCTATTCTAATTTCCATCCTTTCACTGTGATAAAACAGTCAAATAAAATGAAAATTACCAAAGAAAGAATTTATTTGGAGTACACTTTCAGATAGCAATCCAGCACTGGAAGAATTTAGGGCAGGGATAACATACATCAAAGGATTTGCCACAAATATTCCCAGGAATAAATCTTGTTTAAAAAATCCATAAACTGACATTGTTTTCTCAATGTGACTCCAGCCTGCATCAGACTGACAGTAAACCTAAGTAGGACAATAGTCAAGGTGTCAAAAATACTAAGCAAAGAAACAATATTCAAGAATTTAAATGTAAAAGTTTTTAAAATCATTCAACTCAACAAAGCACACATATCATAATAACAATAGATTTCACATTAGCTTTCCTGAAATCTGAGAAATCATACAATCACATATTTTATTTAAATGAAATAAAGGCAGAATATAAAAGAAGAAAGGCACTAGAATTATGATTTTATTATTCCAGAAACTCAAAGAAGATAATTACCAGCTAAAATTTCTATACTCAACAAAACTGCCTTTGAAAATTTAATCTTTGCAGCTAAAATGCAGAACTAAACTATGTCACAAACGTATTGACTTCAAGATATAGATGCAAACTATCTTTCTAAAAAACAGAATGTATGCATCAATCTTGACATGCTATGGAATGGTCTATACATTTTTGGGCCACAAATCAAGCTATAACTAGTATAAAATAATTTGAATCATTCATTTCATAAGATAGTATCATAGTGGAACAAAGCTAGAAATCAACCATCAAAGAAATAATAGAAGCTATGCAAATGGTGAATCACTGGATAATGCAATATATGACCAGAATATCACTGAAAAATAAAATCAGTTTGAATATAGACAGACAAGGGAATTTGTAGGTATTTCTATTAAAAACTTACATAAAGATAACAAATATTTAATCCAATTCTCCTAAGGTCCTAGAAAGACAATCTTAAGTCAAACTCATGTAGCAAACTGTAGGAAAAATATTTGATTGAAATAGAAATTAATGAATAGGAGATGAAAATAACAACATGATAAAACAAATCAAACTAAGAGTTGTTTCTTTGAAAATGTAGATACAATATCCAATCTCCTCTTTAACCAACCTAAAGTAAGAATCAAGTTAATAAATTGACAGAGGAAAAAGGATGTTATGAGAATCCAATAAAATTCATACAGTTATTGCATAATATATCAACAACTATTTAAATGTGAAAAAATCTTGAAGAAATTAGAAAATTTCAAATAATTATGACCTCAAATGCATGATCTCTTCTTATTGTTACTGATTTTACACATAAGTATATATTATATGTATTTATAAATAAAGCCTTCTAAGTCCTTTTGATTTACTATTATGCATGGGTGTTCAGGAATGACCACATGGGATTAGGTAACCTACCAAACCTTTTGGCTCTGTAGAAGACTTAATGCTCTGTTCTTTGCAGCCATGAAATGGCAAGAAACTTCTCAGGCTAGCAATTATCCTTTTCATGGCACACAAATAGTTCAAGGCTTTTCCAGGCAATTCAACTCTTTTTTTTTAAAAAAATTCTTCCAGGTGACTCACCTAACCCTTAAGAACTTTTTTGACACTATATATGTTTTCTAAACATCATCAATCAAAAAGTCTATTATAATAGTTGCAGAGATAACAAAATAAGTGTTACTATTTTTCCACTTACAGGATTGAAGTTGAGTCTGTATTAACTAAGTGACTTGCTTTGCATGTATGATTAGACGTTGTATTCACACTGAACTGCAATATTATTTATATGCATACATACAATAAAATGGTTTTTTTTGCATTGAGTATTCCTATTACTTGGCACACATATATACAAAAGGATACGTACTTAAAATTTCAAATTTGCACAATTACAATAGTGGTTTAATTTTATTTATGGATGTATCTATCAAAACACCATTTGTCTCAGAATGCTATTTATATCTTTGCTCCGTCTTTCTAGTTTCCAAAATTAAATGTTTTCTTCATATAAATTATTTTATAAGAAACTTAAAAGCTTTGTTTTCAAACTCACTGAAATTATTCCCGACACAAATTATTTATTACCTAAATACTATTAATTTAACCTTATCTGTATTGTGTGTATAGAAAAGACATTATTGATTCCTGATGAAACACTGAATGTCCAAAGATTTTTCATCCAAAATTATATTTAGATCCCTACTCTACTGGATCCTCTTTAACTGTGATATAATGCGTTTTCCTGGAGTTTTAAAAAGTGTTACAGCTTTCCATACATTACTATTATTTCCAATACTCATATGTCCCAAGAAAATCTTTCAAGTAGTATAAAGTTGTGAAGTGATTATGTTTAAGTTTTCTTCTAGTAAATGATTGTGAAAAACAAACAAAACAAAACAAAATAAAACAGTGTGTTCTCCCAAACCTTTATAAAAAATAATATCAAGTAGTACAGGTAAACAAAACAAATCATTCATCAAAACCCATGTTCCTTCATAATTATGCATCTTGTTGTAGATTAACAAAAATATAAACAACAAGGTAGTTTTCATAGCCAATTTCTCTTACTGGCAGGTAGCGATTTGTGGCTACAAAGATAAGAGTAATTATTTTATTATTTACCTTTAAAAGTAATGTTACAATCTTAAAAGAATCACAAATCTAAACTTTTATATAAAAATCAGTCATATCTACCTTAAATCCTCATCAGTAATTCTTAATAAATAATATTAGGAAGCTGAGGGCACAAATGGGTATAAAAATGGGTCTCAGTCATCAACAGTTCTGTTTCAGTTACTCAGTGAGTGTCATGTCAGCCGGTGCTTCCATTGTTCTTGTCCCTGACCATTAAAGAACCCTAGCTCAACTAATAAGATAGTTCTGAATTTCAAATTGTTTAAAAGATTTTCTACATCAGAACCAGTAGTAAAAACATGGCAATCTAGCTACACTAACAATTTTACTTTTGCAAATATTTTCTAAGAATGGTGGTCATCTACATCTGTAAGTTATTTTCTAGGCTGGTGATTGAATCATTAATCTGCTCTATCAGCAAGGCCTGAAAGGAATCAAACATTATTATTATGAGTGCCAGAAATACTATCCAGTGAGAGACTGGAAGATCCCTTAATGTTTTCATATAATTCTTAGACTGAGAGAGGTCAGAGAGAGCAAGCAGAACAGAACTCTATAACAGCATGAATTCCTCAGGACAAGTTGTCATCAGGTTTGTGCCACACTGAGACTTACCCATGACTATGGTAACCACTGGGTCACATTTCTTGAATTCTAAAGTCATTTGTCATTCTTCCTGCATGGCTCTCAGCAAGCCTGAGTACTGACTGCTCCAAGCTAAGAAAAAAAAAAAGACAGTCAAGAAATGTTGACATTTCATTATAGATTATCCTGCATGGTTTAAAAAAAGTTGTAAACAACTTTTTCATTTCCACAATTAAGGGATGAGATGAGAGCCATAGCCAGGTTGTGCTAATGCATAGCCTGGTCTGAGTCCACAGTATTTATTTTTTCAGCTCTAGCTCCATACAATCTAATCTTCCAAACTGACTATTCAATCTGGCATCTCTCAGGTTCTGCCTGAATTTCTTTGTCTAGCCTCATTCTACCATAGGCAATCTTCCAGCTCCTTCTCATTCTCTGGCTTGTTCTGTCTTCACTTGTGTCTATCTTGTTCTTTCTCAAACTTGTCTCTGCAAAACCTTCCTGGTAAAAACTTCCATATGTACACACATTTATCTGTCTTTTTGATCTTAGGTAGCCTCTCTTTTCTGTACTGTTCTTATATGAGTTGGTTTTACCTCATCTCTAAGTCATTCTGTCAAATCATTCTGATTCATCACTTAGTTTGTCCTCAATTAGAGATCAGTTTTAAACATGGCTGCTTCTTATCTTCATTGTTATGAATTATAGATGTGTACTAAGAACATGTCTATATTCCAGCCAGATCGTATTGTAATCCAGGGCATATCTGCATTTATGACTGGTTATAAGGTCTTTGGATGTGATCTCTTGTCAAAGCAGCCATGTTGTATCATGCCAGGAAGAATTTGTGAAACCCAAAGGAACACTAAGAAGCCAAATCCAAAGTAATCACAGTAGGGTCTTTATTTACAAGCTTGAGCTTGGGCAATGCCACTGTCTCTGACAGAGTAGAATGGAAGGCTGTAGCCCTTTGCTCTCATTAGGACAAGACTTTATAGGAAAATGGTGAACAAGATAGGTAGATTTAGGCTAGCAAGTATAACTATTGTTAGCCTACAGGTGGGTGCTCTGAAGAAAAACCATGAAAAATCACAAATAGTCTGAATGTTCATCTGAAAAAATTAGACTAATATTTGATGGACTGTTGTTAGGAAGTAGCTAAGAAGTAATTTTTGGTTAGGGACCAAAGACAAGCCATGGGGTTCTTCCTGGTACTTGGGTATAGCCTGGATTCAGCTATAGGTTAAGTTTCTCTTAAGATGGAGTTCAGTCCACAAATGGAGTAGGTTTGGCCTCTCAGTTGATGGATTAAGAATTCTTTATATTCCTACCTTTTTCAAAACTGTGTTTCAGAAGTATTTTGTCATGGCAATACAAATGTAGGATATGTGGGTAATTATGTAAGATGTATAAAATTATTAATCAAAAATCAACATGATAATTACAAAACTCAATAATTAGCATAAAATTATAAATAGGTATATGTGTATATAACACATTATAATAAGTAGAAAACTGCTAGGAGGAAAGTAAATTGAATGAAACTTTTGTGTGATATAATATACAGGGTATAAATTAATAGAGTTTAAGGAAAGCATTTATAATTGTAAGACTTTTTTTTTAAATTTTACATAGACCCAGAAAAGAAATAAACCTCAGATGTTGTTATAGGGAAAAATGAATACTAAAATTATTAACTGATTCACTCAGAAAAACCTGAATTGACCAATAGATAATTAGATATATCAGCAGTATGAGATAGTAATGAATTTTAATCTAACTACAGAAATAATCACTGTAAGTGTAAGTAGACTAATCAATCTTGTAAAAGTCAGAAATTAATACCAGAAGACAATTTTTATGTTGAGATTTAATGAGAGAAATACTATAGTGCAATATAAAACGGTTAATTCATATATATTTGTAATCTTAGATCTAAAAAGAGTGGCCAAAATTATTGTATATATTTGTAATAAAGTTGACAGCATTTGAGAATATCATAATTTTCCCAGTGTTTTGTATGGCAATTAAACAATATAATACTAATATGCAAATATCTGAATGCTACAACTTGATCATACTAACAGTTGCAAGTTTTTAAAGCTGTTCTAAACCCAAAATTAAATAAAATCAAAATTTAGGAATTTTATCAAGAACTACAAAGGTAGTCTTTTCTAACAGCATATAAGAGATAAAAGAGACAATTGCAAACACCTAAAATATGACAAAAAAAATAGATAGAGTAGTCAAAAAAATGTTGTATCTAAATTTTTTTTATTGGCAAAAACATCCATGAAATCTAGGACATCATGAAAAAATCAAGCTTAAACCAACACATCAACACAATAACAAAATACCAGGAATCAGCAGTCACTGATATCAATGATCTCAATTGTGCAATAAAGAGTAGTACAAGATCCACTCATCTGCTGCATCCGAGAAATAGACCTTAACATCAGAGATAAATATTCCTTAGAGTAAGGGGTTGGAAAAATATATTCTAATCAAATGGTTTATGAAGCAAGTTGATGTAGCCATGTAAATACCTAACAAATCAGACTTCAAATCAAAATCAGTCAAAAGTGATGGGTTCTATAGACACTATATAAAAATCTAAGGAAAAATCTACCAATGTGACATTTCATTTTTTATTGGATATTTTATTTATTTACATTTCAGATGTCATCCCCTTCCCCCATTTCCCCTTCATAGAACTCCCTATCTCATCCCTACTTCTCCTTTTTGCTTTTATACCATTTTAATTAATGCATGTATTAAAGTCAGTTCTAGGTTGAGGGACTAGCAATACAATAGATGCAAATAGTCAAGAAAAAGGCAAGACAATAAACACAAATAGTCAAAGAACAATCAAGGCATAAAACACAATTCCATGAACATTCCCATGAGCAATGTTTCTAAGGACTTATCAGGATGACCAAAATATCTGAGCCAAGTTCCCTGTCCTAGCTCTAAGTCATGTTCATGTCTGAAGCCTACTTCCTTGTTCTAAAATTTAGATTCCTGTCTGATATTACTTCCTTGTTTGATTATTAATGCTTATGCACAAACCCAAGGGTACCAATTTTGTAAAAGAATGACTGCTATAGCTTGATATTGATCCACACAAACTGACAATGTGAGATTTCAGTACCCTACTCTCAAAGATTGACAGGCTATTGAGACAAAATGTCAACAGAGAAATTTTTCAGCTGTATCAAATTTATAAATTTTCATATGTATATGAAATTTTCTTTGTCCGCAGCAACCTCAGTTCAGATCATATATATCTGTACATATTCTATCAGATAGTTACAGAAAAATTCACAAAAACACATAGGAATATATATTCTATTCTGTACCTCATTAAAATTTTTCCAAAATTGACAATATATTCAAAAACAAAGAAAGTTTCACCATATACAAGAAAATTTAAGTAACACTATATATCTAATCAGACCACCATGGATTAAAGACAACAAAACAGAACCAACAGAAAATGTATAAACTCATAGAAACTGAACAACTCTCCATTGAATGAAAAATGTATCAAGGCAGAAATAAAGAAAGTGAAAACATTTTAGAATTGAATACAAATAAATACACTGCATGCCTATACATATAAAACATAATGAAAACATAGCCTACATGCACACACATGATCACAGATACACACGCAAACACACACACACACACACACAAACACACAGACACATAAACATACACAAAGAAGAGATCTCATTCTATCAAATTAATAACCTACCTGAATGTTCTAGGACAGAACAAAATAAGAACATCAAAGAGGAATAGACATCAAGAAGTAGTCAAAGACAAGATTAAAATTAATAAAATAGAAACAAAAAAAATAATACAAAGAATCAAAGAAACAAACAGTTGGGTCTATAAGACAATCAGCAAGATACACAAACCCTCTTTTAAACTTAAAAGCAGACAGTGAATATTCAATTAACAAAACCAGAAACAGAAAAAGGAACATAACACACTGTACTCCACCAAATTGGAAAATCTAAAAGAAGTGGAAAATTTTATCAATAGATACATCTGACCAAACTTAAGTTACAATCAGATAAACTACTTAAATAATCCTGTAACATCTTTAGAAATAGAAACAGCCACTAAAAGTCTCCAAACAACAACAACAAAAACAAAAACAACAACAAACAAACAGATAACAACAAAAACAGGGACAGATGGTTTTAGTGTAGAATTGCACCAGATTTTTTAAAAGAAAACACCAATTCTCAAATTATTCCACAAAATACAAACAAAATATAGCCAAATTCATTTTATTAGGGACATTTATGATGATACCAAAACATAAAGACTCAAGCAACAAAGAGATTGGCAGACCAATTTTCATTAAGAAAATAGATGTGAAAGTACTCACAAACTGATACCAAGGACACACCAAAGAGTCACCTACCATTTTCTAGTAGGCATCATCCCAGAAATTCAGAGAAAACTCAGCATACCACATCTATTAAATGCATTCCAGCATATAAATAAACAGAAACAACACTACATTATTATTTCATTAGATGTAGCAAAAATCTTTGACAAAATCTTATAGCCCTTTGTAGTAAAACTACTAGAGAAGGAAGCAATACAAGGAACATACCTAAACATAATTAAGAAAATTTACAGGAAACCTATAGTCAACATCAAAATAAATGGAGAAAAACTAAAGACATTTTCACTAAAATTAGTATCAAGGCAAGACTGCCCACATTCCCCATGTTTATTCTATATAGAACTTGAAATTTTAGCTAGAAACAAAAAGACAAATGAAGGAGGTGAAGAGGAAACAAATTAGAAAGGAATGAGTCAAAGTATCCTTATTTAGAGATGATCTGAGAATATAGACAAGTGCACCTAAAATTTTACCAGCTAACTCCTAAAGCTGATAATCATGTTTATCAGAGTGCCTGAATACAAGACTAACTTCAGAAGAGGGTTGTGAGGAGATGGATTTGAAAGAGTCAGAATGGGTAGAGAGAACAGGGGATTGCAATTGGGATGCAATGTGAATAAAAACTAAATTATGAAAAGGAAAAAAATTAACTCAAACAAACAAATAAGTGAACAAACAAACCAAAACAGTAGCTGTCCTATATATAATGACAAATTGAGTGAGATATAAATCAGGGAAACAATACCTTTCATATTATACAATACTAACCATTCATAGTACAAACTAGTACGGGATAACTCTAACCAAGCAAGTAAAAGACCTGTATGATTAAAAACTTCAAGTCTTTGAAGAAAAAATTGAAGGAATCAGAAGACAGAATGATCTCAAAAACACATGAGTTGGTAGAATTAACATTGTAAAAATAGCTATATTTCCAAAAGCAAGCTACAGATTCAGTGAAATCCCCATCAACATTTTAAAACAATTTTTATAGTCATTGAAATGATACTTATTAACTTCATATTGCAAAATAAAACATCAAGCATAGCTAAAACAATCCTGGACTATAACAGATCCCATCATTTCTGGTTTTTAGTTGTACTACAGAGTTGTAGAAATGAAAAACCACATACAAAAAGCATAGAAACACATTAACCAATGAAATCAAATGAAGACACAGTTATAAATCCACACAGTGGTGGACAACTCTTTTTTATTTCTTATAATAAAGAAGCCAGAAATATGAACTGGAGAAAAGACAGCATCTTCAACAAACAATGTGTGTGAATCTGGATCTCTGAATATAGAAGAATACAAATAGAGCCATACTTTTCACTTAACACAAAAATCAAGTCTAAGTTATCAAGGACTTCAAGATAAAACCAGATACACTAAAAATTGGAAAAGGGAAAGTGGGGATAACCTTAATCACATTGACACAGGAAATGACAGTCTGAGGAGAACATGGATAGCACTGACTAAAAGATCAAAAATTAATAAATGAGACCTTGTGAAAGTTAAAAGCTTTTGTAAGTCAAAGGCACAGGCAATTAGGCAAAATGCCAACCAACAGAATGGGTGATTTTTATCAACCTTACAGCCAATAAAGATCTAGGTTTCAAGCAAAGACACAAACAAATGACTATGAACAATCCAATTAAAAATAAAACAATTTAAAATAGCTATCCGATCAAAGCAGAGGAATCTCAAATGGCAGAGGAACACAGAAATGCTTAGCATCCTCAAGTATCAGGAAAATGCAAGTCAAAACTACTTTGAGATTCCATCTTAATGCTGTCAGAATGGTTAAGATCAATAAGACAATGACACTCATGCTGGGATAGACAGAGAACACACCTTCATTACTGATGGGGGTGCAGTTTGTACAACCCTATGGTAATCAGGATGGTGGTTCCTCAGAACTGATGGGAAATGAATCTACCTAAAGATCCATCTGCACCACTCTTGGGAATTTACCCAAGGACTTACTAGAAGGACACTTGCTCAGCTGTGTTCAGTGTAGCTTTATTCATAGTAGCCAGAAAGTGGAAGTAGCTAAGATGTTCTTCAACAGACGAATGGATAAACAAAATATGGAATGTATACACAATGACGTAGTACTCTGCTATTACAAATAATGATATTATGAAATTTACAGGCAAATGGAAGAAATTAGAAAAAAAAGTTCTGAGTGAAGGAAAGGAAACCCACAAAGATAAATAATGCATGTATTCACTTATAAGTGGATACTAGCCATTAAGCAAATTATAATGAACTTACAATTCAGAGGTCCCGAGAGGTTAAGTAAAGAGAATGTGTCTATGGGAGATACACAGATCTCCTAGGGAAAAGGACATATAATACATTTTATGGGTATAATCAATGGGATGGTAGAAGCAGGAGCAGCATATAAGGTAGGATTAGAGTTGGGGTAGAAGGAGACAGTCTAGGAGAGATTGCCTGAATTGGAGGAAGGGGAAATTAGCCAGATAGTGTGGTAACCTAGTGCAGCGGAAACTTTCTGGAATTTACAAAGGTGATCCTAATGAGAACTTCTAGTAATTGTGGATTCAGAGTCTTCACCTATTTTTTGTCACCTGTTGACAAGTGGAAGAACTTGGTTGTAATGAAATAAGGTATTGGCCAAGGGGATTCCATGCGAGCACCCAAATAACTCCAGCTGTTGCAAAAAAAAAAAAAAAAAAAAAAAAAAAAAGTTTTTTTTTTAAACACAAAAGGGTTTTTTCCAAAAAAAAAAAAAAAAAAAAAAAAAAAAAAAAAAAAAAA
>JANHMN010000001.1:233003360-233060286 GCA_030674055.1 Rhabdomys pumilio | reverse complement strand
CACTTCTTGTCATCACTTTGGTTGCCATAGTGGGCCCACAAATACTGCCTCTGTAACCTAGATGTAGTCATCTAATGCAAAGTTTCTGACATATTACTTGTAAATAGATACCTTAAGACTCTGCAGAGCACACTTTAAAATAAATTAAAATTGTAAAGGAATATCAAACTATTCCTCAAAAATATGGTTAATTAAAAATGTTAGTATAAGCATTGTATTCAACTTAATGAAAAGGACATTTTATGTCACCCCTCCGTTCTCGGGTTTTGGTTTCTTCTTATCTCAAATTTATACAGATAGTATTCACTCTAGAACTCAGTTCTCAACAATAAAACTCGCTTCAGCTAGAGGAGAAAAAAATTCCATATAAATCTCAAACTGTGAAAGATTCTGAAGATTTTAGAGGCTTGTGCCAGGAACTGATCATTTAGAAATAAATGAGAAAAGGCAGCCAAGTAGTAAAATTTTCCCGAGTTATCAGAGAATGCTAGCTAAAGGTCACTCCATCTAATTCTACTATGATCTATATAATCTAATTATGCTCATTTCTAAAGTAAACGTGTTATTTGCACTGCATTGGTATGCAGATTACAAAGTGTTATTATAGGATTATAAATGGAATGCTGCTTTGCACTTTGTATAAAAAAGACCGGTAAATACTATTTAGCTTCACTTTTATGCGACTAGGATTTAGTGCACACTAAAAAGCTTAGCCAGTACAATATTAGAGCTGAAGATAGAGAAGTCAGTTAACTGAGCACAGATGCTAAATAAAGCAGGGTAAGTGCAGTTTTAGGCTACTCTCTCCGTTTATCACATTTTCTCTCATCCATCAGAAATATAAAGTTAATAATTCCAATGTTCTCTCTGGAAGTTGAAAGCAACTTTTGTTCTAGCTTTCACAGATGGAGTTATATGAGAATCTTAAATTGTTAACTTCAATAAAGATTTAACATATATACCATAATAATACATTTATTCAAAACTCATAGAGTCAGTGCTTTTGCATATGTTTCTTAAGGAATTGTGTAAAACATATTTAGGAAACTCTGGCAGGTTTAATAATATTTGTTTCTGCATTTAGTGCTTCTGTGGTTTAACAGCACATTAACAGGGATGCTTTCAAATGATTTTCAAGTAATTCATTACTTCCTTTCCTCATGCATTAAATTTAATACAGCTTGCAGGGTCTAATTCATCTCCATGCATAGTAATAAATTGTGTATCACAAACAAATTGGGTATTCGTTCTTAAAACAATTTCACTTCATCTATATATCAAACATGAAGTTGCTGCTTGGCTTGTAGGGAGCTGTGAAGTTCAGAATCTTATCTATGTTGCTGCATGATCAATAGCTATAATAACCATCCTTGCAAAGATGACATATCCCTTTTAATATTTTTAAAAGACTTTTCTTTTACTTTCTTAGGTAGTAAAAACTCCTCAGGACACTACTGTAGAATATGAATGAACCCAATGAAAGCATCTTAAAATTCGTATGCCATCCCACAATGATTCTCTCCTTTTATATTTGAGCTTTATAACTAGAACTGCAGAGGAAGAAAATTGTCCTCTAGCCTTGAATATTTCTCTCAGTTGGTCTAGTGTTGGAAATCTGTGCATGTTCTGAGAGACAGTTCTTTAAGAAGTTTCAGGAAGTGACAAAACAAAATCAAACAAAGGACACAGACCTATGGTGATGAGAACGAGGGCTGAAAACATGTAAAAGAAAACATTTGAAACACATGATATCATTTAAGAAATATTTTGACATCTATACATATGCATAGAAAATCTGAATTCCAGAGTTAAATTCTAATGTACAAAGATTGAATCATAAATTCATTTTAAAGCTATAAGAAGTTAAACTGAATTCTATAAGCCAATTTTTTTATTTATCAGCTGGATTTTTTATTCAAATTTAACACATCTGCTTTCAAAAATACTGGCTTTCCTATGGAATCACTTTCTCCTGTGCATATGGGTATTAATTCTACACAAAATAATAATGTAATAACTTTCAAAACAAATCTTTGCTATATTTAAAGGGATAAGGGTTTTTGTATTGGAACTTCATAGTTGAGAGAGGGATTCCCTTAGAACTACTTAGTGTGAAGACTGTAGAAGAGCACTAAAGTAACCTGAGTACTTACTGAAAATCACAAGGACAGGCCACAACAGACCTACAGTGTACAAATCTCTACCTCAGTAAAGAGTTGTACTTTTTTGGACAGAGCTATAAACTGGGGAAATTGGTGTAATGAAAAACAAATATTAAAAGGACAAAAACTATCTTTCAATTAAGAAATGAACAATAGTCACATTGATAAAATAATGCACCCATAGTAATTGTTTACATGTGTGTGCATTTGTGTGTGTGTGTGTGTGTGTGTGTGTTCATTTTCTGTTGAAGAGCACTGGTAAAGGTCTATGGTATTTACAAAACTCCCTGTCACCATCATTTCCACATCAAATATTATGAAGAATATTATCATTGTGGTAGAGTAATCAAATATATATTGAAATATCTGTGTAAAAAGAAATCAGCTACTGAAAACAAACCAATTTTTAAAAAAGGTACAAAGAATTGATATTGATGGAGGAGGGCTGTCTTTTCAGTAAATGCTGCTGAGGTAGATAGGGGAGTCATGTAAAAGAAGGAATCAGTGCCCACATCTCTCAACAACAAGAAAAATCAACTAAAAATGTATTGAATATTTAAATGTCAGAATAGGAAGTTTGAAAGTTATAAAAGAATATAGAAGTGCTTGAAGATGTTGGAATAAAAATGTTTTGATACTATATGCACAAGAAACAAAATGAAAACTACTCAAAAATAATAGCAAACTATAAATTATTTTGAAGCCAACAAAGCAGTCATCTGAAGAAAAAGTTCACTGAAAGGGAAGACACTGTTATATCTAAATAGATAAGAGGAATTTAATATATTTATATAAAATATATACTATATATTTTACATATTTTATAACGTTAATATGTATATGTCATGAATCATACATGTCATCCATCACAAATCATATATGAATCACATATCATATACATAAATAATATATTGTATCATATAATAATTATATAGCATATAGCACATATCAATTATAATTATAATAAAATAAACAATTTTAATATATACACACACAGTACATATATGTATATGTATCACACTGTAATATTTATTATAGCATATATAATACATATGATGTCATATATAGTATAAATATATGAATATAAATATATAAAAATAAAAATAAATATATAATATACATATATAATATAAACACAAAAATCACAGACTTAATTACCAAAAATTCAATTTTGGGTCTTTTATTCAACTTTAGATTGTTTTTAAAAGACAGTTTACTTTCAATACTGTATTGTCTGTAGATTTACACTTTATTCTGTGCAGATTTCAGTATGTGAAATTGGGTTTAATGAGTTCAGACTACCAATTCCACAGTTGACAGAGGTGTAATATCCAAATTATATAAAAAAAACTTAAAGAGCTAAGCATCCAAAAGCCACTTAATCCACTTAAAAGTGTGTCTGCACTATCTTTGATGCTATGGTGTCCTTACAGACAGGAGCCTAGCATGACAGTCCTCTGAGAAACCCAATTAGCAGCTGATTGAGACAGACATGGATACACCAAACCACTGGACTGTGAAGTGAGGGACTCCTATGATTAAATTAGGGAAAGTTTGAAGAAGCTGAAGAGAAGGGTGACCCCATAAGAAGATCAACAGTCTCAACTAACCCGTACCCCTGAGATCTCTCCCAAACTGAGCCAGGAATCAGTTAACAAATAGGTGTTGGTTAGAGGCTTCTGACATATATACATCAGAGGACTACCTAGTCTGGCCTCAGTGAGAGAAGCAATGCCTAACCTTGGAGAAACTTGAGGTCCCATGGAGTATGGAGGTCTAGGGGGAGGGGTATCTTCCTAGAGACAAGGGGAGAGGAATGGACTGAGAAACTCTGGGCAGGGATATCAGTAGGGCAGCAATGGCTAGATTATAAAAATAATAATAATAATAATGAAAAGTATAAAAATACCCACATGCAAAATAATAAACAAAATAAAATTAAAAAAAATATATATCTGCATGGAGCCTTCACCTCTAAACCCTAGTTCTTCCACTCTTCAACAGGAAGGTACTTTGTATAGAGAAACCTAGACATCAACCTGGCCAAGAAATCCTCTACCTACATTTTGTCCTGCCAACAAGATGTACTGGAACAGTAGTGATAAAAACACTGCTATGTTGAGCTTTGGTGTGGTATATACTGCCGATAAAATTATCCATGTTCTGAGGTCAGTATTTCCATTTTGGTCAAGCTTCAAGAATGGCATATATAGCTTGATCATGCTAGCTTTTCTTCTCCTGGGAGTAATTTTATTTTTGTCCATTGTGTTAAAGTTTGTCTTTAACAACATCAATATGTTGGCAGCCAAAGTACTTGGCTTGAAACGGAAAATGGACTCCAAGACAGAGTTATTAATCTAACAGGCTGGCAAGCCCAGAACAGGTAAGTTTCTGCACAGAACCTTAACAATCTAAGACATAAGTGCATTGCTTATAATAATGCATATTCCATGATGGGTGAGGAAGGCATTCTTGTCAGAATGACCTAATAGAGGCTCAGTCTTGTTTATGAAAATAAAAAAGGGGAAGATATGGAGAGCTTTGGGGGCTGAATGGCAAGAATCTGAAATTGTCCAAGGACAAGGAAATGGGCTTCTGGCAGAAATCTGACATTAGGCTAGAACAAAAAAGTAATTTCAGGCAGGCATCTAAATCTTAGGCTAGAACAAAGAAGTAGGCTTCAGGCATGAAAATAACTTTGGGCTAGGACAAAGAAGTAGGCTCAAATATTTTGGTCATCCTAATAAGCCCTTAGAAACAATTATCATGGGCCTTAGTTTATTGTCTTGTTTGTTTCTTGACTATTTGCATCTATTGTATTGCAGGTTTTCTCAACCTAGAACTGCCTTTAATACTTGGATGTAATAAAAATGATATAAAAGCAGATTGGGGAAAAATGAAAAAAAATAAATAAAATTTAAAAAATTAAATTAAAATCAACAACAACAATAACAACAAACAAACAAACAAATGAAAACTTGTAGGAGGGACCCACCTAGGTCTGTCTTAACTTGAGGCTCATTCCACAAGTGGGTGCCCATTTTCTATACTACCTGGAAGGCCAGCAACCTAAGGGAGAACCAAACATGATTGCCAATAACAATGATAATAAAATAAATATTTTATTAAAAAAATCAATAAAATAATTTCTAATAATATACATAATATATGTATAATTATAGATCGGTTCCTTGGTACCTTGACAAGTCATATTCAGAGATACCTCCTCTGGCACCAGGTTGGAGGATGTGCAAAAACCCATAGCCAGATGTTTTGAGGAGTCAGTATAAACTGGAGGTCTCTTACCATAGGGTTTCGGGCTTTGGAATTCAGGGGATCCCACTAAAGAAGTGATGAAAGAATGGAGGATTGCAGGAGAACATGTCCTATTGAATCAAATAAGAAGGGCTCATATAGAGAAAATGAAGCAGCAAGCACTGAGCTTACAAGGGTCTGTACCAGGTCCTCTGTAAATGTTGGCTTGGCATTTTTATAAGAATCCTAAAAGTGGGAGCAGGTGTGTTTGACTCTTGCCTTCTCTTGGGACTCTTCTTATGTTTGGGATGCCTTGTCCCCCACTAAGTGAAGTCTTACGCCTTGTGTTTTTAATGGTCTTTTGTCATGTTTGGTTACTATCTCTTGGAGGCCGCTTTTCCAGAAGGAAATGGAGGAGGTGGGGACCTTGAGGAGAGAGGATGTGGAGAAGAGCTGGAAGGAATTGAAGGGCAGCTGTGGTCATGATGTATTGTATGAGATAAGATCTATTTTCTATTTTAAAAAGAAAAAGAAAAATTAATCATGATAGCTATAAAATGTGCACCACTTAAGGAACCCTCTACTGAAGAATGAATGGATACAATGTGGCATCAATTCCTGATGAAATATTATTTAGTAAAAGAATACTATGTGATATTTCATACAAATAGGCTTATAGCTTGCATATGTGTAAATATATATTCCATCATATATATATATATATATATATATATATATATATATCATTCCATCTTATATATATATAAGATGGGATGTGTTCAGAGTTCAATTCAGTGCAAATGCTGCCATATCCAGACAAAAGAATATGCTCTTTTCTTACTATATTTTAGGAAAGAGTTCTAATATTTAGGAAAAAGTACATGCTACATATTTTATATACATATATATATGTATGTAAGACTTGGGACATATTTTTACATGTGGAATTAAAAGGTTACTTATCTTCAAAGGAAACCAACTTAAACTGCTCTCAATAATGCATAAATATACATTTCAATAAAACAAACAATTACAGTTAAAAATGTGAGACCTTGCATTTTCTGTGAAACCAGTAAAATATTTCTTTACAACTTGGAATGTGTATTGAACGCCCATTTACATTTTGGTCAGTATACGTATTCTAAAGTCATAGTTCTGCATGTTGGATTTTTAACTATTCCGTGTGAGGCACAGAGTTTGCTGATCCACAGCTTTATTTCAAGTTCTGTTGTTTTAGAATGTGTGGCGACTTCCTGAGCAAAATGATAGAGAATTGTTTTGTCCCTATGATTATTATGACTACTCCTAAAAAAATTTCTATGGTTGCTATTGTTATGCTAGCTTATTGTTATGAATAGTTACCCATTTTATTTTGTCCTTTTGTCCTTTCAGCTTTCACCATATGAATTGCAAAAAAAAAAAAAAAAAAAAACAAGCTATTTTTCTTTATATTTGAACAATATGATTCCAGTTTTTGAACTTTTCAGTCACTTCAGGCTTTGCTATAGATGATGCCATAACTACACAACAGGATATTTCGTTTCCTAGCTAATTCATGTATATTGTACCTTTTTTATAATCAATTTTTACTATAATCATTTATGTGTTTTATTCACATTTTCTATCTGACACAATGTTATGTTTTCAAATATGCTTTGTCTAGTTAAAATAGGTTCAAATCTCCCTCCAAATAATATATGTATAACTTTTAATACTTAGGGCTTCTGAAAGTGACTTTGTCTGGAGACCAGTTACCATCCAGAAGCAAGGGAATTGCTAGAGAAGAGAAGACATTTTAATACCTTGCAGAAGCAGATATGTACCAACAATGTATTTTATCACTTCTAAATCCAGAGCTGACAGATAAAAAAATTATTTTGACTTTAGTCTGTGATATTTTAGTATGGCCATTGTAGGAAGGCAGCACATGGCTTAGGGCTTGCTCTAATATTTCAAACTTGGCATTCCTGAAATATGGAGAGGCTATTTGTTTACTCCCTGTTCTTTCTGGTGACTTTAGTTTTACCTCAGAACCCAGTGTGATATTTAAACTGCTTCCATATCTGAATGTGACATTTATTGTTGATCTATCGTGTCTAGGTTTTATGACATCAGCTGATCATCATCAGCATGCTTCCTCCCCATGCTTCTCTCATAGGATCACTAACCATACATCAGTTTTTGTTGTTGTTGTTGTTGTTGTTGTTATGTGCCATGTAAGATAGACAACTTTGATAACATTTTATTATTTAGTAATGTTTCAAATTATTTTATTTAATTCACAGTAACTCTTTATGAAAGACAACATACTCTTGGAGCTGTATGTAGTTTTGACTGCAAATTTTCTTTGTCAACATTTCTATAATAGTATAACATATATCCTAAGAAAGATTCAGATTAGTATATAGATAATGAGTTTAGAAAAGATGGGTTTCTGAATTTATCACTTTGGACAAACTGACACAATTTTATTTCTTATCCAGAAAACATATCATTATATTTTCTAACTTTCTTTTTCAAATGTCATAGATAATGTGAAGTTGACAAAATTAATCACTGTATTTTCAAAATGTTGTATTCAATAAAGTTATTTATTAGTAAAAAATGTTCTGGCATTGAATTTTAAGTAAGAACTAGGCTTTAAAGGTATGTGATCCTCCAACTATACAAACCACAACTGCAATAATTTATCTATTATTCAGAATAAATCATCTGTGAAAATTTGTTTGTAGATACACGGCTTAAAATTTTACTCCTAAATAAGTAGAAACATGGCAAATATTTCTCTTTTGATTTATGCTCACATGCATTTTACTGAAATTCATATATTCTAATGTATAATCATAGACATTATGACTAATAAGAAAACAACAAATATGGATTAGTTTAACTGATCTAATGTTTGTAGTCTTTGCCATAAACTGAAAAAAAAAAAAAGAAGTTCAATAATACACATTAGGTATCTATGGAAACAAAATAATATATTGTCGTCCACAGGGAGTGAATAATGCATAAATGCAGACTGCACTGGTTAGTAGCTCTGTTTCTTAGTAGACAATCAATGGGCTTTTCTATATAAAGCAATGTGTCTCAACTAAAAAAGTAAGATTACCTTATTCATTTTAAAAATAAATATATTTCTAATGTAATAAAATAATTTTTATTCTAATTATAAAATAAATCTAACATATTTAAGAAACAAAGTTACCTGCCTCTAGAGGCATTGCAGGTGTCCCTACTCTGTCACATGTGTGTCAGTAGGTGGCCGAGAAGAGAAAGTCTATGACCGTTTAGTGTTCTGATCTATGGACATGTAAACAATTAGTAGTCTAGCATTGCCTGAAAGAAACAAGACTGAGCTGACTGGCAATCATGGACTGCACAGGACTGGAGGGTGTTGCAAGATGGGAACAATCTAGAGACAAGAAAAATCCCCTCCATGTATCACATTCCTGATCAGGAGTAAGCCTGAGATACATGACACGTACATGAGGCAGCAAGGGAAAGTAGGTGAAGAGCAAGCATAGGTGACCACCGGACCAGCTTCTTGAAGCTCAGTAAGGGAGCTAGGCTGAGATCTAGGCCTAGGGGCAGATATTGACTGAAGTGACCCCTGTCTGATACCCATAAAGCATGAAAAAAAATTAGCATTTCTGAGACCACTCCTGAGGTGACACCAAATAGTCAAGGACTTGGATCATCAGTAAGAGTAACAAGTTAGTGGTAGAAAAATGGAAGAAAGAAAACAGAAAGATGTAGGCTCAGTGAAGGGAGGCAGAATGAGATTCAATGGTAGTGTGAAACAGTCTAATATGAGTAGCTAGTGATCTCACCTAGGATTATGAAGGGGTCCTTCCTGTGTTGCCACTGGGCCCCATGTCTGGGTCCATGGTTGTGAGGCAGTTGAGTTCTGTTACCACCAAAGACCAATGGATGTCCCTGGTCTGGACTGATGTCCAGAGACATGTTGATGTCTGAGGACTGTGAAGAACTGGCCCTGTCCTTTGCCTGGGCATGGCTGGAGAGCTAGCCCTAGCATCATGAGAAGAGGAGACATGATCTGCTTCTAGCCTGATACAGTATTCAGCAGAATGGCCCTTCATATTGAAGGAATAGCAAGTAAGTCAATTGAGGATATGAATGTGATAGAGTTGGTAAAGTAAACAAATCCCATGTGATGTCATGGACAAAGATGGGCTACCCTCTTCCCCCTTTACCACTCACCAATGGCAGCTTGTGGGAGACCTGACCCTGGGATCAAGTAAACAGGAGAGCTGTCTTTGTCCTCACTAGCTGCAGCACAAAAAAGACACATCTGGTCAGCAGAGTAGAGCTTACCCTGGTTGGAATCATGGGTAAGCCTCTCCAAGATCTAAGAGTGGAAGAACTTGTCTGTCATGTGATCCCATGGGCTATGAAGAGATGAGACAACTTCTTACCCATTCCCACCCATGGCAGGCTAGATAGCTGACCCCCAGGTTGATCAGATAAAGAGAATTCTCCCTGCCCCTCACTTGCTACAATATTCCTAAGAGAAGGTCCTACATCTTATCTGGGTACCATAGTACCCAGTATAATAATTATGTGTATATATATATATATATATATATATATATATATATATATATTATAATTATATATTATAATTTTATAGTTTAATTATTTCTGATGTAAAGTATTGAATTTTATGTAGAGCATTCAATAATATATCTTGGTGGTTGAATATTAACTAGGAAGCCTTAAAGTCATTAACTATAAAAAAAAAGAGTGTCTTATGTGTCATTTACTAAGTGTTCCCAAAATTAGATGTGTGTTTTCAGGCTAGTTTACTGTTCACAGAATGAGATGTACAGAATTTATTTAATGACCAGTCTTTGAAAAGTAATTCAAAGTAGCAGACTGTTGTCTTTTTTTTACTTTACTAGGAAGAAATGCTTGAACCCAAGCAACTTAAGGAACAAAGAGCTTATTTTGGCTCAAAGTTCATATAATTTTCTATCATGAAGTAGAAGGCACAGTGCCCAGAGGATGAGGGAGCAGACATGCCACATCTACTGTCAAGGGAAAAAAACAAATTCATGCATGCTTATCTTCATTTCTCTTCCTCTCTTTCATACAATTTTGGACTCCTTGCCAAGGAAATGGTTCATTTTGCAAATAGCAGGGATCATTCAAAATTAATGGACAAAATCAAATTAAATCTCCACAGATGTGCTCAGGGGACTATGTACCAAGGGAATCCCAGATTCTATCAAATTGACTAACTTAAGAATCACAATAGTGTTTGACATATTATTGAGATTGGTAGTTTAGAATATGAGGGTAGGAATAAGGTTTGTTCAATATACAAAAATCCATTAATATAATGCACTATATAAACAAACTCAAAGGAAAAAAAAAAACTTACATGATTATCTAATTAGATGCTGAAAAAGTATTTAACAAATTACAACAGCCCTCCATAATAAAAGTATTAGAGAGATCAGTAATTCAAGGCCTAAACCTAAACATAATAAAAGCAATGTACAGTATGGCAAGCCAAGGACGACTAAGATTCTGCACAAAGCCTTACCAACCTAAAAGAGAAGTGCATTGCTTTTAATAATGCATATTCCATGATAGGTAAAAAAGATGTTTTTGTCAGAATGACCTAAGACAGGCTCAATCTTTTTAATGAAATAAAAAAGAGGAAGATATGGAGAGCTTTTGGGGCTGCCTGGCAGGAATCTGACTTTGGCCATGGATAAGGAAATGAATGGTCTGCTTGGTAGGAATCTGACATAGGCCAAGAACAAGGAAATGGACTGCAGGCAGAAATCTGACATTAGGCTAGAACAAAGAAGTAATTTCAGGCAGGAATCTAAATCCTAGGCTAGAACAAAGAAGTAGGTTTCAGGCATGAAAATGATGTGGGCTACGACATTGAAGTAGGCTCAGATATTTTGGACATCCTGATAAGCCCTTAGAAATAGTGATCACAGTAGTGATCACGGGACTCTGTTTATTGTCCTGCATGTTCTTTGACTATCTGGGTTTATTGACTTGCTTGTTCCTTAAATATTTGCACCTATTGTATTGCTAGCTCCTCAACCTAGAACCAACCGTAGCACTTGCATGTAATCTAAATGGTATAAAAGCAAAAAAAAAAAAAGGAGGGGGGATGAGATAGGGAATTAATGGGGGGTTGATGTGGAAAGAGGATAACATCTTAAATGTAAATAAATAAAATATCAAATAAAAAATAAAAGCAATGTGCAGCAATCCAACAGCCAATATCAAGTTAAATGGAGAGACACTTGAAGCAATCCCACTAAAATCTGGATAAGACATGGAGTCCCATTCACTCCCTATCTATTCAGTATAATACTCAAAGTTCTAACTAGATAATTTTTCTATAGGTAAAAAGGTTTAAAAATTTGAAGATTTGTTTTAAGCCTAAGAGTTACACATTCAAACTACTGAATTAAGCATATGTTAAATATTAGTTTGATGTTATAGTATTGTGGGGTTATAAGTATATGGAGGCTGGAAGTCACAGGGACATATAACTACTTTATGATGCAAAAAGTATCTTTATGATTGCAAGTTTGAAAATGAGATTTGACAAGATCCACAAAAAATTGTATTTTAAGGTGATTTTATAGACAAAGAAGTAAATGTGTATTTGGCTTGACATTATCCTAAATAAGCAACCTTAAGTACGATATAAACTTCTCAATAAATATCAAATAGCTAGGAATAAATTCATGATGATGGCATTCATATAACATTTTTATTCTTAAAAAAATCTCAAATTTTTTTTTGTGTGTAAAGAAAGCTGGTTTAAAGTTTCAGAAACTAAAATTGTAGAAAAGGGCATTTTGAAACATACTTCAAATATGGAAATATTCTTGTCACTGCCTTGTCTAGTAGAGACAAGTATTACTTTGAAAGGATGTCTTTGATTGAATTATCCACTCTGCAGGTTCCATGATTCACAATGCTTATTTCAGCATCTGGCCTTTTGAAATTCCACCTGGGTAGAGGGTCAAGTTCAACAGGTCCAAGAAAGTTCAAGGGACAATCAAATCAAATCTGATCAAGATGCTGGAGGACTTATCTGGCAACACTGCTTTGAACGACCTTCATAATATTAAGAGAATGTTTTTCTAAGTGAATAATAATGTTAAAATGTCATTTTCTGAGGCTTGAGTGGTAGTTCAGTTCTGAAGCACATGATTGGCATATATAAAGAGCCCTGGTCTCAAACTCCAACAAAAAAAGGCACTTCTGTCCACACAGACAGTTTCTTTACATTTTTATACATTGGAAATTTCTTATTTTAACCTTGTTTCAGAAAAAAAATGTGTGTGGCTCATTGACATTAACAGTGGAGAGGCAGCTAAAATATAAAAAGAGCACTCAAATTTTGTAGTAAGTTCTAACTAAATAGTAGCTTCTGATGTGTTCATGAAGTTTTATAAATTCCCTGTTGTTTACTTAATTTACAACATCTCAGTTCCCTCTTCTCTGTAGGAACAGCCATGATTTTCTTCCAGCCATATCTGGCTAGTAAAACTGACTCTATCCATGAAAAATGGATTCATGCTGTGACTTTATGAATAGCTGAGTGTTAAAGTGCTATTTCCAAAACAATGTTACAAATGATTCCCAAAAGGTTTATCAATTTTATAAAGGAAGAAAAATTATATATATACATATATATATATATATATATATATATATATATATATATTCTAAAACTGGAACTACTGATGATCATGAGTCATACCACCAGTGCTGGCATTGAACTAAGTACTCTTGAAGAGTAACAAGTGCTCTTAAATGCTGATTAATCAATTACATAAGTCCCTAAAGTTTTATTATTTTCAATTATTAGTCTATGTGAATCTGTGTGTATGAATAGTGGTGCTCATTAAGGCCAGGGAAATCTGATCCCCCTAGAGATGGAGTTACATGTAGTTGAGAGCTACCTGATGTGAGTGCTGGGGATTGGACTTGGGTCCTTTGAAAGATAAGCAAGCTCTCTATGGCATTGAGCCACCTCTCCCTTCCTATAACAAATTAAAATCAGTTTTATTCATCCAATGTTTTTCTTTTGAGTGTAAATTTGATAAAAATAACTGCTGTCATTCATTGTGAATTTTGAATCATATGTGGTACATTTATTCTTTGGGAATATAGGATTTCAGATAAAATGTCAGTAAAACTACTCCAAAATTCTAAAAGTTTATGCTTGTTTTTATATTCTTTATTCAAGAATCACTTTGGATTCTGGAAATATGTTTAGGACCAAAATAATAATAATATAATTTAGTCATATTTTATGTTTACATAAAATGTATACTGAAAAAAATATCAATTTCATATATTAAGTTTGAAAGGTTTGTAAGTATGATAACATTGTTTTGGTAAAAGTCCATGAAATAGTTTTGCATACTAGATCTGACTAAGTGCTCTGTGTTTTATAGACATAAACTGATGGAAAAAAAAAGACTCTATGATAGTAGAAATAAGATGCAGTCATCTTGGAAAAGATACTCTCCTTTTATCAAAAAGGGCTTGAGGTGAGAGAAATGACAAGAGGCATAAGTCACTTTAAGAGAGGTAGAAGGCTATAAAGGATTACCATCTGTCAGTTTCAGTACAAACAGAAATTTTGGAAAATCGGGTTTTATTCTTTGAAAGAACCATCACTCAAATAGCCCAAGGCTTTTGTGCCTATGAGGAAAGAATCTGAATGCCCTTGATTAGTTGTGTAAAGCGCATTTTAAGATAGCTATCTGCAAACAGGTTCAATCCAAAGGCATTAGCAATGGTTTATGATCTTCAGAAGAATTTGAGAAGGAAGGTGAGAACCCCAAAGAAGCAGCAAAAATGAACTTTGTATTGCAAAGTATTGTGTTATCACATGTAGTTTTGAGGGAGGTTTCAGAGGAACAGAATTCTTAAATAGTATTAACATTTGAATATGTTTAGAGAAACAGCTGTCAAAACGAGAACAAATAAAATGATTCAATTTCTATCAATGAACATGACAGAAATATAAACTCTACAAAATCATCGAGGTAATAAGGAAGTGTTGAGTATCAGCATTCAAATAAAATCAAATTAACTATTTTAGTAGTATGACAAATGTAGTTTTAAGTACATGTTTTAAACATGCAATGTCTTTCCATTCTTAGCAAAAACATGCATTCTGCATTAATCACTATAAAACTTGCTTATGAACTTTTAGGTTCCTGTCAATCAAACCTTTTCCAAAACATAATTTATTTAAGTAATAGCATTAGAAACAAAAAGTTATACTCAAAGGGACTCCTGCTGGTATTTAAGATATCAACTTTATTCCTGTTGAAAACCAATATTTAATATGCTATCATTTGCTAGTATTCAATATTAGTTTAAACCAGCCCAAACCTTTAAATGTCCTCTTTCAATAATCAATACATATATTACTACATGGAAAAAAACTGTCACCCTTGTTTTGATTTAAGCTCAAAAACTTGAACATGATGCAATTAGAAATCGTAATAGTGAAAAAATATATTCTTTAAAATTCAAATGAAGTAAGCAATACACGAGTGTCTGGCAGAGAAACAATTAGACAAATAGGGTAGGCAGATTTAGATCAGATTAAATTTAAAGAAAATTTTGGCGAGAATATTAAGAGTACATGCACTTTAAAAGACAGTGACTTGGCTATGACCGAATTGAGAGAGGTCTTGGGAAAAGTCAAAGCCTTTGGATATTTTGATAAAATTTTAGCTTGATCATTTCTCTAATCATTTTGTGGGATAATAACAATATCACATGCCAGAAATAAAATTCTGGCAATACAATTCCAAGCTGAAAAATACAAAGGGAGCTTAGTTTAATGCATTCTAGAATATGCAAAAAAGTGATAAAATAAGCCTGTAGAATGATAATTAGTCTAGTTTATTGAAATTGATAAGGTCCATTTAAAGGTCAAATGGATTTGAACATTTTTATTATTTTAGGATTGTTGTCAAGACACGTGTCAAAATGTGATTCTATAAAACAGAAATGAAACTTAAAATGATCTTACTTTGAAAATATGTTGTTCTTCATAGCAGATCATGTTCACATAATGATCTCCATGTTCTTTATCAAGTTTCATAGGACAGCATGTTTAACTCCTGATAATAAATGCTGCTTTAGTTGGTGAATGTGAATACTGTTTGATATACAGTCAACTGTTCTGACTCTGACATCCCTGTTCTTTGTAATATCATGATATTGACATTATAGCTCGTTTTAATCACTCAGGACCCAGGTTTCCTTAAAACTCTCCCAAATATCCCCACTACATAGCGTATATAATACTCTCTCAAAAAATATGTAGTGTTCTATGAAAACTACTAATTTTTACAAGCAAATCTGAAGAAATCTACTGTTTCACACAAAAAAAAAAACTTTGAGAAATTTATTATACATAGACAAAAATAAATTAACATAATGGCTTGTGGTTAAACAATCAAACATTTAAGAGTCTGTAAAATGAATAACTTATAGAACAAAAATGTAATTAACACTGAATTTCAGTGTTTGGAAAGATTACTTTCTGCAATTATTAGGATTTGTGCATCTGTGACACAGCAGGTTGTTAAATTGCTCAGTCTCCCTGATAGCATCTGCCATTTGTTCAGGCGAGGTAGCTATCTAAAAAACCATTCTAATCTGCACAAAAAAAGTATGGCAATTTCTGTTCTATTTTTTGTCTGTCTTGGAGGTATAATACGTAATAATAGGTAGATGCTTCAGTACATAAAAGTTTTCAAAGTATTTTGTAAATTCATTGGGTGCTGGTTAAATTTTGTTTTACACTACAGCATTTAACTTTTGTTCTATATTTGTCATAAAATTAGAAAGTTAATTGCACTTACTAAGTTGACAATTGAAATTTTATGGCAATATTAAGATAATTCACAAGGCTCCAGGAAGAGTAGACACTTTGTCCTCATGGGATTATCAGTTAAAATTTAAAGATGGTAGAAATTCTTCCAGCGTTTAAACATTTTATAAAATTTTGTTAACTTGTTAAAAATAACTTTATTAATAGAATTTTTCACTTGAAATCTAGTGTAGACATATTATGCTGAATATTTTGACAATATTATAAGAACTCAGCTTTGTTTAATGTTTGTGGATATGTTGAAAGTATAGCAATTGCTAGCATTTTTTTTAGCATAGTAATTCTTTCTTAAGAGTTACGTGCATGCCTTTTTATTTTTCCACCACCACCACCAACAAAATCATCTATAGAATATTTTTATAAGCTGTATTACACAAGTAAAAAAAAAAACTAAAGTCAAGAATCCTCCCTAATTATTTATAACTAACAAGCATCCTAGATTTTAATATGGCATTATCAGTCTGACTTGGGAGCTTACAAATACATACAGCAGGTTGTGCTTTCTCTATTATAATTTCTCACAGACAATATCAGGAAAACATTCAAATACGGTTTTATGACATTTGCATTTTAGTTTAGCTGTATTATGGATTGATGCTATGTTTTTGCACAAGGCCAGCAACTGCTGTATCTCTGTTTCTTTTCTTGTTTGCTCTTGAGATTATGATTTAATTAAAATGCTTATTCTTTCTCTTTCCTTTCTCTACCCTTTCCCATATAAACCTGTCTATTCTCCTTCAAATGTGAAGTTTCTTTTCACCAACGTTATTACATGCATATATGTATTTTTACTTTGAGATATTGTGAATAATGTCTACAATGGATACAGGCCCACAAATTTCTAAGCACCCTGCTCTATCTTTTTTTTTATATGCCTAGTAAAAGATTTTTGTGGCACAAGTAATGGTTTTATTATTGATTTTGATTGTGGCTTAATCAGAAATACCCCTACAGGCATGTGTTTCAACATTCAGTCTTCAGCAGATGGCACTAATTGAAATCCTGAGAAAATTAAAAAAGTGTAGTCTGGCTGGGGTCAGCATGTAGTACATAGCCAGGGCTGGATCTTGACAGTTTATAAACATCTTTTTTTTTTCAGGGATCCTTTCTCTCCTACCTGTAAGGAAACTTCCGCATGTTCTTTGTATTCACTGCCATGAACTAAGCTCTTCCTGTCATGATCTATTCACCATAATAGACTAAAATCCTCTCAGAAACAATGAACCATAAATATTCCCTTAGTTTCTTAAATAATTTCTGTCTAACATTAGCTTATAGTGTCATAAAAGTAAGTAATGTACTTTTGAGTGAACTACAAAATATTTCCAGAAATATTTTAGAAATAGAGTGTTACATGTCTCCTAGTAATGTACAGTATTGTTACATCTTTGTGTTCCCGCCAACATCTAACATGGTTTTTATAGCTTTATTAAAGATTAAAATGACTAATGTCATCTCATTTTTTCTGGTTAAGTATTTGGTTTATCATTTTTATAATATATATTTTCCAATTAAGTATCTTCTTTGATGAACTATCTTTTCTAGGTTTTTAGCCCATTTCTGAAAGTAGTTATCTCTGTTCTTGTTATGAAGGATTGAGCAGCCAGTGACAAACCCAACTTGGGATCTCTTTTTTACACTGTAACTGATGCTATCGTGTGCTTGCAGACAGAAGCCTAGCATGGGTATCCTCTAAGATGGTCCACCAGCAGCTGGCTAAGATAGATGCAGATTCTCACAGCCATACAACGGATGGAGTTCATGAAGTAAGAGTTAGGGAAAGAAGTGTTAGGGGAAGGATTGAAGGACTGAAAAGGATGGGAACCCCATAGGAAGACAAACAGTGTTAACTCAACTGGACCCCTAGAAGCTCCCAGAGACTGGGCAACCAATAAGAGTATGCGCAGGCTAATAATATCCCCCTTGCACAATTGCAGCAGATGGCTGCATTGCTTGGCCTATGGGAGAATGAATGTGCTTAATCTTATGGAGAAAGGATGGCCCAAGGAGGGAGGATATGGGAGTGAGCACAATCTAAGAGGTGAAGAGGAAGGGGAGAAGGAGAGAAGAGCTCTGCAAGGGAGAAATGGAAGGGGGCAACATTTGATATGTAAATAAATAATTAATTAATACAATTACATCATCAACAAACAAATAAATAAGAATTATTCAAGTTCCTCATGTCTTTTTAGTAACAAATACTTACTATATACATGATACAGAAGTGTTTTCTACCGAACTCTATATTGCTTTGTGATGCACAATGACTGCTTGATAGTCATTACATAGATGACAGTTTTTTCCTGTTAGTCATTCCTTTGTTATTATGTCATATGTTTGACTGAAAAATTAAAAGCCCTAAATATGTATTGATATTTTATTCATAGAGTTTCATCATTTATCCACTTGGACTGATGTTGCTAATTAATTTTAAGAGTGTCTTTCAGTTTAGTTTTGATTTTTGTAATAGTGTGCATATTTGTAGCATATGTGGGTGGCAAAGGTACACATGTGTTTTCATGGACCTGCAGACACCAGAGGTTGACTTCAGTGTCTTACTCTATCTCTATACATCTTACTATTCATTTACATTTAGGGCTTTCATTCACAGGCTCAGCTGAATGAAGCCCTTTGAATGAAGACTTATCTATAGGCTCCGAATTTTCAAAATCTACTTTAATAAGGGCTTTTAAACACATTATCGTTTTTTTTTTAACCCACCACCAACTAGAAGTAGTGAATAGGAAAGTTTTATAGAACAAAGTGGGATATGGACTTCAGCTATCAACCAAAGAGTATACACAGACTGGTCTGAGGCCTCTTGTACATATGTAGCAGATGGCTGCCTTGTCTGGCCTCAGTGGGAGTAGATTTGTCCCATGGAGCAAGGAGATGGAGGTGGGGAACCTTCTCAGAGGCAAATGATAGGGAAAATGGGGAGAAGAACTCTGCAATTGGAGTGTAGGGGGCAACATTTGGGATGTTATATGTCAGGGCCCTAGCTGCCTCATGCTGCTCTGTTCTGCGGGTTGGGGTTCAGCAAGAGAGAGAGAGTGAGGACAGACAGAAAGAATATAGACCAGACAGAGTGTGATTCAATCCCATTTATTCTTCAGTCTCTCTTGTTCTCTCCAAGTCCCTAGTTCCTAGTACCAAGTCTCAGGTTCTTTGTTCCTAGTACCAAGTCTCAGGTCCTAATCTCAGTTCTAAGTTGCTAGTCTCTCTCCCAGTTCCAAGTTCTAAGTTCCAAGTTGCTACTCTCTTTCCCAGTCACTAGTCTTTTTCCAAGTTCTCTAGTCCAAGTCTCAAGTATTCTCTTCTGTCTGCCTCTCGCTTTTTATATGTCTCACTTCTGAGTCACACCTTTAAATCTTGTCTCTAAATCACACCTTTAAGTTCACACCCTTAAGTCACACACCTTTAGGTCTCACACACCCAAGGGAAGATCCTGGGTATCTAAAACAAGATGTTATCAAAGTGTGCTAAGCTGTTGTAGGCTGTTGTAAACAAGTCTCTTGTCAGGGTATATGGCTCAAGATGGCTGCAAGGATGATAGTCGCCTTCTGTTGGATCCACACAGTTATAGTGAAAAATAGTTCTTTAGGGCAATTTCAACTTATCAGTCAGGATATCAGTAGTTCAGTTCACGGGAATCATCTGGAAGTGCAGTTCAATCTGAAAGAAACCACAAGGCTCTTCCAAACTTCCAGAATCTGTGGAATCTGCAAGAATGTGCAGGAATACCATGAGAAATTCTTTGGTGCATTTCTCTCTACAAAGCCATAACAAAAGATGATCTGTGAAGAAGAAAGGCAGACCAATGCCATATCAGATCATCAGCTAAGATCACCTTCAGTAAAGTCCAACATAGACCAGCAAATACCTATGCTGCTGCAGTGTCCACTCTCTGTAGTATTATACTCATACCCTTTCCAAACATCACATGTTCTCTTCAGCATCCACTGTAGCATAATATCACATGCCCTATTCCAAGGCAGCTTCTAGAAAAATAGCACTGTAGGGTTGTGGGTCCCATGTCCACTCTGCCACAGGGCCTTTCTATTCTGGGAAGCAGGACACAGGAGTTTCTGCTTATCACACATAGTTGCCTGGTAGGTGTTGGGCCATAGAGAACCTGCAGGACAACACATTCAGGGGTGGGAAAGCATAGATTGAGGCATGGGACATCCAAAGCTGGCTGGGGGTCTGGGGCCTGTTAAGAAGCTGGGGCCATAGAGTTCCCAGGCTCTCAGACTCTCAGTTGCCCCTGGAAATCGAGAAAGAGCTGAGAACAGAATCTAGGCCTGCAGGCTGGATCTGGCCAGGGCCAGGGGTGGAGGGGAAGGGCTGTGCTCCAGATGGTCCCAGGGTGGTTATCCTTAGCTTGACAGCTGCAGACTTGGGTTTGGTGACAGTAGTGGCAGGGAGTGTAGAAAGGCCTTCTACCAGAGACTAGATGGTAGGCAAAGGCCTTTTCCATGTTCGCCAAAGCAGATCCCAATGAAGAGACAGTCTATGGTTTTAAGTCATTTATTATCATGGTGGAAAATAGATGTGTAAAACTATACCCCACTTCTTAGGATGAGCTTGAGATTAAATATCTTTTGCAGGGAGGAATATCTGGGAAAGAAAGCTTATTGGCTAAGCCCTCCAGTCCTCTAAGTATCTCATTATAATGGAAATCTCTGTCTTGCACTTATGTAACCACAGGTCACATCTTTTTCCTCATCTATATGTGGAGGGGCTTGGGTCATTGTCCTTATATGACTGATACCCACAAATCTGTGGGTGGCTGCGGCTAGTGACAGAGGCCTGGTGCCTGGGAACAGGCAAAGCTCCTACCATCCCTTCAGTGTTTCCTGGACTTCGAGCATAGCTCAACCAAGGACCAGGCTTACCTGTTATGGTCACTGCCCCACATAGCATGTGAACATTCTCAGCAAAACATCCTCTCACATGTCTGCTTCAGCCAAACATCCTCTGATAAAACAGTTTTCAGAAAAACATCACATGACATAACTGAGTCTCCAAAGAAATCTGAAATTTGCATCTCACTCAGCTAAGCTGGCTGCTCAGTAAAGATTAAAAACCTTCTAGTCTATGTTGCTCCAGCACTGAGTCCCAAGTTACAAATATCTTTTAAAATTTAATCTTTGGCTAACTTCTACATCCCAGCATGATGTAGAATGTTATGAAGTGACACTGACAATAATATTATTTTGGGGCCAGGAGTATCACCGCATGAGTAACTGTACTGAATATTAGTACGGTTGAGAGCCACTGTTATAAGGAGGCGGAATCAGCTTTTATTTCTCTCTGCAAATATTTATTATGGATATCTAGTTATGGTATTAATTTATATTTATTGATCTTTGTAGACTGAAAATTTAGTGTGCAATAAATATACAAATTAATGGGTTTCATTATAACATTTCTGTATGTACATGCACTGTAGTTTAGTGATAGGCAACACCTCCAATATCAGCTTCTCTCCTTTGCCCCTCCTCATTATTTTGTTCATATCTCTAACACTTCCTATTTTATATACATATTCATTTTTTTCCCTCTAAATTCCACATCTTATTGAAAACAGATATATTAAGATATCTCAGTAGTTTATACATTGTATAAGAAAGAAACATATTTCTCTAATGTTTTTGCAGATTAGGCATTTATTTCTTCCACGACTCTTGCACAAGCATGTATTAAGCCTAGAAATCAGTCCTAGGTGAAAGTTTGAGTTTGCTAGGTCTTTCCTTATACACTTGTCTGGCTTTGAGCATTAGTGTGCAATAAATATACAAATAAAATATATATACAAAAATATATAAATTTACATATATAAGTATATGTCTATAATTTTTTTACTGATATTCATTTTAATTGGATATTTTATTTATATTCAGATGTCATCCTCTTTATCATGTTTCCTATAATGTAGAAACCCTCTATCCCATTCCCCTTCCTCCTTTTTGCTTTTACACCATTTCAATTTCATGCAAGTATTAAGGTCAGTTCTAAGTTGAGGAACTAGCAACACAACAGTTGCAAATTGTCAAGGAACAAGCAAGACAATAATCAGAAATAGTAAAAGAACAGGCAAGGCAATAAATAAAGTCTCATGATCACTCCCCTGATCACTGTTTCTAAGGGCTTCTCAGGATGACCAAAATATCTGAGTCAAATTCCCTGTCCTAGCTCAAATTCATTTTCATGCCTGTAGCCTACTTCTTTGTACTAAAATTACAAAATTTTAGTACAAAATTTTAGCCTAAAATTTAGATCTCTGCCTGAAATTACTTCTTTGTTTTAGCTTAAAATTTAGATTCCTGCCTGAAATTATTTCATTGTTCTAGCCTAATATCAGATTCCTGACTGAAGCCCATTTCCTTGCCTTAGCCCATGTCAGATTTCTGCCAAGCAGCCCCAAAAGCTCTACACCTCCCCCACCCCTTTTTATTTTATAAACAATGCTAAGCTTGTCTTAGGTCATTCTGACAAGAATGCCTTTCTTATGTGTTGTGAAATATACATTATCAAAAGCAATGCACTGTTGTCTTAGGTTGGTAAGGCTCTGTGCAGAATCTTATGCATCCTTGGCTTGCCAACCTGTTTTAATTAATAACTCTGTCTGGGGGTCCATTTTTAGTTTCCAGGCTTGTTCTCTGGCTGTCAGCATGTTAATATTTTTAAAGATGAGCTTTAACACAATGAGCAGGAATAAAATATTCCCAGGACAAAAAGGGCTAGCATGATCAAGCTATAGATGCCATTCTTGAAGCTTGACCAAAATGAAAATTCTGACCTCAAGCCATGGATAATTTTATCAACAGTAGGTGCACATCAAAGCTTAGTAGAGCAGTGTTCTTTAAATTCATAATCTCACTTTGCAAAATTAAAACATCTAGAGAGGTGTTTGCATTATACCAAATACCCTGCAAGTGTCTTTAAACATTTTCCTAATTAGAATGACTATCGTTGTAAATTTTAGAAGTAGCACAACACCACTGGTATTTAGCATGACACTAGAGATGGCTCCTTACTCTTAAACTCTGAACCTACTTCCAGTAATTTGAATTGGATAAAGAACATCAATCAGTTGCTCCAAATGTCTATCTAAATCCTGTTGTATACGCAACACATTAGTAACATTTTTTTTGCTAAATGATTAACAAAATGTAGCTGTGTTAACTTCTTGTGTCAGAGCAATTGCAGAAGCAGTCATGCTAACAATTAATGTAATTAAATCTGTTATACCAGCAATAATCAAGCCCACTATCCTCTTGCTTCTGCTTGAAGCCTAACAAACTTCTTCCAGTACTTGCAAGCTTTATTCAGAAAATCAAGGTTCTGTGATACTCATGGCAATAAAACAAAACCTGATAGATAGACCTCTGTAATTGACATGTCCGGTTTCAACACACTAACACAATTAGAAAGTGTACAGTCACTGCAACTTACAAGAAATACTGTAGAAGAAACAAAAATAATTTTATCTTCATGATTAAAAGAACTTTAACACATGCACTAATATACTTAACATTAAAGTGTACTAATTTTTCAAAGACAATGCCATCATATTATTTTTTCATGACTTTAGGGATCTGTTGTATGCTTTCATTATTTGTTTCCATTTTATCAGATAAAGTCTAGTCATTAGCAGTGCTCTATCTGAAGAAATGCTTTTTCCTGACTTGCATTCTATTCCTGTGATAAATAGTATGAGGAAAAATAACTTTAGGAGTAGAGGATATATTTTATTTAAAGATCATAGTTCATTATTAAGAAGAGAGAGGGAAGGAACAAAGGCAGCAACTTGGAGGCAAAAATGAAAGCACAGACCATGGAAGAAAGCTGTTTGGTTGCTCACTCTCCATTGTTTGCTTAGATATTGTTCTTTTATGACAACAAACTGTTTTTTTTTATTTGTTTTTTTTTACTACTTCACTTTATATCCCACTCTCTGCCTGCTTCCTGTCATACCTTTCCACAATATTTCTACAGTTCCTCCCCCCTTTTCTCCTTTGAGAATGTGGGTCCCCTACCCTGTATATCTCACATGCCCCCAACACTTCAAGTCTCCACAATGCTAGGCACTTCCTGTCCCACTGAGGCCAGAAAAAGCAGCCCAGCTATCAGAACATATTTCATGTATAGGCAACAGCTTTTGGGACAACCTCCACACTCTAGTTGTTAAGGACCCATACGAAGAAGACCATGCTTCACATCTGCTACATATGTGGTGGAGGCCTAGTTTCAGCCTACTAATTTTCTTTGGTTGATGATTCAGACTCTGTGAGCCCCGATGTGCAGGATAGTTGACTCTGTTGGTCTTCCTGTGGAGTTCCCTTTTAGGGCCTACAATCTTTCCTCTTATTCTTCCACAAGAGTTCCCAAGCTCCAACCACTGTTTGGCTAGGGGTGTCTGTGTCTGTCAGAGCCATTCAGAGAACTACTTGATCTTATCTTCAAGCATAACAGAGTAACATTAATGGATGTTAAATTGGGCCAGTTATTGGTTGTTGGTTGGCAATTTTGTCAGTTTACAGCACCATCCAATGCTTTCATTAGACAGGATAAATTTTGGGCTGAAAGTTTTGTGGGTAGGTTGGTGTCTATCGCTCCAGTGGGGTTCCTGACTGGCTACAGGAGGTGGCCTCTTCAAGTTCCATATCTAAAAAGTAATGAGTCACAGATAAGGTCACCCCATTAATTCTTGGGCACCTACTTCATCCCTGGTCTCTGTCTTCTCCCAGAGATTCCCCCCTACTTTCTCATGCCCATCAGTTGTAGATTTCCATTCATTTTCAAGGCCGTCTAGCCATCTTTCCTGTATTTCCCAAAACCTGATCCTGAACCCACATTCACCTCGTCATTCCCTCCCTCCCAGTTCCCTTTCTCAATCTGCCTTTTTGATTATTTTATCTTCTAATTAACTTTCAAGCTTCCTAGCGTGGGCCTTCCGTCTTGTTTAACTTCTATGGGTGTTGAGACTATAACATTCTACCTGTATTTTATGGCTAGTATCCACTAGTAAGTGAGCACATACCATGCCTGTGTTTTGGGGACTGGGTTACCTCACTCAGGATGAAGCTTGAAGTCAGGGATGGTGATTCCTCCAAAAGTTATTTTATTGTTCAAGATTATTTTTTGCTATCTTGTTCTTTTTTATGAAGTTGAGAATTGTTTTTTCAAGGTCTATACAATGTGTTGAAATTTTGATGGGGATTGCTTTTGGTATAATAATCATTTTCATTGTGTTAATCCCACTTATCCATGAGCATGGGAAATCTTTCCACCTTCTGATTTCTTTAACTTTATTTTTTATATACTTGGAGAATTTGTCATACAGTTTTTTCACTTGCTTGGTTAGAATTACACCAATATATTTTATACTATTCATGGCTATTATAAAGGGTGCTGTTTGCCTAATTTCTTTCATGGGACATTCATCATTTGTATAAAGGAGACTTACTGTTTTCTTTGAGTTAATTTTGTACTCAGCCACTTTGCTGAAGGTGTTTATTAACTATAAGTATTCTCTGGTGGAATTTTTTAAGTGACTTATATGTATTATCCTATCATCTGCAAATAGTGATACTTTGATTTCTTCTTTTCCAATTTGTATCTCCTTGATCTTTAGTTGTCTTATTGCTCTAGATAGAACTTCAAATACTATATTGAATAGACAGTGAGAGACTGGGCAGCCTTGTCTTGTTCCCGATTTTAGTGAAATGCTTTAAGTTTCTATTTAGTTCGATGTTGGCTGTTGGCTTGCTGTCTATTGTTTAATTATGTTTAGTATGTGCCTTGTATTCTTGACTTCTTTAATACCTTTAACATGAAGGTGTGTTGGATTTTATTAAAGGCATCTACTGAGATTATCATTTTTTCTTTTAGTTTGTTTATATGATAGCTTACATTGATGGAATTTTCAAATATTAAACCATCCCCACTTACTCTGGGATGAAACCACATTGATTTTGCTAGATGTTGCCTTTGATGTGCTTTCCTTGGTTTTACTAGTATGAAATTATTTATTTTCTGTGGGGTGTTTTTTATTTTATTTTGTCTTTTTTTTAATTTTATTTTTGTTTTGTTTTGTTTTTGTTTTTGATATAGTTATCCTTCTTGTGTTGCAGTTTTCCTTCTACTGCTATTTTCTGTAGGATTGGATTTTGGGATAGATGTTTTTAAGTTGGTTTTGCCTTGAAATATCTTTTCTTCTTTATGGTGATTGAAAGTTATGCTGTGTCAATTCTCTATCTGACCAGCAGACAGGAACAAAGCAAGTCGGAGTTCTCAACGCAGTTTATTCAGGATCCTTTACAGTCTCCTCTCTGGAAGCCCTCCCTCTCAGCTCCTTAACGGTCGTCCTTTTATATCCCCGCCTGTCCCAATCAGCACCTGCCTCATGGGCATGCCTCATTGGTGCACCTCAAACAGCCCGATTCTCGTGGCAGAGAGTCTGCGCAGTAGTTCTGGTTGTGGCTCAGTCAGGGAAAGGCGTGCAGCGCAAACTGCCAAGAAGTGGCACCATTTATAAGATTTTACAGGTGACATTCATAAGATTTGGCTGAGGCGCCATTTTAGCTGGCTGTGCTGCTGCACGGGCTCCTCACAATGCTGGGTATGGTATCTAGGATGGCAACTGGGGTTAAGTCTACCCGATCAACAGCTTTATGAGATAAATGTGAGACAGAGATCATTGTGAGGAGAAATCCATCAATATTTAGATTGTGAGAATTTCTCAGGACAAGTAGCTCACTACTTTCTAACTCATTTAGTGTGAAAAATCAGAGTAAAGTGTAGACATGGGTTAAGAGACAATGAAGAGATCAGCAAGCACAAATATAAGAATTCCATCTGAAAAAAGATCCAAATAAAAGCCATTGAGAATAATGAAATTGGAAAACATGTTGGTAATTGATTTTTAACTGTGAAAATAGTATTCTAGCCAAGATATGTACTTACAGTGTTTATGATATGTATTAGATTAAAGTCAAATAATTTTCAATGAATGATCCAAACAGCTGAAAATAATTTAAAATACAGGATTGTGGAAATCATGTAAATATATAGGAAAAACTCTTGACTGGCATTGACAGTAATAAAACTGGGTATATGGGAGGATAATGGACTTGAGTGTGCATCTACTTGCATTGCATATGTGCGTGTGCGTGTGCGTGTGCGTGTGTGTGTGTTGTGTTTTATGTATGCTAAAGGTCAATGTTAGCTGTCTCTAGAAACAAAATGAAGAAATTGATTTCATTTTCTTTTGGCATATTTAGAACTGACCTTAATACATGCATGTAATCAAAATGGTATAAAAGCATAAAGGAGGAGGGGGGATGGGATAAGGAGTTCTAAGGAAGGGAATTGGGGAAAGGAGATGACATCTGTATTGCAAATAGATAAAATATTCAATAAAAAAGAAAAAGAATAAAAAAACCCAAAACAATAAAAACAAATTATGGAGATGTACAATAGCCCATAGTAGGGACGAAACTAAATTTGTTGTATACCCACCTTCAAGTTTTTTTAGAAGAATGACTTTTCAGTTTTTTAAAGGTTTAGTTTCAAAATTGATAGTTCAAAGGATTCTTCAGCACATTGTTAAGTTCTCTGCTTTCATAAGCTTCAGATCAAATGCTCAGATTATTCATTGCCATATTATCCTTATTTTGTATAACTGCCAGCTTTTCAAGATATTCTGAACTAATGTCAATTGTTCATGCCACATGTATCTTGCCCTAATATGATGGTACTTCCAAATGTATATTTTAGTAAGTGCACAAAACTTTGTCTTGAAGGAATAATTTTTTTGAAATTTCTCATAACACTGATATCAACACTGTCAGGCAGGCTGGAGAGATGGCTCAGTGATTAAGAGCACTGACTCCTCTCACAGAGGTCCTGAGTTCAATTCCTAGTAACTACATGGTGACTCAGAACCATCAGTAATGGGATTTGATGCTCTCTTTTGGTGTGTCTGAAGACAGATACAGTTTACTAACATAAAATATATAAATAAATCTTAATTAAAAGAAAAATATGATCAGACAGATATTTGGTGAATATAATAAATTCTTTGATAGCTTTACTAATTTCATTAGATTTTAAGATGTTTGCTTTGTATAAGAACAAATCTCTGTTTTCAAAAACTCAGAAGTTATGGCTAAGGAATAAATTGAATCTGAATATAAACTGCTCTGTAAAACACAGTGTGCCTAGCCATACTCAAAAAAAAAAAATTATACTAACTGAGGTTGGGGCAATAGGTCAGATCCCATGTTAAAAGGCAGGTGTCCAAAAACTTGTATAACTCTAGCCCTGAGGGGAGTCTGATGCCATCTTTTTGATGTAGAAATAAACAGGCTTCTCTACTCATGTACATACATGCTCATATAATCATAAAAACAAAGACTCACAAATTATTGTGTGTGCTCACAGTTAAAGATTGAATTTAAAAAACATGATATTTTTGCATTATTTAGTTATATACTTTGACAGAGAAAAGTCACTATGTGGCAGCTGATTTAAATAGGTAGTAACCCTGCCTAACAAGATGCAACATTAACATTATATTTAATCACAAGTAAGATCAGAAAGTGTGGATAAGTAACAACAAACAATATCACCAAAAATACTGGTGATAACTGTTTTGACATAAATAAAACCATTCTCTATCTGTCTCACTGTCTCTCTTTGTCTCTTTTTCTCTCTCTGTCTCCCTTCTCCTTCTCCCTTTCCCCATCACTCTGTGCTTTCTTCCCCACCCCTTCTCTCTCCTTAAGTTTGTGTTTTAGAGTTGCAATCTCCTCTCTCCTGGCTGATATTCGTCTTCATTCGCATTATATGTGAAAAACCTAAGCTGCTTGTAAGTTTAAATTAAACTCAGAATATCTCAGAATATCTTTGTTATTGGAATTTCTGTACATTTAACTTAAAATTTGAATTAAGTGTGAATAGTCAAAACTGCCTCTCTTTTGGTCACATATGCCCCAGATTTATTCAGGTTCCTGTAGTGCCTCATACTATTTGTGTCATTTTTGATATTCAATAACACTCTAACATGAACAAATAATTATGTAAATGAAAATTAGATATTTCTAGAACTAGAAATGCCTTGCAAATTTAATTGCTACAAGATACCATAGAGTAGCTGTCTATCCCAGAATAGTTCAGCATCTGCTAACAAATTGGGTAGAACTGCGGAATTTATAGTAAATCTACAGTTACATTGTGACTTGGCAGGTGGTATTTTTAATGGCCTTGAGAGTTAGCATGAAAAATTAGTTGAACACAATATTTGAAGGCGGGCACTTTCTGTACCACAATATAGATAGAGAATAAATGGGTTTTTTTTAGCTCCAAATAGTTAATGAGCGTCTATATGTTCAAGGCACTGTAAAGAGGGGAGATCATTTTATTTCCTTGGAGCTTACTTTGGTGCCAGAAAAGGAATTTTATGTGCTGAGTTGACTACTCCAATCTTTCAGGTAGGGTACTTTCTGCATACTGTAGAAAAACATCAGACAATTTATTTTCGGGAAGATTTTCAAATTCTGCCGCATTAGCAAAGCTTGAACAAGGGCCAATGTGATCTTAAGCAAACCTCCCATCTTTCTAAGGATGTTTGTGTTGGGAGAAATGATCTTTGAAAGTGTTTGCTTGGAAATGTCATGAGCACAGAAACAATTACCAGACCTGGTGATATGGCCCCTTGGAAAAAGAACAAAATTGCAACTGAGCAAACCCTGAAAAGGAGATAGTCATGTTGCTTAACTCTCAACAGAACACCATTCAGATCATGAGGGAGGGATGCCATTATTTGAATTGAAATTGAATCTCATGAGATTATAAAGAGAAAATGAAAAAAAACTACTTTAGGCATATCTAATTTGATATAATCAAAAATACGTTTTAATACTTTAATATTTTTCTCTGAAAAATAGCTGGGTAAATAGGATTTCAAATGATTAAAAATGTGATTAAGTGATTAAATAAAAAAATTCTGATTCAGAGTTTCAAAAGGCAAAAGCTTGTTTTGAAATGTTTATTAAATAATTAGAGGTATCTGTGATTCTGTTATTAAGATTTCAAACATACCTAAGGACTTTGGAACTCATGACATATTTTAAATGTTTATTCTCCTGAAAGAAACTAATAACTATAAAAGAAAAGGACAAGACTTTAACTAATTGGTGTATGTTCCTCAATGGCAGAACATCCTATTCTCATTATTTTGCCTCCTATTTTTTTAAAAACAAATTTATATTACATGTGTTAAACACTTAAACTATTGTGCAAGTGAGAGCCTGTTCTATAAAGACTTTTAATTTTATTATTTATGATGACTGTTTTATGTTTACTTTTAATTATAATTCCCGTTTTATTCTTTGAGAAGAGAATTAAGTTAAGAATGAGTCAGAAGACTAGCAGAAGGTCAGTCTGTAAAAATGTGAGTGGCTGAGCTTGCAGTAGGAACAAGCAGTCCTGACATGCAGGGAGCAATTCCTTTTTAAATATCCAGAACAAAACCATTAATCATTATTACAAGTATTATTTGCCACTTTCTATATAAAAGTTTTCAGTGAACAGAAGCACTTTCTGAGCTCACCTGGCACAGTTACTATTTTGGAAAATTGCAACTCTGTTTTTCTTGTTCTAATTAGTGTTCTTGTATGCGTCATTCAGCAAAAAAAAAAATTAATAATCTGTTTTCTGAATATTTAAACACAGTTATTCACAAAATGAAAAACTGTCATTAAAGTACAATAAGTGATGGAGTGTCAGCTTTAGTGAAACTTTTATGGAAAATGGTCCAGTAGCCTTTCTTTAAGCAGGTAGATGTATACGATTAGCAAAATAGTCTCAAACAATACTTTGATTATAAAGTTCTGTACAACCAAGAGAATTTACATTGGCTAATTTTATGAGTGGATAACGCATCAATTCAAATATTTGTATGGAAATAGAAAGAAAATATCTTGAGTAAAGACTGGACAAGAGCTCTTGTGCAGTCATTTATTATAGTTTTCTTTTAAAAGAAAGATTTAATTTTATTGTTGGTGAGGTGTATGTGTATATCTTTATATGAGTTTATGCACATTCATCGAGGTTTCTGTGGGACAAGAAGTTGGTCTGAAAGTCTTTAAAGTTGAAGCTCCATGAATTTAAGAGCTGCCTATCATTGGTAACGGAAACCAAATTGGGAGTTTTCCAATTCAGGAAAGCAGTTAAATACTGAGCAATTTCTAGAGATCACAAGTGTTATTTAATTGAACATGTTGTTTGAAATGTACAACAATAAATTAAAAATAATTTGACTTAAACCAAACACAATCTCCAAAAATAAAGAGATAATGTATAACTGTACACTTTCCAAGCATTTCTCATAGTTTCCTTTTATGTTTTAACCTCCAGTCTGCCACTGGGATGTCTTAGCTGATGGCAAAAGTTGAAAGAAAAAGTGTAGAGTATTGCACTCAGCCATACAAGCATCCTTCATTACAGTCTGCTTCTAGAAACCAATAGAGTTTCAGCCATGACTACAGATGATTAATGAAGGAGTACTAAGTATTGACCTCTCACATTCATATGACAGCAATTTGAACTAGGTTCTTCCACCGCATTGTAAGTGTCACATATGACTTCAAATTAAATTCTCCATTAAAACATTCAGAATGACTAAATGATTTTATATGGTAAGTTTTTAAAATTTATATCTACAGATAGAGTACGAAAATATCTTCTTTTCTAATTTGCACATGAAGCAGCAGATTTTTGTCTAAATTAATGATATTTTAATGTGGAAAGGGAGGATTACTCATCATATTGTGCTCTTTGGGCACACTCCCTTCATTCCAAACCATGATAGCAATGGAAAATTCTGACTAAAATATAGAGAAAAATGTTACACTGCTCACATTCAGAATATAGTCAAATCACAACCTATATACCTGTAAATATGGCAATACGACTTGAAAACTAGATTATTCAATAAACATAGGAAGACGGGAATGAAATCTTGAGGTTTCACTGTGTTTTTTTTTAGTTTCATATACATGGAAACTTTTAGTGACTGCTTCTAATTTCATAGGGGTGATAGGATTCTTCAAATTCCTTATCTGATCTTGATTTAACTTTAGTTAGTGGCATTTATTAATAAAGTAGTCAATTCCTTTTAGATTTCCAATTTGATGGAACACAGATGCAACCACAGGCTTTTTACACATGCCCCACTTTCCAAATAATGACTCAGAGGCTTATTATTTCCTAAAAAATGCTTAGGCCATATACTTATTTAACCAGTTTTTGATATTATATATCTGTCACATGGTTAGTTACTTCTCAGTTTCATATGTTTGACTTTTTTTCAAGTCCAGGTGGCAAATCTTCCCATGCCTGACAATTTCCCAGAGTTTCTATCTCTCTGCTAGATATGCCATCTTCTAATGCTCCCTCAGCTTATTAGCTATCATATTTTTATTGGAGCATGATGCTTTTACAAAGTGTATAAGAGATTATCCCTATACACAGGCTTTTGAAATATGGCCTAATGAATCTTTGGATTTCCTCCTTGTCTGTTGATATGTTCCATTTTCATTTCTAAATCTTTAAGATAGTTTGTATAAGGGTTTGTCTATTTTGTTGATTTCCTCAAAGAAAAAACTTTTCCTTTTATTAATTCCTCATATTCTTCTCTTTATTTTTATTTTATTAAAATACCATTCAGTTTGATTTTTTTCTTGATGTCTACTTCTCTTAGATGTAGTTGCTTATGTTCTAGAGATTTCTGGTGTGCTGTTAAGCTGCACGTATGAGATCTCACTAATTTCTTTATGAAGACACTTAGTGCTATGACCTTTCATCTTAGACCTGCTTTTCCTGTGTCCTATAAGTTTGGGTACATAATGCATTCATTTTCATTTAATTCTATTAAGTCTTCAATTTCTTTTCTTGTTTCTTGCTTGATCCTGAAGTTGTTCAGTTAATGTAACTTTTGTTTACTAGAATAATTGTTGTCACAGAGACTTACCACTGAATAAGCTCACCCTTTCTCATTCTTTTTGAACTCCAGTTGGCTGGTTCAACTAAGCTGTTAAAATTTAAACTCTTCTCCAATCTGACTGATTCAATCTGGATGGTCTTGGTGTCTCACTGAATTGTTCTGCTTGGACTGAAAATAACTCTAGCAATTTGTTCTATTCTTCTGGCTCCTTATTCTCTGGCTTCAACGGCTTCTGCAAAAACTCCCTAAGAAACTCAAGTCTATTGCACTCAACTGAATTGCACAGGCTGACTGAACTGAACTGTCCCAAATACACTGATTGAACTCACATGACTGAACTGATTGCATTCTCTCTGTACTTAAGTAGATGTTCTCCTGAGAGTTGGACATATCCAATCTCCGAATCATTCTGTCAAGTTTTTCACTTTGTTAAACCCTCAACTAGACATCATTGTATGCGATTGAAAGGCACACTAAAGATATATCTATATTCTAGCCAGAATTGCTAAAGGTCTGTATTTTAGTTAGAGAAATATAATGTGTCTGTATTCCAGCAAAAACACACAGCATAGAAAGTCTTGATAATATTTAGTTTCCATAGTTTATAAACTTTCTTTTGTTTCTGTTGTTGTTGATAGTCAGCTTTAATTAGTGGTGGTCTGACAGGTTGCAGGGGATTATTTAAGTTTTATTGTATTTGGTGAGATTATTTGCTGTAACAGAATATCTGTTCAATTTTTGTTATATGATTTACTGAGAAGAAGGTTTATTTTTTGTTTGAATAAAATATATTTTGGCCTTTTGACTGGGGCAGACACCTAGCTGGTTTGCTTCCATGAAGACACCATATCTTGAGACATCCTAGAGGAACCACTGCACTCAGAGCAGCAAAGAAAACACTGTACTCAAAGCAGCAGGATTTCAGGATCCCAGAGGCAGCCTGAGTCCCAGGAACTCTTCCAAGAAGGAGATCAAGATCACAGGATCACAGAGACAGCTGTACTTTGAGGAGTTCTGACAAAAGCAAGGTAACTGGAAAAACAGGTTCCAGTCAGAGCTGGTGAGTGCAGGTGTCACTAGAGATAATCAGATAGCAAAATGCAAGCACAAAAGCATAAGCAACAGAAACCAAATTACCTGGCATAATCAGAACCCAGTTCTCTCTCCATAGCAAGTCCTGGACAACCCATCATACAGAAAAGCAGGATTCAGATTTAAAATCACTTCTCATGATAGTGATAGAAGACTTTAAGGACATAAATAACTCACAAAAGAACACACATGGTAATAACTGGATATTAGTCCAAAAGCTCACAATACCCAAGATACAACTCACAGACCACATAGAGCTCATGAAGAAGGAAGACCAAAGTGTCGGTGCTTAGGTCATTCTTAGAAGGAGTAACAAAATACTCCAAGAAGCAAATATGGAGACAAAGTGTGGGACAGAAACTGAAGGAGGGGCTGTCTGGAGACTGTTCCACCTGGGTATCCATTCCTTGTGCAGTTACCAAAGGTAAACACTAATGTGGATGCCAGGAAGTGCATGCTGATAGGAGTCTGATATAGCTGTCTTTTTAGAGGTCTGCCAGATCCTGATATATACAGGGGCAGATGCTCACAGCTAACAATTGAACTGATCATGGGGTTCCCAAATGAAGGAGTTAGAGACGAGACTGAAGGAGATGTAAGGATTTTCAGCCCCATGGGAAGAGCTCCCACGGTCTAAACCACCAGCCTTTGAGCACATAGGGAGCATCCCTTGGCTCCAGCTGTATATGTAGGAGAGGATGGCCTTGTAGAGCATAGGTATCAGAGGAGGCCCTTGGTTGGTTGAAGGCTGAATGCCACCTGTATGGAAATTTGATTGCAGGAAGGTGGGAGTTGGAAGCAGCAGGAGGGGGATGGGATAGAGTGTTTCTGAAGGGGGATGGGGAAAAGTGATAGCATCTGAAATGTAAATAAAATATCTAATTTTAAAAAAGAGGAAAAATATTTTAATATCTATAAACTCGTTGATCTATGTCTACTAAATCCAGTATTTCTTTGTTTATACTTATGTAGATTACCTGTCCATTGGTAAAAGGGGTGTATTGAAGTCCCCCAGTATGAATGTGTGAGGTTTAATATGTGGTTCTAAGCTTTAGTGATATTTGTTTACAAATGTGGCTGCCCCTGGTTTGGGGTCATAGTTGCTAATAATTGATGTGCTTTCTTGGAAAATTTTTTCTTTGAATACTATGAAATGTCCTATTTATCTTTGCAGATTAATTTTAGGTTGGAGTGTATATTTTATAATAGTTATTATTCCATTCTGCCTCTTTGTTCTATTTGCTTGGAAAGTCTTTTTGAACCGTTTACTCTGATGTAATGTCTATTTTAATGTTGAGGTGTGTTTCTTGTATGCAGCAGAAGGAGAGACCCTGTTTTCATATTCATTTTGTGAGCCTATGACTTCTTATTGTGGAATTGAGTTTATTTATATTGAGAAATATTAATGACCAATGATTTTTAATTTCCATTACTTCTTTGCTCTTCATAATGGTAGTGAAGTGTGTGTATTCTGGATCTCATAGAGTTTTCAAGATTTGTCCAGGCCTTTCTGATTTTAGAGTCTCTGTTGCAAAGTCAAGTGTAAATTTAATACGTGTTTTTATATGTTACTTGGTTTTTTGCCCTTGTAACTTTTACTATTCTGTCTTTATTGTGTAGAACAAGTGTTTTGATTATTATCTGGAAAGGGGAATTTCTTTTCTCATCCTATTTGGTTTTTCGGTAAACTACTTATACTTTTATAGTAATATTCTTCTTTGGGTTACGGAAATTTCTTTTATGATTTTGTTGAATATATTTTATTGGCTTTTAAATCTGGAATTCTTCTCCTCTTTTTATTATTCTTAAGTTTGGAATCTCTATAGTGTTCCAGATGTCCTATATGATTTGTGTTAAAAATTTTTTTAGATTTAACATTTTCTTTGACAAATGTATCAGTTTCTTCTGTTGTATCTTCAATGCTTAAGATGGTTTTTATTGGATATTTCATTTACATTTTATATGTTATTCCCTTATGCCATTCCCCACCACTGCCCAGGGTCCCCCCTATCTTATAACCCCTGCTCCTACTTCTATGAGGATGTGCTCCAACCCACCCAACCAATTCCACCTCCACACCCACGAATTCTCCCACACTGGGCTCCCAGCCTTCATGTGACCAAGGATCTCATTTCCTACCTATGACTTACAAGGCCATCCTCCCCTACATATACAGCTGGAGACATGGGACCCTCCCTATGGGCTCCCAGGCTGGTGGTTTAGACACTGGGACCTCAAGTTGGTTGGTATTATTTCTCTAACCATGGGGCCACAAAACCTTTCAGCTCCTTCAGTCTTCTTATAAGTCCTCCATTGGGAACCCTATGATCAGTTCAGTGGTTAGCTGTGAGCATCTGACTCTGAATATATCAGACTCTGGAAAGCCTCTAAGGAGACAGCTATATCAGGCTCCTATGAACATGCACTTCCTGACATCCACATCAGCCTCTGGTGATTGCACATTGGATGGAACAGTCTCCAGATGGACCCTCATTCAGTTTCTGTCCCACACTTTGTCTCCATATTTGCTCATATGAGTATTTTGTTACTTCTTCTAGAAAGGATAGAAGCACCCACACTTGATCTTCTTTCTTCATGAGCTTCATGTGGTCTGAGATTAATCTTGAGTATTTCAAGCTTCGGGGCTAATATCCAATTATCAGTGAGTGAATACCATGTGTGTTCTTTTGTGATTGAATTATCTCACTCAGGATGATATTTTCTAGTTCTATCCATTTACTTAAAAATTTCTTGAATTTATTGTTTGTAATAGCTGAATAAAATGCTATTGTGTAAATGTACCATATTTTCTGTATCCATTTCTCTGTTTGAGGACATCTGTTTTCTTTCCAGCTTCTGGCTATTATTAATAAGGTTGCTATGAACATAGTGGAGCATGTTTCCCTGTTATATTTTGAAGCATCTTCTGGATATATGCCCAGGAGTGGTACAGCTGGGTCCTCAGGTAATACTATGTCCAGTTTTCTGAGGAACCACCAGACTAATTTTCAGAGTGATTGCACCAGCTTGCAATTCCACCAACAATGGAAGAGTGTTCCTCTTTCTTTGCATCATTGCATGCATCTGGTATCACCAGAGTTTTTGATCTTAGCCATTCTGACTGGTGGGAGGTGGACTATTATGGTTGGTTTGATTTGCATTATCCTGATGACTAAGGATGATGAACATTTCTTTACATGCTTCTCAGCCATTTGAGTTTTCCTCAGTTAAGAATTCTTTGTTTAGCTCTGTATTCCATTTTTAAATATGGTTATCTGGAGTCTAATTTCTTGAGTTCTTTGTATATATTGGATATTAATCCTCTATTAGATGTGGGATTGGTAAAGATCTTTTTCCCATCTGTTGGTTGCTGTTATGTCCTATTGACAGTGTTCTTTGGATTACAGAAGCTTTGCAATTTTATGAGATCCCATTTGTCAATTCTTGATCTTAGAGCATAAGCCATTGGTGTTCTGTTCAGGAACTTTTCCCCTGTGCCCAAGTATTCAGATTCTTCCCCACATTCTCTGGTATTAGTTTCAGTGTACCTGGTTTTATGGTAAGGTCTTTTATGCACTTGGACTTGAGCTTTGTACAAGAAGATAAGAATGGATTGATTTGCATTCTTCTGCATGTTGTCCTACAATTGAACCAGCACCATTTCTTGAAAATGCTGTCCTTTTTCTACTGGACAGTTTTAGATCCTTTGTCAAAGATCAAGTAACTATAGGTGTGTAGGTTCATTTCTGGGTCTTCAATTGCATTCAGTTGATTTTCCTGCCTGTCTCTGTACCAATACCATGCAGTTTTAATCACTATTGTTCTATAGTACAGCTTGAGATCAGGGATGGTGATTTTCTAAAAGTAATTTTATTGTAGAGAATACTTTTTGCTATCCTGGTTTTGTTGTTGTTGTTGTTATTCCAAATGTATTTGAGAATTTCTCTTTCTAACTCTGTGAAGAAATGGTTTGGGATTTTAATGGGTATTGAATCTATAGATTGCTTTTGGCAAGATGGCCATTTTTACTATATTAATTCTGCTAATCCATGAGCATGGGAGATCTTGCCACCTTCTGAGATCTTTAATTTTTTCTTCACAGACTTGAATTTCTTGTCATACAGATACTTTACTTGCTTGGTTAGATTTACACCAAGGTATTTTATATTGTGTGTGTCTATTGATAAGGGTGTCATTTTTCTAATTTCTTTCTCAGTCTGTTTATCTTTTGAGTAGGGGAAGGTTACTGATTTGTTTGAGCTGATTTTACAACCAGCCTCAAATGCAATGAATCTGCCTTGTGAAAATTATATATGGCAAGAGTTTATTCTTTCTTTCTACAAAAAAACATATACAGACACATTATTTTTCTATATTCTATAATACTAGTTCATATTATTGCTAATATTTTCAAAGATAATATTTGTAAATGTTTCTTAATTGATATTTGCATCAATAAAAATGATGAACTAAGCTTATTGTTTAGAGATTGATATTTGTGTTGAAAAATATGTTTGTTTTCTTTCATTTTATTTATTTAGATTTTCAGCCAAAACAACTATATTCGGAGGAATAAATTCTAACTTAATTCCCATATTATGTCACAGATTTAAACTATGACATACTTATTACCAAAAATACTGTCTAAAATTTTCTGAAAATATAACTTGATATATGAAATGCAAGTCAAATCTTTAACTTTCTGATAAAATTGTATCTTATATATTAAAGATTTAATTTCCTATTTATTTTTAAATTTAATTTAATAAATTAAATTTAATTAATTTAGTAAATATTTTCTTAAAATATTTAATACTATACTCATTTTGCATGTATTTACAGGATAATTTGATTTATAATATGATAAAGCTTTAGATGTATTGTGTAACAGAATTTTTAAAAATGGCTCATAATTGTTTAATTATTTTCAGAATCGAAGCCTATTTTAAGTAGATTGAATGCTTCATTTATAATATTAACTTGCTTGCTCTGACATAAAACTTTAAAACTCATTTTAGTACACTTTTTCTTTATCCTGTTTTATTGTCAAGGAATCCTTTCACTTGGGAGAAGAAAATCGTGTTTCTTTGGGGTAAGCATTCTTTATTCTTGTCTTGGTAATATATCTTTTCAGTTTTTGTTTCTTTGATGGAGTCACTAGTTGAATAATGTATACCTCATGTGGATCTTACATTCATAATTATATCTTACATACTTTGGGGCTTTTGTTCCATGATCTGAGACATATTTGTTCTTTGTGTTGAAAGTCAAATATTTGTTCTTATTTTATTTTATCAAACCTATCATTAATTTTCTACTTTTACATTATTTTATTCTGATGTTTCTTACCAATGTAACCCATTTCATTTTGGTTTAACATTTGTCTCCCAACCACAATTAGTTCACTTTATTTGTTTTCAATTTAAGTTTTCACAGGAGATTTTTTCATATGCATATTTTGGTATACACATACTTTCTCTTTATAGAAACTTACCTGTTTGTATTTTATACATTTACCTGGTTATATTTCTAGTTAGTATTCTAACAAGATGTGAAAGACAGTTGATATTTAAATGCAAGTGGGGCATTTGGATTACCTGATATGCTTTTAAGTTGAAACTTAGTCAGAAAAAGGAAATATTTTTAAATCGTTTAATAAAAAACTTTTAAAAAGGAAGAGGTGTGTTCCAAAATATTTATGGCTTACATATGTGATCCCAGCACTGAAAGGCTCAGCCAATGGTGTCTGAGAGCTCAATGCCAGACTGAGCTATCCAGAAACAGACTTGCTAACAAAACCAATCAAAATAAAATAAAATGCTTACGTAATTGATTCTCACAAAGGTATCTATCTATGTTTCTTATTAATCATTTTCTCATTATTGCATGGTGTGAATGGTAGCCTTAGATATTTAGTAATTATGCTGACTTTGGGACAACCTTTTTATTCAGGTTATAAATATAAGAAATATATTTGCCAAAATTGTTTTCAGAAACTAATATTTTTGATAGTATCTTAATCAAACCTTTATTAACTATTATTTGTGTATTTGTATAAAGGCTAGACTTTAAACATATTAAGTAAAGTTCCAGCTACTTGACAGTAAAAAATTCAGTAGGAAATATTTAGCCAGAAAGCCTGTGGGACATGACTTCTTTTACAAATTTTACAGTAGAAGGAGAAAACACATCCCATATTTTTTGTTCTGCCTTTCACATACATGTGGCTCCTGAGTAACATGTCTGTACACACACACACAAACACACACACACACACACACACACACACACACACACACACAATCACACATACAAAATCACACATACATACACACCAATGACAAAGATTATTTAAAAATCATCCAGAAGTATATAAATGAATGTTTGCATTTTAACACTATATTGCCAGTCAGATTCAGCATATAAAAACATTCATCCAGGAAGCTTACAAACCTGAATTCATTCTCAGATGCATAATTTCATCATTCATGTAATTTTGAAGTCTTTTCTTGTATCTATTTTTCCTGAGGGAGTTTCTACACTTATTCATTCTTGGTGTTTTCTCCCCCACACATTTTTATTGGATATTTTATTTACCTGTCAGATGTTATCCCCAATTTTCCCTCCATCAAGGAACCCCCTATCCCATTCCCATTCTTCCTGCTTCTATGAGGATGTGCCCACACACACACCCACTCCCACCTCCCCACCCTCGAATTCCCCTGTACTGGCAGCCTTCACCTGACCAAGGATCTTCTCTCCTACCTATGCCCTACAAGGCCATCCACCTCTACATATACAACTAGAGCCATGGGTCACTCTCTATGTGCACCCGGACTGGTGGTTTAGACCCTGGGAGCTCTGATTTGTTGATATTGTTGTACTCTTCATGGGGCTGCAAATGCTTACATCTCCTTTAGTCTTCTCTCTAATTCCTCCATTGGGAACGCTATGATCAGTACAATGGTTAGCTGTGAGCATGTGCCTCTGTATATGTCAGAATCTGGCAGACCTCTAAGGAGACAGCTATATCAGGCTCCTGTCAGCATGCACTTCTTGGCATCCACATTAATGTCTACATTTGGTGACTGTACAAGGGATTGATACCCAGGTGGAACAGTCTCCAGACGACACCTCCTTCAGTTTCTGTCCCACACTTTGTCTCCATATTTGCTCCTTGGAGTATTTTGTTATTCCTTCTAAGAATGACCTAAGCACCCACACTTTGGTCTTCCTTTTTCATGAGCTTCATGTGGTCTGTGAGTTTTATCTAGGGTATTGCAAACTTTTGGGCTAATATCCATTTATCAGTGAGTGCATACCATGTGTGTTCTTTTTTAATTGGATTACCTCACTCAGGATGATATTTTCTAGTTCCATCCATTTTCCTAAGAATTTCACTAATTCATTGTTGTTAATAGCTGAGTAATACTCCATTGTGTAAATGTACCACATTTTCTGAATACATTCCTCTGTTACTCAATCTGTTTCTCTCAGTGTGATGTTTTTATTTGTGAGTTCATTACACTAATGTGATATTATTAAACATTTTAAATTATAAAATATTGTAATTTGAAAAACTGTCTTGCTGGAGACCGTTGGTAAAATTTTATTTTAGTTGACAGGTTATTTTTCTGCTGGTTGAAAAAAGTAATCACAAAAATTTGATTATATTATATATGCTGAACAATATAAATTCTTATTGGTTTAATGTATGGTAAAATTATTTTGTGGAAAGTGAAAGCATTTAATTCACAAGAAAAACATTCTTTAACTCAGATAAGAGATCACATGTAAATTATGCATGCTATTTATCTAAGTTTTTGGGTAGTGTCTTGTGTGATATTGTTGAACTTACAGAAAAAAAACATATCCAGTCAGGAATATGAGGTAGATTTGCTGCAACAAACAGTTACTCAATAAGATAAGAGCAGCACCCCAGGCTCTAGCCATGGGGAATAATTTCAAGCTTACATCTATTCAATGTTTATCAAAAGATCTTTGTTCAGAGATACAATATTTGTAGAATATTGCCTGAAGGATGTAAAAATTTATGTGCTACCCTGATTTCTACTAAATATACCTTTAGGTTTTTCCACATTTTCACACTGCTGGATAATATTTTTCCCATGGTGGATGCTCTTTAAACAAGTGAATTTTTCATGAGAAGTTGTCAATCAATGTAGGGGCTCTTTCTGAATGATATAGTGAAAGATATAATGTCAACATACATTGTAATAGGATTAAATATAACAGAAAGATATGCGGAGAGGCTATTCAAATAATGTCATGAGTTAAAGAGTACTCAAGAAATTAGTATAGAAGAAATTTTCTGTACCTGGACTAAACTAAATTTGAAGCTATTTCTCATCTACAATTGAAAAGAGATTCAAATAATTGAGATTGTATTTATTTAAAGAGCACTGTAATTTTACATGTGTGTGATTAATTTTTATTCTCTGGTACTCACAGATGTTAATGGAAGTAATTCTATCAAAAGTGAATGTTCCTAATTAAAAACATCACTAAATTATAGAATGCTGATTAATATAATAGGAAGTGCATTGGGTATTAATCAACTATAAATAATTTTACCTTTTAATTCAATTTTTAAGTTGATAAGAACACTTAAAATTATTCATTTCTTTTTTACTAGGAAAAAAATTTTAAAAATGATAATAAAATTGGCACTTTTAAGTTGTCATACTTAATATTTTGGATAATTTTGAAACTGCTTGGTAACCCTTTGTTTCTGACAAAATTATATGATCAGTTGCCAGTATGCTTCATGAAATAATAAAATAGAGATGGAGTAATATTTACGTATCTGTGTCTATTAGAGAGAATTGCCTTCTGGTGTCATGCAGTATTAAAAGTTTCTAACAAGTTATAATGGATGTAAGATAATAAAATATCATGTATAATGAGTGATTGTAAAAATCATATAACTGTGCTTGTTAGTGGTTTAAAATGAAGACAATAGAGAAGTAATGAAAATACTAGGTTTAATAACTGTTAATGTATGATGGGTGTTAATTTTTTAATTTTTCCTCAGGCACACTTTAAAATCATGAATAACATTCAGAAAAGAACTTCAGGTACATAGTATACCATATTATTAATCATCAACGCTATATTATATGTAGACATCTATATAATTTAATATATGATCATAATAAAACCTTGTTTAGTGTCATCAAACATTTGAACTATTTCAACATTATCCTCAGGAAGTATAATAATCTAGTTTATTTTAGTTCTAGTTACTTAAATTACTAAGGAATTTACTTGACACATAATGAAATAGCATACTTTGTATCTGGAAATAAATCCACAATTCCTTGAAAATAATATGATAAATGTTGTGTGTGATGCTCAAGAGACTTCACGCATATCTACCATTATATATGTTAACAGTTTTCTGCTAGCAAAATATTCTTTACAAACAGTGGCATTGCTAGTACATGATTTGAAATTTTCCCATAATCTATGGATGTGTGTACTCTAAATACCAATTGACTCAGAAAGCAATAAAGCAATTATAGTATATATACACAATGGAATAAAAAGAAAACTGTTCATTTGATAGATTTCACAGATAACATTAAGAACATAAGTTATAAATTATGATAAAATTATTCAGGTGTTAGAATGAAGTCTTTGATTTATATTGACAATCAGTTCTGTACTATTGAAGAGACTTGAACTTTTTTAATTTGATACTTTTAAAATATTTGTGGAAGTCATTTGAATTGATATTATTTATTCTGTAAAAGTCAAGGTAATGATTAAAGCCATGGAAATTCAAACATCACAATAGACTTAGATAATGAGAATCTTTCACAATATCCTAAGGGGAATGGTAGAAACACTGAAGTCTTACAACACTAGTGTGGAGAAACCTAAGACCAAAAAGTCTAATTTAATGTTAATTATATGCTTCAAGTCTGAGTAACACAGATTGTCACAATACTGAATGAGTAAAATTATTACTACTTAATAGTATTTCATGTGCAAATGTTGTTCAGTCTTTCTATATATCTAAAATACTCTCAGCAGTTTTATATTAAAAGATGTAGATAGGTTCTATGTCAGCACAAATGAAAAAATAACAATTTGAATATAGAACACTATCTGTGTTTTCAAAGATCTTCAAGAATAGTGTATTTGATGTTATGACAAGTATGGAGACTATTTGCAAATAATCAGTATGATTCCATGTTAATGCATAGATTACCCTTATATAAGCAGAATAGAAGAAAACTTTATGAAGCTAGAAAAAAAATTTAAAAGTCCAAAGTTTGAGTAATAGAAATATATTTGAACTGATTATGACAGTATAAAAACCATGAAAATGAAATTCAAAATTATTGGTAAATCATTTGCTTTTAAAAAGACATTTTGACAAGCAGAAATATGTTCCTGTATTCATTTTTTGGTATGCTAATCGAGCAGTCTTTATTGAATAAAAAAATATTATTTTATTTCTATGTGCTTTAACACTTTCATCTTTTTACTTAATAATAAAAGCGATAAAATCTATTATATAAATCTTATCAATAAATGATGCATTTTTGTTTGAGAAGTCAAAAGACAGAACTTAGGAGACAGCAGTGTGGAAATGTTTGTTAGTTTTAGACCAATCAAGTCTACACAATAATTTGAAGGGTAGCCATGACTACATTGTAAGATCCTATATCAATATAACATCATCAACAAAAATTCTGAAGGTTTTTGTTTTATACAGATGGAAACTAGTTATAGAACCATGGAATCACTTTAAAATGCATACAAGAAATATCAAGAGGCTGGTCAGTGATAAAAAATAAAATAGACAATTATGAATTGATACTAACTCTTCATCTAACAATGAAAAATTCTCTTCCATCCAATTGCAAATTATCCTTCCCAAACACATGTACATAAGAGCAAAATTAACTGGATTGTGCCTGTGCACGTGTGTGTGTGTGTGTGTGTGTGTGTGTGTGTGTGTGTGTGTAATAAAATTATATGAGAGATCATTAAATTGAGGAGTGGAAGGCCAAAGTGTTGGTAAGAGGAAAGGCAGGAGTATAAATGATGTAACACAATTCTTACAGATTAAATTGCCAACATACAGTAACTCTGAAAAATAAAGTGACATTCATTGGACAGATAAACACCATAATGTTAAATAGGATTGTTGGTGTGATAATGGAGACATCTATAAAAGCTTGGAGTAGAAAAATATAGATGCTAAAATTTTCTTTGTTGCCCATATCATATTTTCCTTGAAGGCATGTCTGATGTCAAATCACAGAATCTACAGACTTGTTTTCTGTTAAAAATGGTGCTACTTCTCCACTAAAATTAGAATTCTCTATTGCTTCTTTCAATACAGACATTTTCTAGTGACCTGTCGAGTAATTTTGTAATCAAACTCAATTTGGTGCTTTTCAGGAATCGTGGCAATAATAATGGCAATGAGTTAACATTTATTGAGTGCTAATATTGTGTTCCAAAAAATGTGCTATGAATTAATAAATGTAAATCTCTTGCAGCTCTGCCAAACACATGCAAAGCTGTCGGTATATTAGCTGCTACTACCTCCATTTCTATTCATTCATCTATTACTGTTGGTAGTACTTATTCTCCAGAATAACACTGTTAAATAGATGCTATTTTGGCAGTATATTTAGCTATGACTAAATCAAGTTTCTCAGAAATTAACTGACTTGTAAAAGATCACTCAATCTGTATTTCTACTCTAAATTTTCTAATTCCGGAGCCTAAATTTATTATAAATATGTATTACATTGTGCAAGTATCTTGGTAATTTTTCTCTAATAAAGCCTATAAAAGCATCAATGAGATGTACTCAAATTATAGATGTAGTCACATCAGTTCTGAAGAACATTTTTTCATCTTCTGTTGCTACTGAGAACTATCATTTGCCCAGATCAAATGGATTCCTTTGGCATTGCAAAATCAATACAATTTTAATAAAAAGCAAGTATGTCTTATAAGTAATGAGTGCAGTCTAATATCAAAGGTTTAAATTGCTACACTTCTCTTATTCAAAATGATAGTGTTTCTAGCAAAATTGTTAGCCATATTCTTTCATCTTCTATTGCTGGGCATAACATATTGTCAATGATGTAGAAATTCCTTAGTGTTTTTAAATAGATAGCAGTTGAGAATATATCTGGATTTATATGCATATTCATATGTATAAATGTACCTTTTTCTTCTGGATAACAAATTATCCTTAAAGAAGTATAGCATTGATAAGAATTCAGAACAGGAAGACCCATAATTATTAAGGAGAATAAAATGATATAAAAATGTTTAATGGACCGGTCCCTATGTGGGACATATAAAATACAGCTGAAAGGTTCCCCATAGTGTGGGCAATCTAAAAACTGCATCAAAACTAGATGGAAAATGTCTGACATGTACTTACTATAGGGTCTTCTGCTGCATAGCCCAGTCTCACAGGGGAAAACATTTAACATTTCCCTGGAGAGAAAACAGTGAAACACATGTCTGATCTTGTGCCTTTTTCCAGGTCTCTCTGGAAGTCTGATTTTATTTTACCTGAATCTAATTTCTGACAGACACAGACAAGTGTTGGAGATAGAGGAAAGGAACGTAAAGTTGTTGTAACATCAGAGACTACGTAGTACCAAATACTAGTACTACTAATAAGACAAATACTAGTCAAAACTCTTGAATAGAAATGAGTACTTCAAAACTTCCCTTGGGAAGTTCTTCTGGAAAAGATGCTTCATGAAACTTCAGACAGGATGATTAAAAACTGTTCTATCTATATGACATTGGATTATGATTAGTGAGATAACAGATATGTTTTCTTTTTCTAAATATTCAGATAGCAATAATAGATCACAGCAATAATAGAAACACACATGGTCTAATAAAAAGAAGAGAATTCATTCTCCAGATTACCTACAGTAGAGTAACTGCTATATGGATCACCTGTGAGAAACCAGTCACAATTAGATCTGTCATGTGAGAGTGTTAAAGATAAAGACTCCAAAATGTAATAGAGAAACATAATAAATGGAAAACTCATTTATAAAGTAAACATAGAGACTGCAGCAACAACACCTGGAAATGCATGTATTTAATGTATTTGTTCTTCATTATGGTGTCACTCTATAGCTTAGGTGGACCGGTTTCTGACATATAGCACATGCTGGCCTCAAACTCATGTATTTTATGTCTCTGGATTCTTTGTACTGAGAATTTAGGAAGGTCCCACTATTCCCGATTGCCCATAAGCTTTTTTTTTTTTTTTTTTAACTTGGAGAGACATTTTAAACAAATGGAACATGAACTATAGTTATAAATCTGAGCTAACCTGTATATAAGAATAAGTTATTTGTATAAGCAATAGTATAAAATGAAATAAGCATAAGCATATAGATGTAAACATTTTGGAAGGGACTTAAGTTAAGAAACCATAAATTTATAATAGTTTTAACTCTTTCCCCACAGAAATATCTATAAAAATCCAATAAATAAAGCACAGAAAAAATATATAGATAATAAAGGTGTTAGACATACAAGAAAGTATATACAAAATGGCAGAACTATTTTTGTTACAATAATAATTAATAAGTGAGTATTAAAAGATAGAATGCTAAATTAAAAGTAAATAAAGAAAACAAAACACAGGCTGTGGAAACACCTAAAAAGTGACATTTACTTCAAGAGAATACAGAGACTAGATGTAAAAGGATGAAAACTATATTCCATGATGTAGGAACCAAAGGGCAGAAGTCATATGTATTTGTGAAACAAATGGACATTTTACACAACAATAAAAAAGACAGATATTACAATATGGTAATTTAATGGTAACTAACCATCATGTATTAAATCACTCAAATATAGAAGGCAGAAACTTCAAGAGCAAATGGAAGAAATACAAAGTGTGCAGTAATAATGCCAGAAACCTACAGCGATCAACTCAGCTGTAGATGTAACCATACAATACGTCAGCACAGAAACAGAGAACTCAAATAAAAAATACTCACATTACCCTTAAAAGACATGAACTGAAAATCTACATAACAGCAGCAAAAGATAAAAAAATTTTCAAGTGCACAAGAGCTTTCTGTGATGTGTTATTCATGTTAGGCGAAACAGGTCTTTCAAAGTTCAAAATGATTTAAACCATACAGTTTTTTTTTCTACTCATCAGAAAATGCAGTTAGAGTTCAACAGAAAAAAAAAAAAAACACCAAAAGGGTGAACTAGAACTTGGAAATAAACTACTGCAAATGTGGACAAATGCCCTTAGACAAAAATGTCAACATTACACAGTTGAACTGCTCCCCATTGGACACTGTTTCAGGAAAAAAAAAAAAAAAAAAAAAAAAAAAAAAACATGTTGGGAAGAATGGATATTTTCCCTTAGAGTGAAGTCAGAATTTTAGAAAATGCTGGGTCTTTTTTGGTTTCATTTTGTTTATGTTGTTGTGGTGGTTATTTTTTAAGGTACTGAAGAGCTGACTAGATGGCATGGAGGATATGAATATTAATGGGTAAGTCTGAAAGCCAGAGGATGTTACAAAAAAATCACAGAGTGGAAGTTGAGCATTGACTTCCAAAGTTTCCTTGTGTATCACTATGTGTATGACATGAACAGGGACAATCACAAACACACACACACAACACACACACACACACACACACACACACACACACACACACACAAACACACACACACACACACACACACACACACACGCTCCATGCTCACAATAATAATGATGATGATAATGAAGATAATTTCAGTTGTAAAAAAAGTATAATTATGACAAAAATCACCTAAAAGCATTGATTCACAGAAATATTTCAACGTTAAAATTCTTTTAAAAAAAGTTCTAAGAGAAAACATAAAAATCTGTAGAACTCTGAAAGGAACATTGTTCACAAAATAAAACTATTCAAGTTGGATTCCAAAAGACTTAAAATCTTGGAGAAAACAATTTGTAAAATGCAATATACTGTAAATAATTTGTCAGATAACGTGAGTAATAGCACTACAGGTGCAATATGTACTGTTTAATGATAACATGAAATACTGTTTGAAGAGAAGCTAAGGACTTGAGCAGATGTCCTTCAGGAAAATGTACACAAATAAGTAACAAACATTAACTTTGATACTTATTAGTTGTGAGCTAAATGCACATAAAGTTATGTGAGATTTTTAAATCATTTTACACATTAACATGGCTTACACCAGAAAAAAAAATAAATAAGAGTGTTTTTGAGTCTTCAGACCAATATAAATCCAACAGATATAATTTATTTGGTTGTGTTAATTTTAGGACTGCTATATCACAAATTAATGAAAAAAAATAAAAAACCTTGGAATTCAGAACCTAAAGGAAGAAGACATATAAATCCTTCAATAAGAGAGAATTTAGTACAACTCATAGGAAAACTTAAATATTGTTCATCTTAGAAGTAGAAATTCTATTGCATGCTACAACTTGGATGGACTGCTTAAACACATATACTAAGTGAAATTACCTTCAACCAAGGACAATTGTACCTTGTCATTCAATGAGGTGTCTAGATAGCTACAATTAAATAAAAAGAAAGGTGAAAATTGATCAATCAAGTCTGAGCAAAAAATACAAGAAACTTAAACTGGGTGATTATAAAATTTTAATATTACAAGAGGAAGATAGCCTAGCAACTGGACTCTATAAAATGTATTATCATTGCTAAAATAGATTTAACTTAATATCAATTATTTTAACTGAAAACAAACCTTTTTATCCCATTTATAATATAAGCATGACATTTACTTCAAGATATTTTTCTGTTTTTTTATGTGCATATAGGTCGACATTTCATAGCTTGTGTATAAGGTGTTCAATTCTTCAAACCTTCTATAACCGATTCTCCTTTTACTCTTCATTGTGATATAGGGATTCACTAAGTTGTCTGGTTAGGCCAAAAACCTAATATGTTGCACAGTCAGGACTTGGGTTTTCGGTTTCCTTCTCTATACTATGAAAGAGTTGAGATGGAATTTCAAGCCTCTGCTGTAGCGTATAGATAAATTATAAATTTCATTGTTCTGTGGTGGTTGGTAGTAAGAATTCAAAATATTTGTTATGTAAAAAGATTTAAGGGTATTTTTCTTGCTTATTTTAATGAACAGTAATGTCTTCTCATTCTCATAGTTTTACCTTGGAATTTCTTGGGAGTACCATACAGATAAAATATCTAAGACCAATCAAAGTAGATTCACGGCTGTACTTAGCTTTCACAGAAGTGGTACAGTGTGTATTAAATTTCACCCTTTAGATCTTAGCTAAATACTTGAATGTATATCAGGAAATAATTCTTACCTTATAATATAGTGAGTGTTCACACTGATGTGTGTGTGTGTGTGTGTGTGTGTGTGTGTGTGTGTGTGTGTGTTTTCATTTTTAAAACTTCAATTATCAATGTTGAAAACAGGGATATTTAAGAGATAAGGCAGGTCTCCCAGGTGTGACATGTGGTGATCATGCAGTGGTTTGCTATTCTAAGGATACTGAATGAAGTAATTAAGCTGTGTTTGCGTATTGACAGACACTCCTGAAGGACAAATAGGGCTGTACATTCTGCCATGAAAATATTCCCATGACAGAATACATTTTTTAAACACATAAAAAAGAAATCAATAAAATAAGAAAGGAGGAGGAAGGGGAGCAGAAAATGGAAGAGGAGGAAGAGGAGGAGGAGCAGGAAGAGGAGGAGGAGGAGAAGCATTTGGAGCTGAGAAGTGATTCAGTGTTTTAGAGTACTTATTCTTCTGGCAGAGAACACTGCTTTGTCCCCAGAACCTTTATTACAACCCACAAATTTCTGTAACTCCAGTTCCAGGGGATCTTCCATTTCTTCTAATTTTTGCCAACCCTAAATTCATTTGGCACAAATACATATACATTGTACACACACACATTAGCATAAACACACAAACACACTAAAGTGCATACACATTTTTAGAAGAAGACTGGTGAAATATGGCCTTTTAGTAGAACACAGAAATGCCAACTCTTACTCTTAAGATTTTATTTGAACTTCACATTTCAATGTAGAAATAAAGTGGTCAGTTTAATAAGGCATTGGTGATGAAGCAAAAGTTTCTAATACCTCTTATATATCCATTATCATGCTTATAATTTTTCTTGAAAAATAACAATTAAGTTATTTTGTCAAAATTACTCATTAACCTGCAAGTATATGTATATCTCATAAGTAGACTCCAGTGTAAGCAACAGAAATTCAGCTCTATAATAAATCAGAAGCCTGCAAAACACAGGAAGGAAACTAGAACGTTCTCTCTCATATTTTTTTCTTGAAATAATTTTACATATCAGTTTCATTCTCTTACATCATAGATAGACTTCTTTCCTGTTTACCAGTGTCTTAAGTTGAGATATTGCATCATTTTCTATATTCCAGTCAACCATAAAGAAAAACAAAGCCATAAAGTCCTTTTAATTGGTTAGACTATTATAAATGACTGGCTAGCAAACTAATACTGCCATAATAATTGTTCATATAGCTCTGTCCAGTGCCAGACTAATAACTTGCTTCAATTTTTGTCTTACAATTGGGAGTAAGAAGTAGTTGGTGAAGAATCACTTGATTGTGTTCTGATGACCTTCTAGATACTGTGTTGAAATCACTGTCAAATATGGCATAGTGAATCAGTTCTGAAGCTTTCACCTGCAATAGAATAGCCTGAAGGAAATTTTAATAAACAGATTGCTGGGCCTCACTCCCAGAATTTCTGACTCAATATGTCTGGGATAAAATCCAAAATGTGCATTTTTAAGCTGCCAGATTATTTTCACGGTGCTATTTGAATTTCACACTTAAGGACATAAAGGGTATTTGAGTTCCCCACTTATGAAAACCAACTCATGATATAACCAAAATACTTTAAATGTCTCTTACTTATGATGTAACAGTAATCCTAAACAATGGAGTCAGTCAGATTACTTGAACTTGGCCACTCAGTTGACTTCCCACTGTTTCATCAAAACAATAACCATTTCCATAGGTACAGTGGTTGCTTTGCTACATGTGGAAAATCAGTGTGTAGAGGATTGAATGTGGGATATGTTATATGTTTCAAAATCAAACTGTATCAACACCCTTATAAGTTGTAGCCAGCACATTAGTACAAAACTTCATTTCAGATTTTTCTGAGATCATTATTCTATCTTCAAGAAGTCTAGTATAAATGCTGACATATAATGTATGACATACACTCTCATCTTTACAACCAAGAAGCTGAAAGACATATACTCTCATCTTTACAACTAAGAAGCTGAAGCTCAGAGAAGACTGTAGCTTTCCCTTCATATATCAAAGAAGTGAGGGCAGGCACAGAGCCACATATCCAAACTTAGAACTATCTAAATTTAAATCCATTAAAAATATCTTACCTTAACAGAAACCCCAGAATCCATAGTTGACAGCAATAACTGATTTGTAATTTTGAAAAATTTTTGTGAGGGGAATGTGTATTGGTAGGAGAGAGAGATACTTCTGGAGCATGACAATAGAATCCAACAAAATATAGTGACTTCTGCACAAAACATGACATATGCCTCATACATGTATTTGAATTATTTAATAGAGAAGAAAAATCAAAATAAGAGAAAAATAATTGATGTAATAATCATAATGAATATACTAAAGCTAATGAAAGAGTCAGATTATGCTCTAGAAAGTTCATAAAACCATAACCAAAAAAATTCAAAGGAAAAAGATACACAAATAAAAAATTTGGAAGAAAACTTCTCAGCATAAACCAATGATAAAAATGAGAAATACAATAGAGGATTTTTTGGAGGGGAAATGGGGAAAGGGGATGGCATCTGAAATGTAAATAAAATACCCAATAAAAAAGGAAATTAAAAAAAAGCAAACAAAAAAATGAGAAATACAGTATACCTCTTTTTGGAAATTATTTAAAATATAAAGTATAAAAATCAAAAATCTAAACAAAAGACAAAAAACTACAAATTCAAAATTAAAATACCAAAAGATAAGTTAACAAAATATGGAATATGCAGTAAAAATAACCTTCATAAGTATAAAAAATAAGTCTTTATGAAGTTATAAAAAACTATCATATTTTCATAACTATATTGTAAAAGATATTAACAGTTCTTAAGATAGAATTAGTATACAAAGAGATCCATATCTAAACTTAGATATATATTCACAATAACAATAAATGAATATAAAATAATTTAGAGTTAAAAGTATTATATTCATATCTTAAAATTATGTTTCCAATTTATGTAAAACAATTGTCAAAATAAAATAATAGATGATCATGGAGTCAGATCAAATGATTTAAATAAAAACAATGCAACAAAAATTGGAAGAGATGATTTCTGACAACAGTATGTTTCCTTTCTTGATGTTACTTCTGAGGACTACTTGGAATGGGTTATCCTAATTAAAACTACATTGCAAAATATATGTAAGTACTAACATTCTAAGGAACAGTTTGAAAATGTAAGAATGGAAGAGATAAAATAAAAATTTACTCCAAAAAACTCTGTCCATAGAGTTGTGAAGCCTACATTCAAGGTGGTTTTCCATTGCTCTGTTAAATATCTCTGGAATCTCCATCACGAATACCAAGAGGAAGGAGGTTGGGGTCATTTAAATTTTGTGAAGGTAACAATCAATATTAACCATTAGCTCTCATTCTTTTCTACTAGATAATATGATACTTTCAAATTATAACAGCCTACTCACTGCTCCTATAGGCTTATAAGCATCTCATCATGTAAAATTAAAATGCATTTTTTGAAACGTCTAAAATCCCTATCAAGTATAGACTGCCATGTTTCCTCAGAGATCAAGAGTACTGGCTACCCTTCAAGAGCACACAAGTGTGTGCCACAGCACCAATGTGGCAGTTCAAAAGAATGCCTTCTCTAAAAACTTTTTTAACTTAAGTTTATGATCCTTTCATCCCAAGAACTTTGAGGATGAGATTTATTACCATGTGATAATGGCTTGTGTGAATCTTGATGCAAGCTTCTTTGGTAATTTTTTAATTTTTGTAATTCTTTTGTAATTTTTGTACACGAAAACAATGTTGCCAGCTAGATATGTATTCTGTGTTCCTTCTATCACAGTGTTTGTGGCCTCTGCCTGCCCTGGTGACTGATCCTGTTAAGCCCTCTCCTTAGAAGCTGTTTAAATGCAGAGATCCCCTAAATTAACAATCTGCCCCAAGGGATTCTATTCCAGGAGATTTCTCCTTCACTAAGAAGAACTCATGTGTCTAATGACCCTATTGAATTTCAGAGGAATTATATTAATCATTTTCTCAGGTATTTCTGTCAAAGCAATGAAAAATATAATTAATACACAAGGACCCAGAAACAAAGAAACTCTAAGTTAGGGCCAGAATGTTATAGAAGTGAATGAGTTAGAATAAAACTTGTGCATTTATAATATTCATAGTTTCTTAAAATTATAGTGACAGATATTGGTGATGTATGGCCCTTGCTAATTGGACCATCGGAATTTCAAAAACATCTACCAGTATCTTCTGCAAATATCTTTTCTTACTTTCGAAATACAGGTCTTGGCCTTCTAATATTCCTTCTATGGATGTACTTCAAGGGATGAGTATACATGAACAAGTTGGGAATGGAAAATATGAGAGTATTAATTCTATATTGGGTCTGTACTACCCTCCAGCTACAGATAAGTTATATGATAAACCATTACATTTTCTACTATATGGCATGTTTTGTTTTACCATGCACTTATACACCAAAAGAATTTTTCTATAATTATTTGAGATAGAAGGAAGATCCAGACTTCTTTTGATTTTAAAAATACTTTGGAATGTTATTATACAATAGCCATTCTCTAGAACAGCCTTGAATGACAGTGGTAAATGCCAATTTTTCCTACAAAATATATTCAGTCAATACACTACTTTTTTTCTAGAAAATTAATTTACTGAAAAAATTTCTGAATACAGGATTTTACAATTATATGTGGGTAGTCAAGTACTTGGAAAGAATGGAAGTGCATACTGAATGTCAAACCAATTTGTGGGTGAAGTTTGTTAACAGAGCCTACTCTGTAAGAAAATTGGTGAAGACAATTTGTTCTGTGCCCACTTGATTATCACACAAATAAAAGATGTTAAGAATTAAGTACATATATTGACCTATATTCTACAGTAGGAAAGGATTTCAACAGCTCCTGAATAAAAGAGCTGTGTTATCAAAGATAATGGTCACTCATAGACTTAGCAACATATGCCTCCTCTCTCCACTGTTGATTTAGTTGTGGAGAGACCAACATTGACATCCGTTCTAGCATAACTGCCTGTGGTGATTAGGTGTGATGTACTTCATGACAGCAACACTCATAGAAAATGTGTATGGCAGAAGTGATATTTTTACCTCACTATAATAAATATTTTCTCTGGGTGCAAAAGTTTCCTATACATGGAATTAATCTTATTAAACTATCAGTCAAGGGCTTAGTGAATACTTTTTTTTATAACTGTAATATTTTGTATAAAGCTAATTCTGATCATAGGATGCCATTGAGAATATAAGAGCTGTGAAGGTGGCCCTATCTGCAAGAGTTTCTCCATGTTAGTGCCCTGTTCCCTCTTCTGAAGCAATTAAACACTTGGTTTAAAGTGATCTTTGGAAGACCTGCATTATAATCAAAGCCTCAGAACATTTGTTACCACTTGCTTCAAAACCTTCCAAGATTACTCATTTTCAAAGCAATATTAAAGACCACCCAGCTTACCATGTTTCAGAGGAATGCTTCAGTTGTTGTTTGTTTGTTTTGTTTTTTCTACATCTATCAATTTGTTTACTCTCACCTACAGTGTGCAGGCAAAGCCTATACACCAAGTCTCAACCAACAGTGTACTTTTAAAGCATTAAAACTCAGGATGAAAACATGCTCACCTACCACTGTAAAATAAAGAGACACTGCTAGTAAGTTTAAATAGATTAAAACTATTTTCAGAGGTTTCTTTTGGAGAAAACGACAGGACTTTGTTATATAAAGTCATGAATTTTACATGAAAAGATTTTAAAATACTACAATTGTGACCAGAGGCAGATTTCAAGTTGGCTACTTATGCTGAGAGAAAAGTGACAGATTTTTTTTTATGAGGAACTATTACTGAAAGAAATATGTAATGGAAGAGGTTGGATGGAAATGTCAATCTTTCCCTTGGGATGGGTCATGTTTCTCTGGTGACATCTGTTGAGGAGATTTAAAAAAGGATTAGAAAGATTATTTCAGGGCAACAAGAATGCTCGGCTATGGTTACTGGATATTCAATGACTCTTTTGCCATTTTCTTCCTTCCATTTTTCATTTCTCTCTCTCTCTCTCTCTCTCTCTCTCTCTCTCTCTCTCTCTCTCT
>JANHMN010000001.1:232980069-233003350 GCA_030674055.1 Rhabdomys pumilio | reverse complement strand
TCTCTCTCTCTCTCTCTCTCTCTCTCTCTCTCTCTCTCTCTCTCTCTCTCTCTCTTTCTCTACTTCTTTCTTCCTTTCTTTTTCATAATTTTCTCTGAATATACAGGCACAATCCCTCAAGAAAGAAGTACTCTTGGAAATACCCAAAAATAGCAAAGAAAGTGAACTTTGCTACTATTCTGAACCTGTATTCCAGCAATTAGGTCAGTAGGTTTTAAGCTTTGTTTGACCCTGACGGCACCTTGGGAGTTATTTAAGCTTAGTTAGCTGTACACTCTTACAAAATAACAAGGAAGAATATGAATACAAGAGGTCTTCCCATTAGAGTTAAAAGTTAAAATGGAAAAAAAAAAAGATGTTAAGTATGTCTTCTCTTATTATTACCACATCTGGAAATAAGTGACTGTAGCACCATGGAGAATTGTCTCCTAACTTGAGATATGATTGTCCCCTAATTTTAGATGGTGTTATTCATTTCTGGTGAATACATTTTATTATTATCTCGTTATTGTGATATTTTTTACTTCACTCCCATAATCTATCACCAACTATCTTCTTCATATTTATGCCCTTATACCCACATTCAGCCCCAAACTGTGAATCATATTATTTCTGATCATTGTCTGTGATTCTACATGACTGCAAGTATTTTCCTGAATTAATATATTCTCCTTTCTCTTGCAATGGTAGTGATCCAATATACAGACTTGAGTATGTAAGTCAAAATCTCTAACACTAAGTCATATTTTTAGGTGTCAGTCCATGTCTGCTCTGCTGCTGGGCATGGCTTCATGGGAAGGCAGAAAGTGGGGAGCTTGACTGAACTTATTCCACGTTGCCATGGGGTTCTCAGACGTTTGGACATCCAGGCATCACTGGAAGTCACAGAGTCATGATGTCAGAAATATAAAAATAATAATGCTATAGAAATATCAAGCAACACATAAATTACAAAGAACTACATGCATTTGATATTGTTTCAAAATGATGAAAATTACCAACATTCCAATAATTGAAAATAAATTCTTCAGAATGGAGTCGGGGTAATACCAAAGAATGACCTATATCATGCAATCATGAGAAAAATGTGTATTTTCTATGATTGTGAATGTTTTGTATCTCTGTCAATAACAAAAGCACATAGTTATATATTTTATTGTTGATTTTCTGATGAATCATACTTTCCTTGATATTTCTATGGCATTATTATCTTTATACTTCTAATATCATGTCTCCTCAGAATAACATGTATTAAGACTCTATAGGTCAAATGCTGGGTGTTCATTTCTGGAAATTACTTCTGTAACTTATTATAGTAAGAAGCAACATAAGACTGTCTTCAGCTGGCTGTCAAAATAAATTAAATGCAAGAAATATGCATTACATTGATTACTAAGGTAATCAATATTATGAAAATAACAATTATAAAAATTTCTGCTTTATTCAGAACTTCATTAAATAATTTAATAAGTAACTTTAATAAAAGTTTCTTCATTGTTCAGAATGTAGCCTTCTGGAATCACATAATATTTAAAAATTGCAATTTGTAGAATACCATAAACTTTTAAAGCAAAAATTTAGCTCTATACATAACCTGTGAAGATTTCCAGCAACCAAATTGGAGAGGATTTATGAGAGGAAAGTTGTTTACATTTTTACACAACAAACTCAAAACACAAAATGATAGCCAATACCTCAATGTTTTATATGAAAATTTATGCAAGAAAAAAACCTCCAAATTTAATAATTATTTGTTCATATTATATGAAAGGGAAGTTTCCTAATAAGGTGTAAGCAAATGAAAAACTATTTTAAGGAACTAAAAATATGTTCCTTATTAAAAATTTGTAATTATTTACATAATTCTAGAAGTTTTGGTACTATATCAAATGTATAGAATGTTGATTTCTTACAAAATATTTTTGTCATAATAACTAAGGAAATCTTCTTGGTCCATATATATTCGGAGAGATCATCATTATGAGACACAAGCAAATTCTTTGAAAGGCTGAATGTGTATATTTTTTAGTAGTTATTTACACAGTAAATATAATTTGTTTGGCAAACTCCCTTACATGTATGACAAATTTACATTATCTTTTTTTGTAATTAAAAGGAGATTAGTCTTTTATACCCTACATACTAACTACTGGTTTCCCTCCTTCTACTCCTCTGGCATTCCTGTCTCCACCTACAATCTCCAACAGATTTATTCACTCTCCATTTATCTTCAGAAAGAGGAAGCTTGCAAGAGACAACAAACAAACTGCACAAAAGATACAATAAGCCAAGGCAAAAGCCTTCATAGCAATACTGAGCACAGAAACCCAGTAGGAGCAAAAGAGATGGCAAAAGAGTCAGAGACATACACACCTCCACCATTAGGAGTTCCACAAAAATACCAAAGTATCATCCATAATGTGTACGCAGAGGACTGGGAAGAGACTGATACAGGCTCTATGTTGCCAACTGACTCTCTCTTAGCTCTACTTTTTTGATTTCATGAGATGTTGTCTTCTTGTGCCTCCTATCTCCTCTCACTCTTATAATCTTTAATCCTACACTTTCTTGGGGTTCCTGATCTCTGAGAGGAGAGATCAAATAGAGACATTTTTTCCTCATTCTGTAGGCCTCTTCTTTGGGCAATTTATGGTGTCCTTTTCTTTACAGAAATTTTCCGAGGTCCCATTGATTAACCATAGATCTCAGTGTTCTTGCTATCAGTGTTCTGTTCAAATTTTTATCTCCCAAGCCGATGCAGTCCTGTGTCAATGCATCTCCTATAAAAGGCTGTCTCCTACTTTCTCTTCTATAGATTTGAGTGAATCTGGTTTTATGTTTAGATCTTTGATCTACTCAAACTGGAGTTTTGTGCAGGATATTAAGTATGGATATATTTGCATTCTTCTACCTTCATGTATCCAGTTTAACTTGAACCATGTGTTGGGGATGCTGTATTCATTTCAGCGTGTACTTTTACCCTTTAAAAAAATAAAAAAAAAATCAGGTTCTATAGGTGTGTAATTATATCTGGGGCTTCAATTCATTCCATTGACTAACCTATCTATTTTTATGCTGATATCATGCAGTTTTTAGTACCATAACTTTGTAAAGAACATGAAACCTATAGAACTATAGAATCTGAAGTCAGGGATGGTGATTTCATTAGCAGGTTTTTATTATTCTGGATTATTTTAGCAATGTCAGAATTTTGATTTTGTTTTTAAAAATGAAGTTGGGAATTGTCCTTTCAGTTGTATTGGAATTCTGATCATAATTGCATTGAATCTGTAGATTGATTTTGTAGGATGGCAGCTTTTTTTTTTTTTAACTAATTTTAACCTACCAAATCATAAGCATGGAATATCTATCTTCTGATACCTTTATAAATTTCTTTCTTCAAAGTCTAGAAAGTTTTTGTGATATAATTCTTATATTTGTTTAATTAGAGAAACCCCAAGGTATTTTATATTATTTAAGATTAGTATAAAGTATATTATTTTTCAACTTTCTTCCCAGCTCATTTGTAATTTCAATATAGAAGGGTACATTTTATAGTTGATCTTATACATAGACAATATGCTGAAGGTGTTTAGCAAAAAGCTAAAAAAAAAAAAAAGGTTCAAGTTGATTCAGTTGATGGTAGGAAAGTCAGAAAGACTCTTTAACAAGTATTGATATCAATGTTTGTTGTAAAGACCAGAAGTAGGAAAGAACATATTTGATATAATGGATATTGGCAACACTTTCTGCTGCTTCCAGACTTATTTATCTAAGTAAAATGAATTCAGGGATAAGCTAGAATCTGAAGCAGCTGTCCTCATAACTGGATAGAATTAAACAAATTATTTATCACCAAGCAAGGTTCTCTGCCATTCTTTCAGCTGACATATGGATGTCTTCCAGTTCTCTTAATTTTCAATACAGTTGGGACACAATCACGGAAGGTGACATGTGGCATGTGTCACAATTACACTCTCGGGACCAAGCAGATGTTTCTAGAGAAATCATATACACACTGATACATAGAGACAAGTCTCTACATAAATGTTTTGAATTGTTAGACTGAAGCCAATATAAATAGGAAAACAACAGAAACATTGCCAAAAATCCACTGACCTCAATTACAGGTCAAATCATCTTTCCCTAGGTGTTTCCTTGTGTTTATTGTGCCTAATTAATTAGGGCTAGAGATTTTTTTACTCCTGGAAAGACTTTAAACTAGGGAATATTAAGAACCTTAGTAAATCATGATATGACTTTATTAATTTACCAAAAGAGTATATTCTGCATAGAACCTGGCATTATGTACTAAATCATTCTGATATTCATCCATGGCTGCTGATGCAAATTTTAAAGGTCTAAGAATATATTTTTACCCTCTGCATTTGCATTTTTTCAATCTAAAGTATCAATTAATACTTTCCTGAAAACTAGAATTGATATTACCCTTTGATAGTGGTAGTCTATGTAAAAAGTCATTAGTTTCTCTGGCTTTGCACATTCTTTGTGAATGAAATAGACCTTTTTTCTTGTTCTTCTGCTTTATCCCGGCCTCTTAAAGCTAGTAAAGTACATAGTATAATAATGGAGTCATCAAATTGTATGTGCTGTCTTCAGTCAGTAAAGTGGCCTTCAACTATCAGTTGATCTTTTGTGATATTAAGACCTTTAGACCTATTACAAATTTCCATAATTACAGCTTCTTGACACCAAGTCAGGCATTGTCATTGAGAACCACCTTCTAGTAGAGTTGCTACTAAATCTTCCCAGTCTTGTGGGATAAACGTGTTTTGGATAGCCTGGGCAGTTAACATCTGTGTCACCTGGGGTAAGTACAATCTATAAGTTAATATTGATTCTTTAAAATGCTTAAGATATTATATTTTGACAGGATTCCTTGCCGGTTTTTCATTTCATGAATTTTCACCTTTTTCTGTCCATTTGTTACCAGGTGAATATGAAAGATAGCAAGGGTAGTAATCTTTCCTCAATTTCATTAAGAGGTGTCACTGGAGATTCAATGGGCTGTCTGTCTTGATCCTTGATCTCATTACGTATCATAGGTTTCCAATTAAATTAAATATTTGCTATTCTTTTACTTTGTCTTTTGTCTCTCAAACTTTTGCACTATCATAGCTACTTTTCTTATACAAATACAGTTTCAACCTTTTTGGAGAGTAAATATGTAACAATTGCAACTGAAAGTTGAGATGAGTTTAGTCTTGTGGTCACACGTGCTATAAATACTGTTACAGATTTTACAAGTAACATTTCTATCCACTCAACCTATATCTTACAGAATCTGAAGTACAGTTTCCCACTTTTCAATACAGAAAAAATCTGGGTACATAATTAAAATTTCCTTTTACTGTAGCTTACTGTTATTTCCTATCTCAATGGCTTTAATCTAGACTCACGGATAGCACAGGCCCAGATTCTTCTCAGTCTCTTGAAGTGGACAGCCAAATTGAAAAAAACAGTATAAGAAGTCAACAGCATGTTTTAATGTCAGGGTTAGATTCAAATTACTTTAGATGGAAGAAATTCTCATTTAAAATATAAATGTGCTTGTAACCTTGCCATTATTGTTAAATGGGAATGGAACACATTTCGTTTCCAAACATTTAAGTTAGCAAATAGCAACTATGCAGAAATCTATATGGTGTTAACATTAACATAGTTGAGACATGGTATTTTTAAAGGCCTTTTAAAAAGCAGGTTGCTATGGCAGTCTGTCACTTGCTACTTTGAACCAAGAACATAATATAAGGTCTGACCATTTTCCATGTCAGGTGTATTAGTTGGTCTTTATGTACACTTACACATGAAAGTGATAGATAAAAGTCTTGTAAAATCTCTAGTCCTGTCTTGCTTAAAAATCTTGAGCTTTCCCACAGAGCTTGCAAAAAAAAAAAGTTATTGACAGCAACTTTCAAGTTTAACAGTGTATTTTTTTCCTCTCAACTGTGTACCGCAGAGAAAGATTCTTTGAAATTAGATTTTTCTTAAAGGGACAGATGTAAAAATTTCAGTAAATTGTCAGAGAGAAACTTAAACTTAGCAAGGCTTTCACTCTGTAGCAAATGACCTAGTAGTGTACTTTGATTTAAAGATCATTTAATAATTAAAAAGTGCTGTCACATTATGGCACAGAGGGTTAAAAAATTACTAGCTGCTATATTCACAGCTATTGCATGCTTGGCTTCCATAATCTCCAAAATGTCAATACTCATCAAAAAGCATTTGTACCCATTCATCATAAGATAACATATCCATATTCTGTATGTTATCAAGATAGTAATCATATGACGGCTTTTGCCTTTTTTTCGCCAAAGTGATTTTCTTTACACAGGCCATTGCTAGCTACTATTGGTATGCCAGTGTTGTTTCAAGAGCTTATTTCTGCTGGTGACCTGAACAGAAGAGATGTAGTAAAACTCTCTAGTCAAGAATCACCACAGAGTATTTGTTCACTTGGGAAAAGCCTGAACAACTCCTGGCTAATAAATCGTATCCACTTGGTTGCTTGTGCATCCTGAGGATGTATTTGATGGTGGAATGGGATGGCAACCTGACCATGGAAGTATTAGTTTCCTGGGAACTAGTGGTATTTCATGTTCCTTCAGTAGCATTTTCGGGTTTTGAGTAAAGCTCTGTGGGTTATGACCCAGGTGCCTTAGTGCAGAGGGAGTTGGAGACAAAGAACAGGCAGAATCAATCTATCATCTATCTGTCATCTCTGAATCTATAATCTACCAATGAATCCACTACAGTGTAGATGGACGAATGGGGGCAGCTGATAAATTCACTCTTCTAAGCCCCAATTCCAGGTATAAGGCTGAAAGAGGGAAAAAAATGGTATAAAAATTAAAACAATGATGGGTTTTTGTTTTAAACTTTCAGTCAGTTTGAATTTTTTTTTGAAATGAAAAGTTATTTTCCAGATAGTAGACAGCAGAATAAGGAAGAAGCCAACAATGGTGGCCTATGTACGCCACATAAACCTTCTCAGTTTTCTCTATTTCTCAACTAGTAATCTTGGAAGATTTCAGAACTACATGTTTATCTCCTGAGACAGCAAAAAAGTCATTTCATTATTTTAAGAATTGGTAGTTATATATGGCAAAAATGAACTGTTAGTATCTTAATCTATGATATATTAATTCATTTTATGACATTGATTTAAAGACGAAAATTATTATAATGCCCAACCCAGTCTTTCAAGGTCTTCTGATTATAAAAGCCACTAACTGTGGGGTTTTACATTGAATGAATTGAGAAATATATAGGGAATTGATAAATACAATATTGAGTGCATCTTAGGGTATTAGGTATTTTCAGCTAAGACTCACTAAGAGAAAAAGACTTATCCTGACATAAGCAATATCCTATCAATGGACTGGGATCCTTAACTAACAGAAAAGGGAGAAAGAGCTCAGCTTGGCTCCTAGAATTTTTTTTCTCTGTATCTTGGTCCATTAAGATGCAAGCAAGCTGCTATGGACTCATCACATAGAATGGACTATATTCTTTCAACATTGAGACAAAAAAACAAGAAAACAACCAACCAAACAAACAAACAAACAAGCATACATACAAACCCAAATGCTTCTTTAATTTATTCCTTGCCAAGATTTTATTTTATTTTTATTTTTTATTATCATAAAAAGGAGTAAAGTCACTCAGGTGTACAGTAAGTTTGACAGGTAATATTAAACAAGTGAACACATCATTCTCTTGGAAAGGTTAGATTTTATTACCAAAATAGAATACTGTGTTTGTGCATGTTACACATAGAGAAATACACATACTGATAGTGAAAAATAAAATAATAATATTCAAATCCACATTCGTTATATATGTTCAAATTTAACAGTTGAAATACTTGTAACCTTTGTCATCTCAGTAAAATAGGCAGAATTTTCTCTTTCCTATAGAGTACAATAATGTACACCAAAGAGTCTCAAAGGTCATGTAGATAACATAGTAAAACAATGTAAGATAAGTAGCTACTTGTTTTGTGTTCTGATCCAGTGAACCATTATCTATTCTGTAATAAAATATATCTGATGGAAAATTTAAAATTTCTTTCTTCAATGGCACGGTAGAGGCTAATTAAAAGTTTACATTCACATGGTATTTCAAAGTTAAGAATTACTTCCACTATGGAACATGAAGGCATGAAGGTCTCCATTCTAGTGTGTTTTCTGAGTGATTTCTCTCTCTCTCTCTCTCTCTCTCTCTCTCTCTCTCTCTCTCTCTCTCTCTCTCTCTGTGTGTGTGTGTGTGTGTGTGTGTGTGTGTGTGTGTGTGTGTGTGTGTGTGTATATATATATATATATATATATATATATATATATATATATATTAAAGCATGCCTGATGCAGAAAAGCATTAAGACTCAAACTGAGTATTACTTGAGTAATATTATTACTCAATATGTAGTAATAATATGATAATAATCATATTATTATGTGTCTGTGTTTATCATAAAATAGATCATGTAAACTACAGTTTTTGGTGTCTAGAGGCAAGGTCACATATACTGTAGAATACTTAATGGAAGAAGTTAGCTAGCAGCTTGCATGTTGTGGCTGTTTTTGTCAGATTCTCACTGGACTCCAACATTCCCACTGTTAGACTTGTCTGGAAGATGACACCTGGTTTTTATGGTATATTGTTTTCGGAGCAGACAACAGTGTGTGCTCATTTTAGGTTTTCTGCTATAGGGGTGTATTAGATGAAAATAAGCAGGCTGGCTCCTAATCAAAGCTTAAAACACTCCCATGAGGCCTGTTGTTTGGTACATTGTACAGATTTTAGAATACATAAGGGTGATTGAATGTAGAACTATGGCTACATAAAAAGACATTCTGGCTCCATTTCTTCCAGTACATTATTCCGTGCTAATTTTAAAGTCATGGGATATGTGGCATCAATCTGTTTTTATTAAGAGTATAACAACCATTTTGCTTTTTCATGTGTATGAGATTGACCTCTTCAACAAATATTACTCAAATATGTTGACATGAACTGGAAGGTACACTTTTATTAATTTTTCAGCCTTTAATTAAAAAAAAACAGAATCATTCTACAAATTTTAAATGCAAGAAAATATAGGTATGTTTATTTTTGTGAAATAATACTATGTAAGTCAAATTCTGTAGGACAATCTCTTACACACATATCAATGAAAAATATCATTTGAGAGATAATTGCTGCATGCTTTATAGAACAAAGTATAGACTTGCTAGCAGAAATTTTAAAGCCATAGTAATCATTATTGGAATTTCATTAATATTTTAATAAGTACCTGTTCACAACACAAACACATCATTAAAATAAGCTGGGAAAATATCTTCTGCACATAAAATTCTTGGTGCTCTAACACTTCATGCTATGTTATGCGGGTTTTTATTTTTCCATTCAGTTTTAGAACTCCATATAAGGTTTAAGAAATGTGGCAGTAAATCCTGGTAGAAAACCCATGCTGGAAGGCAACAGAGGGAAACTGGGTAATCATGAGATATCTGTGTGGCATGTAGATCAAACCTGCTCATCTTACAGTTACAATATTTCTGTGTACAGTCTTTGCAAATTATTGGTTGTGTGGGATTTGTGACTCTTTCATATAGTTTGTCAGTGCAATTGTGTCAGTGCTTTTGGCAAAATTTTTCTGACTCAACTTTTGATGGCTTCAAGTAACTTTCATTAATTCTATGGCATCTAATTGGAAAATATTACAACCAGATTATAATCATAAAATAAAGAATTTAATTTATTTTGAATTACATTTTGATGCATAATATCAATATGAAATTTATATATCTAATATTTTTCTTTATCAAAGAGATAAATATTACCGAATATAAATGATTTTCCAACATGATATTTATGAATGGCATCAAGAATAAGACATTTTTACATGCCCTCTGAAACAACTATGGCATACTGATTAATGTAATTGGAACCATTACACAAGGTCAATTTACCAGCATTTATGAAGCTTCATATACTGCAATGAGACTAAATGAGATGCAGTTCTTTTTTCTTATCTTCTCAGTTTTCATGAAGTAAAGGCACCAATATATTTTTGGATTAAAATTTTATTTTTCTTACTAAAACATTTCAATTTTCTTACTAAAACATTTCAATTTCCATTCAAGAGTTTATTATATCTAGGTTAATTGTTTTATTAATCATGTATATAGTGTATCAGTTAAGTCAAAGGAACTGTGACCTCAGAAAAAAAATGGGACCCAAGAACTGCTAAAAAGCTTACCTGTTCTGTAACGTTCTCAGTGTCTCTAAAGCACTGTAGACAGACATTGGTGGGCTTTTTACAAGGGAAAGGCCTAAATGTGATAGGAGTACCGTTTTCAGAACCTATGAAAAACTGCACATTGGGAACAGTTAAAGAAATAAATTAGTGCAATATTTTCAGAAACATCTAAGGGATTTTAATTTGGATACAGTTTGACGTGATTGATTACAGAATCTCACACATGGCAACAAAGAGTTCTGCCAATGAACAAAATTCCCATGCACATCCATATTTATTATAGCTCTACTCACAATGGCCAATTATACAATCAGCCACAAAAGCTATTAAGAAATTAATAGAAAGGTGGACAGATAGCTCAGAGGTTATCACTATTGTTGATGACATGTGTTCAGTACCCAATACCAAGTGACTGCTCACAACCAGCTTAAGCTCCAGTTCTAGGGAATTCTATTACTTCTTCTGGCCTCCTCTGACGCATAAACACATTATAATATGTTAAGATAGATATTGATGGATATAACCATTATGGTCAGGCCTCAGTGGGAGAAGATGCACTTAATCCTCGAGAGGCTTGAGGCTTAAGTGAATATGGAGACCTAGTTAGTAGGAGCATCCTGTCAGAAGCAGGGTGATGAGGAATGAGAATAGAACTGTGGGAGAGGGTACTGCAGGGGCCAAGGAATGGGTTGTAAATTAATAAAATAATTTAAATTTTAAAAAAGAAAATATGGTATATATACTTGAGTACCATTAAGCAATTAAAAAACAACAAACTTGTGTACTCTAAAATTGAATAGGAATAAAGACAGTCATGTCAAAAAAATCAGAATAAATCCCAAAGACAAATAGCATATGTGCCCTCATATGCAAATTAGGTCTTGTGTATATAAACTTAACAACATAATGCTTGGAATCAGAGGAGAGGACTAGTTTCTTAGAGGAAGAGGGAGAGAGACAATGAAGGAAATAGGAATAATTCTAAGATCAAACACTATAACACACGAGTGCAAATATAATAACCAAAATGAATAATAAATTACATTAATGGAAATACTAAATATATATGTAGATGTATTATAAACTAAATTTTCACACACACAAATACATAGAAATGAAAATCCATGAACTTTTTTTATATAATCACTATTTTTATAAGAGTTTCAAATTTGAAAAAAAAAATGGCTATATTTGCTAAAGTTGCTGATGCATCAACAGTGGGGTACTTTTACTCCTCAGCCTGATGCATTAATGACTAATGAAGGATAAGACAATATTGTCCTTCAGACATTTATGTCCCTTGTTCATCGTTCATTGTTCTGTCTATCATTTGTTTGCTTTCTATTTTGCCTATAACTAAAATAGTAGCCAATCTTGAAAAGACTTTTCAGGGAATATTTAAAAAACTAAACAGAACAAATAAGAGCTCATGGTTTCTGAAAGACTATCATAAAACAAAAGTATCAATTTTATTTATCCTTGAAATTTGTTTTTCTGTTCTGTTTTCATAAATCTACAATTCACAGTACTTTTGTGATTATTTAATGTGAAGATTATTTCCAAATTAATTTCTCGGCCCATTTTCTGTTCTGTAGTAACATACGTATAGTTTCAATTTGCTTCTAAAATAGAAAATATTAAATGAATGAATTATCACTTTAAGATCCTTTGAAAAGTGGGAAAATTAGTTGTTTTTTCCTGTCGCCTGGTAACTAAAAGCTCTGGGAAGTCATGTAATTTTTCTTTAACTTTGGATAATGCATTTTGAATATATAAACATCTTTCTACATAAGATCTATGCTAAATAACTTTGATTATTCATGTAAAAATACTATAGTTTCTTTATGTCAGAATTTACTAGGCCAGTTTTGAAAAGTGAGGAAAGTGAAGTGGAGATTTCAGCTTTCTTTGGAGACTCAGTTATATCATGTGATGTTTTTCTACAAACTGTCTTATGAAAGAATGTTTTGCTGAGAATATATATGCAGTGTTGTCTTTTTCTGGGAGCAGCCTGGCAAACAGTCATGTGATGTTTTGCTAGAGTGCATGCTTGAAAGAAACACATGATGTTTGGAAAAGTTATAAATATAACCCAGCAGACAATGGATGTCGCTGTATGGCATTGGTTTGCCTTTCTACTCTTTGCTGGTCATCTTTGAACTTTGCTGATGCTGGTCTTTGCTGATGACATTGTATGATATTAGCTCATTTGTTGTGACATCTTAGGAAGAGACGTACTAGAGAACTATTGGTTGTATTCTGGTGATTCTTGGAGCTTTTATAGAGTGGCCAATTGGCAGAGCCTTGTAGTTTCTTCTGGATCAAACTGCCACTGCTGATTTTTGAATGGTATTTGATACTTAATTGAGCTACTACTGAAGAATTCTAAACTGAACTGCTGATATCCTGACAATGAAGATTGATTTCACCTGAAAAAATCTATTTCTAAAAAGATCCAGATTCTCCTTTGCCCTAGTAACTTTTCCTTTCCACTACCTCTGGAGGGTGGTAGGCTAGAAGGGAGGTTAAAGCACTTAAGTATTTTAATAAAGTAGGCTTTGAAAAAACATAAACCTACAGAAAAGGGTACCCTGTTATGTTATCCTTAAAGAGGTACAGGAAGTACTATCCTTGTGTTTCATTGCAACTGTGAAAGTCAAAGACTTTATAATTGATCAGCTTGTAAGATTTCATATTTTTAAAGGTAACTTAAATTACTTCTTAAAAAAATCTGTAAAGAAGATTTTAAAAGTACACTCAGAAAACACAGTGTCTATACTTTGCATCAGTAAGTCTCGAGTTCCATTAACTTATGGTAGTTTTCCTTAATTAGAGTCATGCCAACTGACAGAAAAAGAAAATGCATTATGAATTGTGCTCATTTTAAGTTAGAAGAAGAATATAAATATCTGACGTTTGATTTTATTACCATATATACTTTCTTCATTTTACCAGCCACCCCAATAATCATACAAAGATTCTCAGATTCATCATAAACACAAAATAACTAAAGTTGCAGATCAAATTATTCCTCACTTCATTATGCTACCCATTTTGTAAATGAAGAAATTAAATATCAAGATGATTCATGTTCTTTTGAGGTTCACACAGGACGTAGGCAGAGTTAGCATTTTTCTGGTTTATAATCTCGGTAGATGTTAAAAAGCCAAGTAGAAAGCAGATTTATCACACCATACTATGAAGTGAATACAATAAGAAGTTGCCTTTAGTTCAGAAAATGTGTCAGTGTAACCCCTGAGCACGCATCAATGCCCCTATAATTACCATGCCACTTTAGGGGTTGTTGTAAAGCAGCCATACAAATTCAGGTACCATGTGGTAGAGATAGGTTCATAGGAGTTCTGTGCTTAAAGACAATGCCACCATTTGTTTTGCTCTTCTGTCAGGTGTTCTGGACATAAATGTCTTTGTGAGAGAGAAAACATTGATCTTAGAAAGTGCTTACAAGAATAAAAGAAGCCAAATCCAAACAAAGTAAAACATAGAAACAAAAATAGCTTAATTCAATATATGTGTCTATCTTCAATCTTTAGGGTCTTCTTCTGATTTAAATATTTTTTTTGATACTAGGAAATTAAAAAATCACTTTAGGTGCAGAAATATCTGTGATATATAGATTCTCAATTTGACATTGCTCAGGAAAAAGAAGTGGCTCAGATGAAACAAATACTCATGTTTACAAGCACTCAGATCTGAGCGCAATGCTCAGAATCTAAGTGAAAAAAATTAAAACGAAACAACAAAAACCCAAATAAACAAACAACAAAAATTCTTATTAAAGTGGCTCAGACTTTTAACCATAGCACAGGGAAGATGAAGACAGACAGATCTTCAGTATTCACTGGCTGTTCAGACCATCCTGCCTTACATGTTCCTGGACACTGAGAAAATTTTGGAGAATCATTGTGAATAGGCCTTGAGGAATGGCTTAAAGGTTGCCATCTAGCGTTCACTTACAAATGTACACACAAACACACACACACACACACACACACACACACACACACACACACACACTATGTAAAAATTCGAAATAAAATGGAGAAGAAGGAACTATTGGTAGTATACAATATGAAAATATCATTCAGTGTTAGGAAATAATCAAATAACATTACTTTGAGGAAAAACAGCATATCCTTTATGAAAACTAGAACTAATAATAGAGAGAAATCTTTAGCTATATATAGACTAACAGAAAAATGAGTTGAAAAACTCAGAAACTTTAAAGATAGTTTTGTGCTATCACTAAATATTTAATACCTGCGCAGAGTGTATGCTTGTGGGAGGGGTTGCAGAATACATGGGATTATTTTATATTTTCTTCAGGATATATTATACAAACATGTCTCTTTAACTGAGGACTTACAATAGAGATAAAACATGTGTAATAACTCTATATCCAAGAGTTTTAATTTAGTAGAAAAACTTTAGGTTTTTCACATTTACTTTCTCTTTATTTGAAAAAATTAAAAAATTGTTTGAAAATAGTGAATATAAATGCAACTAAACAATCCAGCTCAGTTTTGATCATTTAACATAGGCTAATTTGATAATATAAAGATACATGTACAGATTGACATTGAAAATTGAATTCTTTTTCTTGATGTCAAAAAGGAACAAACCTAATTCATGATCAATGTGAAAGAAAAGATTTGATGCATGCACATTTCTTGTTATGCGGACTTTATACCTGGAAGTTATAATTACACAGCTTTCACAAAATTTTTGGCAAAGTATCTATAAAATAATCAAGGATTAGCCATCTAGTTATTTTGCAAGTTATTACAACATTCTCCATTGCCAAAATGTATAAAGAAAAAAAAATCTATCACATTTCTTGTGAGTTCCCATTGATTTCAAAAATCAATTCCTTACTAAAAGCCTCTAAAACATTCATTACTTGGGTCTTTCTGAATATAGTGAGAGAAAGTACAGGTAATGAATGTAAAGAAAGGAGAGTGTTCTCCCTAATGCACTGGGAGGAAATCCTCTCCTTTTTTTTTTTTTCATTTTGTCTATCAGCATGACTTACTTCCACCTTTTCCTTCAGTTCATTGAGCTAAATTTACTCATAAAACATTTTTAAGAAGCCAGCAAATAGTCCCTTGGTTTCTGGGAATGAGAAACACCACGTTTAGTCCAACGAAATAAAAAATAATTCTTGAATGTGTCATGAAATTACAGATGCACCTATCTCACAGGGCAGTGGGAAACTCATTATGGTCCTCTCTTCAATTTGAAGCCAGGATGCTTAAGACACTGCAGATTCATTTCTTAGGCATTGCTTCCCATTTGTTTCAGTGTAGATTAAGGGGAGGCAAATGATTGCACTGGAGCAGGAAATTGGAAAACCATCTGTTTTAGCAAGAGAGAGAAAGAGAGCAAGAGAGAAATAGAAACATGAAACAATGTACAAAAGCGTGGAAAGAAGAGAGCTCTTAGACTTTTTTGAAAGGAAGAAATGGGAAATAAAGTTGGTAAATTGGCTTTCAGATGAATAAAGAAAGCTGTTAATCCTGGGAATGGCCTGAGACTGATTGGGCATAAGCATGGTGAGTTACATTAGTATGGATTTCTTAAAGAGGCATTTCAGGTCTGATAGATATTTAAATCTTACCTTTGGAAATGGGAATAAGTGCACTTTCTCCTTCATTTCACCAGTGTCTCCAGTGACATACTGTGGTTGGTCACCACAAAATACTATGTTAAAGTAACAGAGTAATGCATAGAATTTACAGTGCACTGAACTTCATTCATCAGACCACCATGATCTTAAATGTATTTTTTTTTTAATTTGTGTAACTTTTCAGTGCTGAAGATTGTATCCAGAGATTGGCACATAATAGGCAAAAGCTATTCTTCTGAGCTGTGATTTTATCCCTCAAAAATCTGGAGAATTATGATGAAAAACATTCATGTAAATTCATTGCTTTATATGTAGACATTTGTATTCATTTGTATCATGGCAGCAAATAATTTCTGGTCATTTTGTGTGATGTGGCTTGCTTGTGAATTAGCTAGTTGCATTCTTTACCCTATTCTAATAATTAAAGGTTTATCTTTACAAACACTTTTGTTTGGGGGGAGGGGAGTACAATGTTATAGCACAGAGCAGTAAACAGACCTCCACATTCTGTAATGACCAGTAACATTATAAAACATGTTATGAAGTTTATATTAGCATCTAATACTACAAAAATTAAAATAAATCTTACTTTTAGAAAGCATTTGCAAATTTGTAGACTTCTACTGAAATATATAATTGGTTTTCTTTGGTCTCCTGTTCTGATTGACCACAAGGAAAGTTGCTAAAATGCTTTCTGTAGATCATTTTTTATATAAATGCTTTCTATACATTCTTCTTAGAAAGAGATACTAAGGTATTCTTGCAGTACAAAATGAGTTTTATGACAGATCAGAAAATCAGGCATTATGTTTAACACAGTGCTTAAATGGTGGTGTGACTAAAACATTAAATTTTATATGATGAGGAAATAAATACATTTGAAGAAAAATCTTGATCATCTTGGTCCATAACATATCTAGAGTGAAAAATTATAGCCTTCTATCCTTCTCATAATTATACTTGCAAAATTCTATTGTTAATTGTTGAATGTGTTACATAAATAGCATATATTATTCACCTGCTCTTATTAATTATATAACTCTTCCTAAGTGACTCAAATTTTTGCATATATTGATAGAAAAAAAGTATCTATTTTGTACAGTTGCATATTATTCAAGAAAATATATTTGTAGCCAGGCAGTGGTGGTGCACACCTTTAATCCCAGCATTTGGGAGGCAGAGGCAGGAAGATTTCTGAGTTCGAGGCCAGCCTGGTCTACAGAGTGAGTTCCAGGATAACCAGGGCTACACAGAGAAACCCTGTCTCGAAAAAACAATATATATATATATATATATATATATATATATATATATATATAGTAAATGATGAGTATTATATTAACCTTGTTAACATAGAAAATAAGCTTGCTACACAGCTTAACAAATTAGTGGATGTCCAAATCCATTGTATTTTTCTTAGGCTTTATGATCTTATCTAGACTGAAAGTTGTTCTAAGAAATATTGTTCACTGACACTATTTATGGGCAAAGACATAAACTGGTTTTCTATTTCATAGTAGAGACTTCTTAACAATTTTTGTAAAGAAAACTAGTTTTTATCATTTTTGCTTAAATCACTTTCTAAATTTATTTATTCCATTATTCATTTTACATCCCAATATCAGGTCTCTCCTCTCCAAACCTTCTCCTCACAGCTTCCCCAACCACATTCCCACTTCCCCTTCTACTCTTCGAAGGGAAAACTCTACCTGGGTATCAAAGCTCAAGAAGAAGGAAGCTCAGGAAGAAGGAAGACCAAAGTGTGGATGCTTCAGTGCTTCTTAGAAGGAGGAACAAAATACTCACAGGAGGAAATATGGAGACAAAAGAGTGGAGCAGACACTGAAGGAAAGGCCATGCAGAGACTGCCCCACCTAGGGTTTCATTCTGTATACAGTCACCAAACCCAAACACTATTTTGGATGCCAAGAAGTGTGGATTACCGGAAGTGCTTGCTGATATGGCTGTCTCCTGAGAGGCTCTGCCAGAGCCTGACAGATACAGAGGTAGATGCTCACAGCCAACCATTGGACAGAGTGTAGGGCCCCCTGTGGAGGAGTTGGAGAAGGGCCTAAAGGAGCTGTGGGGGTTTGCAACCCCATGGGAGGAGCAACAGTGTCAACTGGCCAGAACCCTGGAGCTCTAGGGACTGGACCACCAACCAAAGGGTACATATGGATGGTCACATGGCTCCAGCCACATATGTGGCAAAGGATCACCTTGTTTAACATCACTGAGAGGAGCAGTCCTTGGTCCTGGGGAGATTCGATGCCCCAGTGTACGGGAATGCTAGGACAGTGGGAAGGTGTAAGTGGATGCATGGGTGGGGGAACACATATAGGCAGGGGGAAAGGGAATAAGATAGTGGGATCCTGGAGGAGAGACCTGAAAAAAGGATAACATTTGAAATGTAAATAAAGAAAAGTTCCCCCCCGCAAAAAAAATAAAATGCATAAACTAAACAAAAAGTTTGAGGGTTTTGTATGAGCTTAGACTTGTTTCATTACAGTCTCCAGAAAGCTACACTCTCCTTTGTTTTCTCTGAAATGGCAATAGATTGTATGAAACTTATAAAGGAAATGAGAACACAAGCAGAAAAATTATCTAAGTTTTCAGGTAAAAAAAAAAGTCAATATATGGATTGACCCCCTGAAATTCTGGTAATGAGGCTTTTATAATTTAAATTCTGTGTTCTAGTCAGAAAAAGGTACCAACAAATGTTCATAGCTGTGCTAATGAGTTTTATCCCTGTGATAGTAAATATTCTTTATAAGGTATTTGTCATTTTACCTATAATCCAGGAAAAGGAATATAAAATCAGCAAACAGCTGTACCTTATATATATAATGATATACATGAGGGGTACAAAAATTGACGATATTCCATTTTCTTAAATGTACTTATTAGAAAATTTAAAGAATACTGATGCACAGAGAAATCCTGTGGGACAAAGGTAGAAAAGCTCAAGAAAAAAAAATCAGCTCATTGACCTTGTGAGAAAGGTCAACACAGCGATTTCTCCCTTTGTCCTGCTTCACATCAATCAATTAAATTCCATAAAGCACCAGAATATTAAGTGACTGTAAAAGTTACCACAGAAGAGTATGAATGGTTAAGGACAAACTACTTTTCAGAGACTTTTCAAAATGTTTTATTTTTGCTATTTTTTTAACTCAATTATAACACATTGTTAATTTCTTATGTTACTCCGCCAAAGCAAATATAGAAAAGAAATTTCATTCACAGTGATAAGAATGGTTGTAATTAGGAATCATGATAATTAGGGTAGGTTTACCAATTACATATCTACCAATAATCTCTAATGCCTAACCCTGTTCACAGCCTGAGCATCTTTTTCTTGGATCACTATTCAATACTTGGAGTTTCAACATCACTCTTTCATCTACAATACTTATTTGAAATTATACTATAACCAAGTTCATTCCACAATAGAAATGTCTTTTAATTCTCAATAATTACTATAGCCCTAGTTGTTGAACATGAATTTGCCCTGATGTTATAACCTTATTTGATCTGTCTAAGTCACACATCATAAAAAAAAAAATAGTTTTCTTAAACAAAGAGCTAACAGGCCTGTCATCACTTGCACAGTAAGCACCTAGGTAAGAATGCAAGTAGCTGATTATGGAGAATGTCACTGCCATTTCTTAAGCCCCACTGAGCTCAGTAATATGTATTGACCAAGAACAAATGTGCTTTCCTTCCACGGCAGACACTTTCATCAGCTTTTTTTGTTTTTTATTGCTCCAACCTCCAACAGACAGAACATATTGTGGATTGTGATTCCTCCAGCATGAGAAACTGACAGAGCTCTCTAATCTGTAAGTGACATTAATTCTAATTATTATCTAAGTTACCTGTAATGATCATTTAACAGTTTTCCTTCAGCACTGTGACTTGGTCGCCTTTCCAATTAAGTCAGTCAGAACCTTACCTAAATAAACAGCCATTTTAGATAAAAGAAAACACAGAAAATATAAAGCATGGCTTCATTTATATAATGAGCCAAAATTAATAATGGTTATCTGTTCAAATTAATATTTTCCTAATTGTAATTTTATATGATGTTAATAAGAAGTTAAAAAGGAAAAACAGAAACAAACAAAACACCAAGAGAAATCAGATTTCTTAGATGCTTAGATGTATGATTTTTTTATTATTGAATGAGGTAATGCAGTAACAGAAAAAAAAAACATGTTTGCTCTCATATATAGATGGTAGTTTTGAACCTTTAAATATTCATTTCATTTGACAAACTATAGAAACCAATAAACAAGTAATGAACATTGAGGGTTGGAATCTATCAATAGAGGAGTGAGTGTAGAGGAATTTTCATTCATCAACATGACTGCCCTGGTAAATGTTTACACCCAAAGTTCTAGGTCTGTGTGATACAGCTGAAATACTGATATATGTTTAGTACATTCCTTTAATCCAAATAATGCCATCTGATTGAGGGGCAAACAAAGTGAAAAATCAGTAAATGTGTTGACAGCATAAGTCAGGAATAAGATAAGCCCAAATCAGGAAAGAGAGACTATTTAAAAGGAGTGAAAGAAAGACAGTTTGTTTCAGTAGAAAATGGTCAATTTGAAGAGTTCAGTTCTGCTCAACACCGCTTGAAGCAGTTGAGATCGTGGAATTAGTTCAGAGACAGTCTTTCCAAGCAGAGCAATGCAGTCAAAAGCAAAGAGAAGTCAATTTAAATCAGTCAGCTTGGAGAAGAGTTTGAGCTAGAAGAGCTGAGGTGAACCAGTCAACTAGAGTTTAGAAAAAGCTCTAAAAGATGAGTTTATTCAACAGTAAACCTTAGAGGCTGAAAATGTCCAGGCTTTGTTTAGCACACAGTGGCTGGAAGCTGAAACCTTCAAGGTCCAGGCTTGCAGAAGATTAGATGGTATGCATGTTGGAAGTTTCCATGACTAGGCCTAAGAATAATTAGTTATAAACTCTCTGTGCTCAGCCCAATCCATATATTTATATATCTTGTTTATGACTCTCATCTTGTCACTTACTCTGAGGAAATAAAAGTGGCATTTACACTTACATCTGGGACACACGGGACACAAACCCATAACCCTAAGAGTCTCATGCATGCTAAATAAAAATAAATTTAATGAAAATGCTAAAGAGTGAAGATTTGAAGGGAAAATTATTAGAGGAAAATAGAGCACAAAATAAAGATGTATAACTAACTCTACAGCCCTTCTAAAGAAGTCACATGGATGTTCTGCTACCCTAGATAAGTTCATATATGTAGATATTATAATTTAAATAGTTACTCTACAGTGGACAAAAGTTCCTATTTGCTATTACCTGTTATCTGTTTTGGAGTTGTTGGTTGGTTGTGATTCAAAAACATCTCCCAGTCATTACAGGATATTGAAAATGTTCTTGGTAAAACCCAAGAACCTGTTAGTAAGACCTCATTGTGGAAGAGATCACATACTTAAGTCACTAAACATAGATGATACTAAATACTGTTCTAGAAAATAAATATAAATTCATTTTTAATATTTATGATTTATATTATTAAATATATCAAACAAATAATTATTAATGTAGTTCTGAGATTTCCTATGGAGAACCTTTTAAACCAGGACATACATAACTTTAAAATGATTATTAATACTCTAAAAATAGAAAAAACAATTCTACTTACATATTAGACACTAACTTTGAAATATAATTACTTTTATTAAAATTTTATAAACACCTTACTGGAGATCTCACAAGCCCTAGTGTGGGGAGCCAACAGAAGGCAGCTATCATCCTTACAGCCATCTTGAGCCATATACCCTGATAAGATACTTGATTACAACAGCCTACAACAGCTGAGCACACTCTGATAACATCTTGTTTTAGATACCCAGCATATTCCCTTGGGTGTGTGAGACTCAAAGGTGTGATTTAGAGATAAGACCTAAGGGCATGACTTAAGGACATGACTTAAGGGTGTGACTTAAGGGCGTTACTTAGAAGTGAGACATATAAAAGGTGAGAGGCAGACAGAAGAGTTCAGTACAACTTGGAGTTAGTTATTGAACAGTAGGAATTAGGCATTAGGAAGAAAACACTTGGACTAGAGAACTCAAAAGAAATTATTAGGTAGTAGACACCTGAGTGTAGACACTCGAGACTTGGAAAAATTCTTAGACATCAGGCACTTAGCACTTGGAGAAAGAACGTGAAACTGGAAACTTGGAACATGGAGGCACTAGGGACTAGGAAATAGGGACTAGGAACTCAAGACTTGGGATTTGGAGAGAAAAAGAGAGACTGAAGAATAAACTGGATTGAATCACACTCTGTCTGGTCTCCATTCTTCGAATCCGTCCTCACCCTCACCCTCTCTCTTGCTGAACCCCTACCAGCAGACCTGAGCAGCTTGGGGCAGTGTGGGCTCTAACAGTTTAGCCCCAAAGGCTTTTGACTGTGTGAATTCTAACACTGATAGAGTGGTCCCAGACATTTTGGCACCCAAACATGGACTAGTGCGGTCCCCGACATTTTTGGCGCCCAGCGTGGGGCAGCTCGGGCTGCAACACCCTAGGGTAAAAGTTTTATTTTTATTTTGACAAAGAAACATGCAGGCAATTTACTATCAAATATTTATGTTTATACTGATAGACTTAGATTCTTTTTGACACTGGTCAGATAAACATTTTTGAAGTGACAAGATACATACATACAGACAGACATAACTGGATAAAAGAGCTGAGAATAAAAGAATTACTGATCATTCATAAAAGAAGATATTTATATTACTCTTATTACCGCTGAGATTCAGCAGATATTGAGGATGAGTTGGCATACGTAGAGTAAAAGTCAAAAAAAAAAAAAAAAACAATTGGAAGAGTGTTGGAACTGCTGTCTAATGGATATAACAGGACTATCACAGTCACGAATTCAATGAATAAAACCTATAAATGTTTAAGCGAACCAAAACACTGACATAGATGTCAGTATCATCTCTGTGACCCACTCCTTATTGAAGAACTGCAGCAACTGATCATTTACGGGAGAGGAAAAGTCATTCTTCCTGAAGACGTGGCTAGTATATGATTCCTCTGCTCCAGTACGTAGCTCAACAGCCATGCACACATGAGTGGTATTAATGCCATGTAACTTATTAGATTACATGTAAAAAAAAAAAACCCATAAAATTTAGGTTGGAATTTGGGGGGAGGGGCTATATTAAGAAAGATAGAAGAGTAAAATTAGGAGTATATATGATCATAAAGTCATTGTATAAATTTATTAAATTTTTAAAGCAAAGAAATATATATATATATATATATATATATATATATATATATATATATATA
>JANHMN010000001.1:232959866-232980059 GCA_030674055.1 Rhabdomys pumilio | reverse complement strand
TATATATATATATATATATATATATATATATATATATATATATATATGCCAACAAAAGTACAGAATGCCCAAGATAGAGTTCACAGAACTTAAAAAGGTTAACAAGCTGAAGAACCCAAGAAAAGGCTTCTCAGTCCCACTTGAGAGGGTGAAGAAAGGAATAACTGGGGAGAACCTGTCCTGGTAGTGGGTGAGGAAAAGGACTGAAGCCCTGAGGATCAGAAGAATGGAAAAAGACAACCTTGGGAGTTAGGAGGCTGGGGGGACCCTCCAGAATACACCAGAGAACTGGGAGGTGAGAGACTCTCAGGACTCAAAGGGAGGAACCTTAGATAAAATGCTCAACAGTATGTAGAGGGAACCTACAGAGCCCACTTCCAGCATGAAGACAGGACATTAAGTGAAGGAAGAGGTTGCCACCCCACAGTCAAATTTCTGATCCATATTTGTTCCTGTATGAAAGAACTGCAGCGATGGAAATGGCAAGGAGCCTGAAGAAAAGAAGGACTAGCAACAAGCCCAAAGTGGGATCCAGCTTAAGAGGAGGCCCCCAGGCCTCACACCATTATAGAGGCATTGGAGCACTCAAAATAGGGACCTAACATGACTGCCCTCTGGAAGATCCAACAAGCAGCTGAAAGAATCAGAGGCAGATATTTTCACCCAACAAATAGAAGCTGCTGATACCTGTGGTTGAATTAGGGAAAAATTAGAAGAAGTTGAGGAAGAGGCCAACCCTGTAAAAGGATCAACAGTCTCAATTAACCTGGATCCCTCAGAACTCTCAAACACTGGGCCACCAACCAGGCAGCACACACCAACTGATAAAAGGCCCCCAACACATATACAGCAGATGACTACCAGGTCTGGGTTCAATCAGAGATTATGTACCTTACCCTCCAGAGACTGGAGGCCCCAGGATACAAAATAATATTAAATAGATGCTAAAAGAGTATCTACTACTGCCATTTCCCTAAAGTAGTATAAATTATAATTGGATTCTAAATATTAATTTTTACTATACATATTAATTAATATAATCTGTATTCCATGTATTAACTTATTTGAAATATTAATTTATTTGAAATATTAATTAATAATATCAACAGAAAAATATACCTCGCTTTTTATCTTTCTGCAAGAGCAACTGTTTTTTTTGTTTGTTTGTTTTTTGTTTTGTTTTGTTTTGTTTTGTTTTGTTTTTGGTTTTTTGAGACAGAGTTTCTCTGTGTAGCCCTGGTTGTCCTGGAACTCACTCTGTAGACCAGGCTGGCCTCGAACTCAGAAATCCGCCTGCCTCTGCCTCCCAAGTGCTAGGATTAAAGGCGTGGGCCACCACCGCCCAGCGCAAGAGCAACTGTTACAAAGATTCATAATGAATAAAAATGAAAAGTCCAAGTCCATGAACCGACTGATACCTCTGTAATGGAATCTCTACATCTAAGCCTTGGGAGAATTATGCAACAGGAAGGAGAAAAATAATAAGATCAAAAGAATCATGAGACCTACCAAGAGACAGGGTCTTCTAGATATAAACAAGGAATCAGCAGTCATGAATCTTATTATGGCTGTCTAAACAAGAACTACAAACGTAGTATCAGGAGTTTGAAACATATTTCTGACCAAAAGAGCTGTCTGTACTAGTGGATGAGATGAAGTCGTTGATGTTCTTTTGCTTTCGAAGTTTCTTTTAGCATGGGCTCACTTCTTGCTTTTGCTTTCTCAGAACCTACAATTCCACTCCACCGGCACATTAGATTTCCGGGGCCTGCTGAAAATTTTGCTATAACCAATTTTATATTTTGGTAATGTGATTGGTTGTTGGAAAATGAAGAAAATGGCATTGTTTGTGGATTAAAAAATATTATCCTGGGTCTGCAAGATGGCTGAGTGAGTACACATGCATAAGGGACAAGCTTGGTGACCTTAGTTCAAACTCGAGAACACACAGAGGAAGAAGAGTTCCACAAAGATAGCCTTTGAAGTCCCAATGTATGATGTGTACCTGCACTCCCCTAAGCATGCAAACAAGAGTGTGTATGAACAGTGATTATAAATAAATTATAATTAAAATGTCCTCACTGGACTGTGTGCAGTTCCTCCTGCTTATCCCCACTATGTTACCTTTTCTATATGTCACACAAATATACTTTCATTTGGAATCTGCTTTATTTTTCTTGCAATATTTACTTTCAGATTTAAGTAAACTTTTGTATTGAGAAACATCTTGAACATCATAGAAGTCTTCATTCCACACATATATGAAGACAAGTTTACCACACATGATTTTACCTGTATATGACATAAAAATGATCCTTAAAGATAATAACACATATGTCTCTACAGTTTGTTGGTTAGTGAGGCTTCTACATTGGAAGGGTAAGACTTTCAAGGGAAGGAGTTTTTTGCATTATATACTTTCTAAATAACATAATTTTACTAGAAAAATATTCAGTAGATATTAGATATGTGAGGATTCATAATTAATTAATTAAATTTCTAATATGTTGTCTAAATAATATCTCAACTTATTCCAGCAACCTGTCTTACATATCATGGTATTTATTACCTGTTTCTCAAATAATCTGGTATTTGCTTTCTGGCTGATAATTTTATAAATATAACATCATTTACATCAGTGGATAAACAATTATATACATTTTCAAGTGCCAATATTTTTGTTTGATTTTCAACCTTAGAAATATCTGGGAATTATTTTTTAACATAAAACTGACCTAAAGATATTAGGACATATTGGTAATGATGCATTCTTAAAAATCAATAACAGTAAAATCCATGGCCGTCAGGCACTTCTAATTGTCTTAGTATATTACTAATGCATCTTTTGGTTTAGCTTCTTAGAAAGCAAACCATTATAATATTAATATTAATATTAATATTACCAAAATATATATATATAATTCAAAATTGAAACTACATAATCTAACAAGGAATGAATTAAATTAGTCAAATGCAAAATTTTATTTTGTAATATTTTATTTTCATGTAAATTGCAGTGATAATAATAATAAAATGGAATCTAATGATTTATAGTGGAAAGAACATAATTTTTGATTCAACCAAAAAGGAATTTATTGGCCACCACTAGATCTCCTGGAATACAAAACAAAGTAACACTAAATCTTCAACAACAGCAGGAGGCAGGAATGCTCTGAACAATGCAGTAGAAATCAGTGGAGCCTTGATCAGCAACTCTACATCGTTTGTCATAATCCATTGCTACTAGAATTGAGAAATTACTGGAAGGTGATCTGAGTTGAATGAAAATTCTTTTTGACATTATTTTCTAAATGTATAATCTGTTTAGATTCTCTTTTGCTCCTTCTCGCAAAGGGAGAAAAGGAAATATTTTAAGAGGAAAAAGTGAGTGAATTAGAGGAAAACAGCGCTTATTAGGCCTACTAGACATGAAGAGATCACCAGTCATGAACTCATAGCAGTAGGCCTATACTAGATTATGTCTATCAATGCCCCAGTGTGGAAGTTTGTGAGGCTCACAATACTCAATCCAACCAAGGAGTTACTGACAGTTTTCTTTAAAAACATTCTCACTGGTAAGAAAATGGCTTTCCAAAGGATGTGTTTCAGTGATGTTACTACATTCATAAGTATTAGGAAAAGGAATAAGAGGGCTATTAAGGGGACCTTTTAAATCCTACTGCCTTGTCCAGCCTTTATATGAGGGTTTTTGTCTAGTCTTATTGTAAGTTGTTAGGCCATTTTCAGTTGATACCACTGGGAACCTTGTTCTTTCTGAAGGGAAACAAAGGAGCACATCTGGGGAAAGACAAGATGAGATTGGGAGGACTACAATGAGTGGTGGAAGGGGAATCTGGGGTCAGAAAATGCTATTTGGAAAAACAATAAATATATTTTAAGAATTGTTCTTGTTTACCATTTATAACAATATTTTACAAAAATTAAAAAGCAAACTCTATAAAATAAAAATTGGACATTAAATTGGGCGGGATGGAAGGTGGGGTATGAATCTGAGAGGAGGAGTTAAACAGCAGACTTGTGATTGAGTGGATATGACTGAAATACATTGTATTGATGTATGAAATTCTCAAATAATTATTAAAATATTATATTAAAATATCTCTTCAGAGGGTGTGGACAAAGACTTACCTGTAATACCAACAGTAAGCATTGTAGGTAGAAAGGTCTTAAGTCTCAGGCCAGCTTGTTATCTAGAAAAAGATTTCTTCCATTACTACAACACTAGTAAGATGAAAAAAATATACAAATAACTCCGTTGCTGTTCAAATCTGTTTGTTTCACAGATTCTCTCTGGGTATATAACTGCTTTGATTAATTAATTTAAATATGTAATCACATCAATTAGAACACCTATCGTGTACTACCTTTATAGGAGAGTTTGTGAATATATATTGTCTATGAGTGTGTTTGTGTACATGCATTTTTATACTAAACACACATTATAAAATATATATATATAATATATATCAGTGCATGTGTATGTACATATTAATTTTATAAGTAGAAATGCATGTACTTAGGTATATAATTAAAAATTGTTATTAAAATATAAATCTAATGAGGCATATTCTACATTTTCATTTGCATTAACTTCACTAACATATATTTTACTTTTTTATAACTTTCAATTTCAAATTTTTGTTTTCAATGTACATAGCCCTAGTCTGTTCATCTACTTATTATTCATGTATAGTGTACTTGTCAATTATCAATGAAAATAAATATAGTCAGATCTTTGTCTTTATCAACAATTTTGTGATTATTTGTCTCAGGAAACTGCTAATGTTCTTCTAAAAATACTTTATTATGCCATTGTTCTTTGACTGTATATTTATTGATAATTTGGATTATCCTATATATATTTATGACTTTCTTTCAGTGTCTTTATTCATTCAAAGTCTTAACATAGTTTGTGAAAAGTTTTGGCACATCTATCTAGTCTTATTTCACTTTTTGTATTTCTGCTTTTCTCCTTATTCAAGGACTATATTTTGATATTAAGTTAATTAATATTTCTGATAAAATTTGGGATTTTATAATATCACCAAGGTATGTGTATATGTTTTTCTGATTTGGAACTATAATATATTACTTGCTGATTTTGGCCTGAACTATACAAAGAAACATTTATGGAGATTCCATATGTGGTAAGCTTAATATTTCTTCTTTCAAGTTGCTCCAATTTCTTATTGACATGAAATTATAATCAGTTTGTTTGGTTCCCATAAAAATTCATACTTAAATTCTAACAGCAAATTAATTGATTTTATTACTTTAGCAAAATCTAACACTTATAAAACTATTTACGTATAAACAGTGCACATTTTCTTTATTATAATAGTATATATCAATTAGACTTTTTCTTATTGTACTGAAAATTTAAAAAGTTATATGTATGAGTCTTATAGGCAATGTTTCAAATAGTGATAATGTTGTATCATTTTGATAATATTTAAAACTATTTATTGAATTTGTGTGCTTGGCAATATATGTATGTATATATGTACATAAGAAGGAGCAATTGCCAGGCATACTTCTGGAAGTCAGACACCAATTGGGAGAGTTGGTTTTTTCACTGTCCAATGGATTGAATTAAAATCAGTAGGCTTGTGTGGTAAACACTTTAGCCAACAAAGCTATCTAGTTTGTCCTTCATTGTTTCAAATTTTTATAATTTTTAAATATTTTTTCATATTTTATAATTGTATACAAATATATAATACGTTCTGATCAATTCTTCCTCATTCGTTGCTCTCTAAATGTTCCGTATTCCCTACCACTATTCTTATTCGAACACATATCTACAGATTCAAATGTAGCCTCCATGTCTGAACAAGAAGTATAGTTTTTGTTTTACTGGACCTGGATAACCTAATTTAGAATGATTTCTTCAAGCTCCATCTATTTCCCTGTAAATTTCATTATTTTGTAATTAATGAATATGTTCTTAATGATATTAAATAAAGAATTCACGGATCACTGGACTACTTAACTGATATCCTCTTCACAAAGTAAGAATTCTCAATTACAAAGAGTATGAAAAATATCAGTGATGAATGATGACTTCACAAGTTGAGCAATACTTCAGCAATACTCAGAGCTTAGAAGGTTTAAACTAATATTTTATGTTTCAATGCCTTAGTTTTCATCCTGTTGTGATATTAATGAATCTTTTAATAAATTTAAAACCTAAATTTGTTTATGAATTTTTATCAAGTGTTAATATAGATCAAAAATTACTGTACTTTCATGTTTGTGTTATAGAGTGACACTTTACAAACAGTAGTTTTCAGAGAAAATAATAACAGTGTTTTCCAAAACAATATGGATCTATATTGGTATACCTATAATCATGATTGTTTTAAGCTTACTTTAGTTTGAAACTATAATACCCGGAATACAATGTAAAGTTACTTAATACAGTAGTTAATATTATCTCTAGAGAACTATTTTTTCAAAAAAATCACATTATTTAATAAATAATGATCTCCTAGTTAATATTTGCTACACTGTATAAATGGCAATTCAAAAACAATTAAATAAATGTGTACATGTATGTCTAAATTTAAAATGCCCTACTAACTTTTTTAGACATGTAATTTTCCCTACCAATACACTTTGATCATTCATTTGAAATCACCACAGCAAAACATGGTGGTAAAAATTTATGTAATATATTTTCAAAATGATAAATCTCTATGAATAATGATACTTCTAGTTAATTCAAGGGAACACTATAATCAATGATATAATAGAATGCAATTATAATTAGCTTTCTCATTAACCATTATATCTTTGGTCCCTAAATATCACTTCATTTGTGCCCTCCCCCCTTTTTTTTTCATCCAAAATCTTTGACAGAAATACATTGGTAAACTATTACTTAGAAAAATTATATAGAGCTTAAATTGATTAATTTCAAATAAAATAATAAGAAAGATGCATTAAACACTCTTATAAATGGTGAGTTTAAATTTGGAGGGATGGGTAAGCAGTTTTCTCTAGTTAATCCACTATGATTTAACTATGACCTTCACTTACTGATTAGACTTACTGAAATTATAATAGGTAATGCAAATCTTATACAAAGGAAGCATGGTAGATAAAAGTATAAAAAGCCTTAGCAAACTCTCTGACACTGCACATCTCTTAATGAAATTGTACTGAAGCAAGACCATGAAAGTGCAAGAGAGAGCAAAAGAGAAAAGATGATCACAAAGAAAAGAAAGCAGAATTATTGCATGTTTAACTTACTCAGTTTTTTTCCTCCTTGTTCTTATTATAAATAAAAAGGCAATTTTCTAACTCCCTGATTATACATGATAATTAATTGAGATAAAATTTCGAATGTGTTCAGAACAGGGTTCCTCAGTCATTTGCTGAAAGGGCACACAGAAAAGACACATTTCTTTAGTGTAGTGAAATATGAGTAATTAAATAATTATCCATTAAATTTCTGGAAATAGAATAATTAATTTATCAACAGGTACTTGTATGCTGAGAATGGGGAATATTATCCAAAATGAGCTCAAGACAGAAATGAAATATAGACCATTATATGTTCAGAAATTTTATGCACTGAATTAGTCTGAGAGGAATCACAGCACAGTGAATGAGTCATGAATTCTAAAATTAATGTGCTGCATGCTGTCAAATTCCATATAAATAAACTCATACAGCATGAATCCTTTGTTAATTGGAGTTTTTATTCAACATACTAACTTAGAGAACCATGAACAATTGTTGGGTAAACAGAAGCATTAGTTTTTGGGTTTTTTTTTCTCTCTACTATTATGTTACATTAACATTACTTTTTTTTATCATTGATTACATGAAGATTATTTTCTATTTTATTAAAGCAAAAAGAGGAAAGAATAGGTAGAGAGAGAAAGAAAGGATAGGCTCCCTTTGATGACAGCTTCTCATTTCCAGTAGACTCTGAAAAGGAAAATGGTGGAAAGACAATTGGGTGAATGTCTAGACAGGACCAATAAAGAAAAAAGTAAGACTCATAAAATAACCAAGTCAGCATCTGTTTAACACTCTACTAGCTTTAGAATTCTCATGTTCTAAATGTAGAAAGTTGTTACTTTTCTTTGAGGCTTGGTCTCCTGTCTATTTTGACCATACAATTTTTGTTAATGCCAAGGAATGGCCTCTGCAGTCACCCTTGACAATCATTAGCAAACCTGTTACAGTATATATGTATGAATATAATTTCTTTATGGATGCAAGTCTTTTGGTTTGCAACTAGTCTCCATTCTTTTCAAGAAGAACATCTTGCAAAATGCGCCAAAATATTGAAGATACAGTTTATAATTATGTTCTGGTAATCAAAAAACCTTGCAAATTTTCAGCACTCTACACTTTCTAGAAATGCATTAGTATTAAGGATCTTTTTGACATTAGAATGATCAAGTCATTTTGCCATTAGACCTTGTAATAGGTTTTATAGCTGACCTGGAATTGTGTTTTTCATATAACCTTAAAAGCAATATTTGTATACAGCAATCTACAGTACTTCAAAGTTGTTCTTGATGTTGCTGGGATTACAGAGGTCCTTGAGCACAGAAATAATCACAAGGCAAGTCAGGAATGTTAAATATGCATGCTATCTCTTCAAAAGAAGATGTGATTTAATCTGTTGTTTGCTATTAATTCTGTGAATCGAGATGGTCATTAGCCTATGTAACCTATGAGCTATCTATATGACTGAGATCCTCCTCTACGTCTTTAAGATAGCACATGTAGCCTAGATATAGAACTCAACTTTATGTAGGAGATGTATGTACTTTTAAAAGACTTTCAGAGTAATTATGCTTGATTGTGTACATGGGATTGTGATATATCAGAAAAAGTTTTCCAAATTGTATTGTACTTAAATATACTAGAATAAACTGCCTGGTGTCAGACTCTAGAAATTTGAACCAATACCAGCTGTTGAATCATCTTGAACAGATTTCTTTCTTGTAGATTTCTGCAGCTATCTACCTTGTATTTTAACATATAATTTCCAGCAAATGTCCAGCCCATTAATTCATGTCACCATAACTGGTTTATTAAGCTTTAATATTGTTTTTTGAAAATTTTTTTATTTTATTTTTGAAATCCAGATCTTGCCCCAACTTTATCTCTTGCTAACATAACATCATAGAGAACTGCAGCTAATTTCTATATGTCTCTGAAAATGTCCAGAACCAGACTTCCAAATGAAGTCTTTTCCAATATTAGATTGACTTCTAGATCAGTCCATAATTGAGTCTGAATAACTGGTAACATTTAATATCAATACAAGAGGCATCATAACCTCTCTTTTTGATTCTCTGCTCTACAAGTTTTAAGAACTTGAAGCAAGGCAGCTTGTCCCCTGAGGGATATGGGTAAGCAGTGATGGGTCAGGAAATTATGTCAAATACAGCTTCCCAGTCACCATTGTCAGGGCACTCAGCAAGCTCACAGGTCAGAATAATTTTTTGTCCTGGCATGAGCTTGTCTCACCCATCACTCATGCAACCACCAATGATATTTCAGCATCCTTCAGAAAAAAACATAAACATGCCCTCTTCCCCATAATTAATAACTGATTGGGATCATGCATTATGCCAGTAAGTGAATCCTTCCCTTTCACCTATGCATAAGTTGTAGAGTGCCATAGATGCTGAGCAGAGTTCTTTGGCATCCATTTAAATAAATATCTTTAAAATAAAAAATAAAAAATACAATTTAAATTTGTGATGTACAGGGATATATCTCTCCTTTTTTGTTTTATGAAGATATTATTTTAAAGTTCCATGGGCCCATTCCACAGTCTCTTGTCCTTTACAACTATGATCATCGTAATATAGGTGATGTTAAATTGCTGCTAAAGATTCTCAAATGTTTGACTGCCATATCTATTTCCAGTAATTATTTGTTTGTTTGCTTGCTTTTCTTTTTTTTATTCCAGGTACTTTATTAATCTACATTTCAGATGTTATCCCCTTTCCCCATTCCCAACCCCCAGAAAACCCTTAATGCATCCTTCCTTCTCCTATTTCTATAAGAGTGTGCCCCCATCCACTCACACATGCCCACTTCCCCTCCCTCAAATTTCTCTTCACTGGGGCATCCAGCCTTCAAGGGACCAAAGCCCTCCTCTCCCACTGATGCCCAACAATCCATCCTCTTCTACAAATACAGCTAGAGACATGGGTCTCTCCATGTGTATTCCAAGGTTAGCTGTTTAGACACAGGGAGCTCTGGTTGGTTGGTACTGTAGCTCTCCCCACGGAACCACATGCCCAGTCAACTCCTTCAGTCTTCTTTCTAACTCCTCCACTGTGAACCCTGTGGTCAGTTTGATAGTTAGCTGTGAGAATCTGAATCTCTATATATCAGGCTCTGGCAGTGCCTCTCAGGAGACAGGTATATCAGGATCCTGTCAGCATGCACTTCCTAAAATTCACAACAGTGTTTGAATATGGTGATTGCATCTAGGAGGGATTATCAGGTGAGGCAGTCTCTGGATAGTCTTTCCTCCAGTTTCTGATACACACATTGTCTCATAATTGAGTATTTTGTTACTTCTTCTAAGAAGGACCAAAACACCAACACTTTGGTCATTCTTTTTCTTGGGATTCATGTGGTCCATGAATTATATCTTGGGTATTGTGAGATTTTGGGCTAATATCCACTTATCAATGAGTACATACAATGTATGTTCTTTTGTGATTGACTTACCTCACTCATGATAATATTTTCTAGTTTGCCTAAGAATTTCATTAATTTCATTTGCCTAAGAATTTCATGAATTTGTTGTTTTTAATAGGTGAGCAATACACCATTGTGTAAATGTACCACATTTTCTGTATCCATTCCTTTTTTGAAGGAGATCTCAGTTCTTTCCAGCTTCTGGCTATTATAAATAAGGCTGCTATGAACATAGTGGAGCATGTGTCCTTGTTATATGCTGGAGTAGCTTTTGGGTATATGCCCACTAGTGGTATAACTGGGTCCTCAGGTAATACTATGTCCAATTTTCTGAAGAACCATCAGACTAATTTCTAGAGTGGTTGTACTGGCTTACAATCTCACCAGCAATGAAGGAGTGTTCCTCTTTCTCCACATCCTTGCCAGCATCTGCTGTCATCGGAGTTTTTAATCTTATCCATTCTGACTGGTGTGAGGTGGAATCTCAGGGTTAGTTTGATTTACATTTCCCTGATGACTAAAGATGTTGAACATTTCATTAGGTGCTTCACAGCCATTCAATATTTCTCACTTGAAAATTCTTTGTTGAGCTCTGTACCCCATATTTTAATAGAGTTATTTGATTGTCTGGATTCTAATTTCTTGAGTTCTTTGTAAATTTTGGATAGTAACCCTCTATCAGATGTAAGATTGGTGGAGATCTTTTCCCAATATATGGGTGGCCATTTTGTCCTATTGAAAGTGTGCCTTGCCTTGCAGATGCTTTGCAATTTTATGAGGTCCCATTTGTCAATTCTTGATTTTAGAGCATAAGCCACTGGTGACCTTCTCAAGAACTTTTCCACTGTGCCCAAGTATTGGAGGCAATTCTCCACTTTATCTTATATTATTAGTTTCAGAGTATTCAGTTTTATATGGAGATCCTTGATCCACTTGGACTTGAATTTTCTACAAGAAGATAAGATTGCATTGATCTGCATTTTCCTACATGCTGACCTCAAGTTCAACCAGCACAACCTTTTGAAAATGCTGTCATTTTTCCTACTGGAGAATTTTAGTTTTTGTCAAAGATCAAGTGACTGTAGGTAAGTGTGTTCATTTCTGGGTCTTCTATTCTATTCCATTGATCTTCCTGCCAGTCTCTACCAATGCCATGCAGTTTTTATCACTACTGCTCTGTAGTATAGCCTGCAGTCAGGATGGTGATTTCCCCTGACAGTCTTTTATTGTTGAGAATAGTTTTTGCTATCCTGGGATTTTGTTGTTTAAAATGAATTTGAGATATGCTCTTTCTATCACTGTGAGGAGCTGAGTTGGAATTTTGATGGGGATTGCATTAAATTTGTAGATTGCTCTTGGCAAGATGGCCATTTTTACTGTATTAATCCTGGCAATCCATGAGCATGTGAGATCTTTCTGAGATATTCTTTCTTTTCAGATTCTTTCTCAGATATCTTTTCTGAGATATTCTTAGATTTCTTTCTTTGGAGACTTGAAGTTCTTGTCTCACAGATCTGGAGCTTGCCTCGTTAGACTCACACAGATGTATTTTATGTTATTTGTGACCATTGTGAGAGGTGTCATTTCTTTAATTACTTTCTCAGCCTTCTTATCCTTTAAGTAGAGGAAGGCTACTGATTTGTTTGAGTTAATTTTATTTTCAGACACATTGCTGAAGTTGTGTATCAGGTTTAGGAGTTTTCTGGTTGAAATTTTAGGGTTACTTAAGTATACTATCATATCATCTGCAAGTAGTAATATTTTGACTTCTTTCTTTGCAATTTTTATTTCTTTGATTTCCTTTTGTTCTCTAATTGTTCTGGGTAGGACATCAAGTACTATATTGAATAGGCAGGGAAAGAGTGGGCAGCCTTGTCTACTGATTTTACTGGGATTGCATCAAGTTTTTCTCCATTTAGTTTGATGTTGGCTACTGGTTTGCTGTATATTGTTTTTACTATATTTAGGTATGGACCTTAAATTCCTGATCTTTCCAAGAATTTTACCATGAAGGGACGGTGATTTTTTTCAAATGCTTTCTCAGCATCCAGTGAGATAATCATGTGTTTTTTTTTCTTTGAGTTTGTTAATATAGTTGATTACATTGATGGATTTTTGAATATTGAACCACCCCTGTATTCCTAGAATAAAGTCTACTTGATCATGATGAATGACTGTTTTGATGTGCTCTTGGATTTGGGTTGTGGGAATTTTATTGAGTATTTTTGCATCTATATTCATAAGGGAGATTGGACTGAAGTTCTCTTTCTTTATTGGGTCTTTGTGTGGTTTAGGTATGAAAATAGAAAAATTGGGTAGTATTCTTTCTCTTTCTCCATTGTGGAATATTTTGAAGAGAATTGGTATTAAGTCTTCCTTGAAGCTCTGATAGAATTCTGCACTAAAAACATCTGGTCCTGAGTTTTTTTTTTCTGGTGGAAAGACGTTTAATGATTGCTGCTATTTATTTAGTGGTTATGGGACTGTTTAGATGGTTTATCTGCTTCTGATTTAACTTTGGTGTCTGGTATCTGTCTAGGAAATTGTCCATTTCATCCAGATTTTCCAGTTTTGTTGAGTATAGGCTTTTCTATTAAAATCTGATAACTTTTTTGAATTTTCTCAGTTTCTGTTGTTATGTCTCTTTTTTTTTCAGTTCTGGTTTTATTAATTTGGATACTGTCTCTGTGTTCTCTGGTTAGTCTGGCTAAGGGTTTATCTATCTTGTTGATTTTCTCAAAGAACCAGCTCTTGGTTTTGTTGATTCTTTGTAAAGTTATTTTTGTTTCTCCTTGGTTGATTTCAGCCCTGAATTTCATTATTTCCTGCCATCTACCCCTCTTGGGTGCATTTGCTTTTTGTTGTTGTTGTTGTTGTTGTTGTTATTGTTGTTGTTGTTCTAGAGCTTTCAGGTATGCCATCAAGTTGCTAGTGTGTGCTTTCTTCAGTTTCTTTTCATAGGCACTTAAAGCTATGAGTTTTTCTCTTATCACTGCTTTCATTGTGTCCCACAAGTTTTGGTATGATGTGTCTTTGTTTTCATTAAATTCTAAAAAGCTTTTAATTTCTTTATTTTTTTCTCTGACCAAGTTATCATTAAATAGAGCATTGTTCAGTTTCCATGTGTATATGGGCTTTCCATTAATTTTATCATTATTACAGACCAGTCTTAGCACATGGTGATCGGATAGAATGCATGAAATTATTTCAATCTTCTTGTATCATTTGAGGCCTGTTTTATGACCAATTATAAGGTCTATTTTGGAGAAGACATCATGAGGTACTGAGAAGAAGGTATATTCTTTGGTTTTTGGATGAAATGTTCTATAAATATTTGCTAAATCTATTTTTTATAACTTCTCTTAGTTTTACTGTGTCTCTGTTTACTTTCTGTTTCCATGATCTGTCCATTGATGAGAGTGGTGTGTTGCAGTCTCCCACTATTATTGTGTGAAGTGCAATGTGTGCTTTGAGCTTTAGTAAAGTTTCTTTTATGAATATGAGTGCCATTGCATTTGGTGCTTAGATTTTCAGAATTGAGATTTCATGTTGGTTGATTCTTCCTTTGATGAGTATGAAGTGTCCATTCTTATCTTTTTTCATAACTTCTGGTTGAAGTTAATTTTATTCAATATTAGAATGGCTACTCCAGTTTGTTTCCTAGGACCATTTGCTTGGAAAACTGTTTTCCAGTCTTTTCTGCTGTGGTAGTCTGTCTTTGTCACTGAGGTGTGTTTTCTGTATGCAGCAAAATGTTCTGTCAGGATTACATACCCGGTCCATTAGGCTATGTCTTTTTATATGGGAATTGAGTCCATTGATGTTAAGAGATATTATGGAGAAGTAATTATTGCTTCTGGTTATTTTTGTTATTAGAGATAGAGTTATGTTTGTGTAGCTATCTTCTTTTGAGTTTCTTGGAAGATTACTTTCTTCCTTTTTCTAGCATATAATTTCCCTCATTGTGTTGGTGGTTTCCCTTGATTATCCTTTTTATGGCTGGATTTGTAGAAAGATATTATATAAATTTGCTTTTGTCATGGAATATTTTGGTTTCTCCATCAATGGTGATTGAGATTATTGCTGGGTATAGTAGTCTGGGCTGGCATTTGTGTTTTCTTAGGGTATGTATGACATCAGTCCAGGATCTTCTGACTTTTATAGTCTCTGGTGAGAAGTCTGGTGTAGTTATGATAGGTCTGCCTTTATAAGTTACTTTATATGTTTTTACCTTACTGATTTTAATATTCTTACCTTGTTTTGTGCATTTGGTGTTTTGATTATTATGTGACAGGAGGAATTTCTTTTCTGACCTAGTCTATTTGGAGTTCTGTAAGCTTCTTGTATGTTCATAGGCATCTCTTTCTTTAGGTTACGGAAGTTTTCTTCTATAATTTTATTGAAGATATTTACTGACCCTTTAGGTTGGAAATCTTCACTGCTTTCCAAACCTATTATCCTTAGATTTGGTCTTCTCATTGTGTCCTGGACTTCCTGGATGTTTTGGGTTAGGAGCTTTTTGCATTTTGTATTTTTTTTTTGACAGTTACGTTAATGTTTTCTATGGTATCTTCTGCACCTGAGATTCTTTCTTCTATCTCTTGTATTCTGTTTGTGATGCTTGTATCTGTGACTCCTGATCTTTTTTCTAGGTTTTCTATCTCCTGGGTTGTCTCTCTTTGTGATTTTTTTGTATTGTTTCTACTTCTGTTTTTTATGTCCTGAATTATTTTGTTCATTTTCTTCACCTGTTTGATATATTTTTTTAATTCTTTAAGGGATTTTTATGTTTCCTCCTAAAAGGCTTCTACCTGTTTATCAATGTTCTCCTGTATTTCTTTGAGGGAGTTATTTATGTCCTTTTTAAAGTCTTCTATCATCATCATAAGAAGTAATTTTAAATCTGAATCTTGCTTTTCTGGTGTTAATGGGTATTCAGGACTTACTTTGGTAGGAGAACTAGGTTCTAATGATGCCAAGTAACCTTGATTTCTGTTGTTTATGTTCTTGTGCTTGCCTTTCTTCATCTGGTTATTTCTAGTGATACCTTCACTCACTATCTCTGACAGGAGCCAGTCTGTCCAGTTATCTTGGCTGTGACAGAACTCGTCAGAGTCTAGATATCTCTGCGATCCTCAGACCTTGGATGTATAGCTCCTGAGAGTCACGCTGTTTCTGGGCTCCTGTAATCCTGGTGTGCTCAAGCTCCTGAGATGCTGTGAGCCTATTATCTTATGTTTCTATGTGTTAGAGCTCCTGGGAGTGCAGCCTCCTCTGGGTTTTGGGGGATTGGGTAAAGAGCTGAAGCCTTAGGGATGCTCCAGGAACAGGTGCAGGCTTTGAGGGAGTTTGTGTGTCCCAGCAGGTCCCAAATTACTCCCAGTTTTTTTTTTTGGGGGGGGGAGGAGTAGGTTGCAGCTTAATCACTTACACTCCTCTGCCTATTGGAACTCCTGGAAGTGCAGCCTCCGCTGGGGTTTAGGGGATTGGGTGCAGAGCTGAAGACTTAGGGCTGCTCCGGGTACAGGCTCAGACCTATTATATCATTCCTTACCTAGTATAATTATTACATAACATAATTTTCTGGGACCGTGAAAGGCAGCCTGCTTTCTGATTGAGCTAGGTTTGAAACTGTAGCGATTCCACAGGTGACCCCACAGTGTTCCCTGCAAAGAAAGGTAGGAGTTTGGCCACTCTCCCAGACTCCAGGCTCCTGACAAGAGGCCTCCATAGATTTATGTCACATAAGGGCAACTCTCCTACTAGCCCCTCCACAGGTAGAAGGCATGACCACAAGTGACAGATCTCCATGTTTTTGAGGTACCTAAAGCCAAAAGAGCTTAGCCAATTAAGTTTTCCTTCCCAGACCATCCTCCTTGCAAAAGGTATTTAACATCAGGCCTGCCCTGAGAAAAAGCCAAGCCAAGCCAAGCCAAGCCTACCACTGTGACAAGCCAAGGGTGCAGCCAGAGCGTCTCTCCCCATCTCCCCTTTGCTGTTGCCCAGTCCAGCCCATGGGCCCCCACTACATTCTCAGCTCTTCGTGGCTTCCAGTGACACCTGGTTGTTCAAGTCGCAGAAAACCAGACAGTCCTCAGCCACCCTACAGGCCCAGGGACCCCCTCCCCAGGAAGCTTCGGCTCCCCCACACACACCAGCCTGGTGCCAGCATGGGGTGAGAGTGCAGTCAAACTTCCTCATGTCCAGAGTCCTGCCTCCCCAAGCAGTGGTCCTAGCCCAGTGGTGTGGCAGATGCACCCCAATCTTTTATCCAACATAATTTATTTTCAAAGTTTAAGGGGATTATTTTCGTAGTTTGGTTATTGTTAATGTTAAATTGATCTCCTAATATTTAACAATTCTTGCAAGTCTTGAATAACAGGTTATCAAAGAACAATTCTATCAATACTGTTTACTAATGATATACTGAAGATTCCATAGTTCTTTTAAACTGACACAAAATAGTTGTACATATTTATGAATTAAAATGTAATTTGTTGATCTCGATACATGTACTTTCTAATAAACATCTCCTTCATCTTACTGATTTATATTTTGTGGCTATTTCAAAATCATTTGATTACTAGATGTAGTAAGAATGGAGGAACATATGCCATTTATATTTGCTGATGCTTGCCCTTAGAAAAACTTTATATCATTTCATGATTTATTCTTTATTTAATTATAATAAAAATACATATTCTTTATTAAATATAAAATATAGAATATATGAATACTTTATAATATATAATACATAAAATATAAATTCTTTATAATGTAACATATAACATATAACATCATATAACATATAACATCATATAACACATACATCACATAACACATAACATATAACATATAACATCATATAACATATAACATATGACATCATATAACATATAACATCATATAACATAACATTACATAACATACAACATATAGGCACATAAAACATATAACATATAGCAACATATAACAACATATAACAACATATAATATATAACATATAACATATAATATATAAAATATATAATAAAGTCAATAGTTATATGACTTTTATTTTTTACACTACTTGATTCACAGCCTCGGGCAATCAGTTCAATACCCTGCTTCAATGATAGTCTTTTCCTGGATCCCACATGTATGATGCGTGTAAGATTTAATAGCATTCTTTCTGTGCATAGCATGTTTCACAGAGAACAATGTTTTCTAGACCCAACCATATTGTGACAAATTATGTAATTTTTAATAGACAGAGATATGTCTAAACAGTTAGGCACACTAGATATCATTTCAGAAGAGCAAGGCTCAATTTCTAGCACTTATGATGTGACAACTCACAACCACCTGTAATTCCAGCTCCAAGAAATCTAATACTATTTTCTGGTCTGTATAGGCATCAGGAAGGCATAATTCACATAGGCAAAACATCCATATGAGTAAAATAATAATATACTTTTTAAATGTCAGAAATTTTAGAGTGTATAAAGTATTTCATTATATATTCACATGTATAACCAAATATATATATATATATATATATATATATATATATATATATATAACATATATATATATTAAACAGACATGCACACATAGACATATTATTAGATTATTTTTACTGTAAACTTGACATCTTGGAAGAAGGAACAGCAATTGGGAAATTGGTTTGATCAGTTTGAGTTCTGGGCATATATTCGAAGCATCTCCTTAATTATTAATTGTTGTATAAGTGTCCATCCATGACCATCCAATTGTGTGAGGTCCCATAGTTAGGAAAGGTGGAACAAGGCTTTCTAAAAAAACTTCGATGAGAAATAATTCCTCTATAGTTTCTGTGTCAATTCTTGATTCCAAATTCTTGCTTGAGATCCTGCAATAGCTTTTGTCAGAAATGAATTATGACCTGAGAATGGTAAAATCAAATAAACCCATAATTCACACATGCACACACCACACACACACACACACACACACACACACACACACACACTAGGTAACAGATGAATTTTTGAATGGAACTGTAAATTTTACTGAGAGCCCACAGCTGGAGATCTCTAAAGACCTCACTGGCAATCCCATTACTCTTACTGTACTAAATGGTCATAAGATCAAATTGCCTTGAAAAGCATTATCACTCTACAATTAAATTAAGACAGCTCACTCTCATCAAAGATGTTTCTTTTTGAGGTGTACAGTGGTTAATGCAGAAACTCACAGATCTTGAAAGTGCATACAATAGCTGTCAGTACAGTGCTCAGACAAAAATGTGCTGTCTATATTACAAATGCTCCTCCCTATGACTCAGGAAGACTAATGAATGAGGGAGCTAGAAGATTGTAGATTTTAAATGTCAAAGTTTGGGGACGATCAGCACGAGCAGTGCCTTCTGGGCTTGACAGGACCATTGTACATAGGAGCTGTGATTACAGGCATAAGACCTAGATAAGAAGAGGCCCTTGGTCCTGTGAAGGCTCGATTCCTCAGTGTAGGTGCCAGAGCAGGGAGGCAGGAGTGGGTGGGTGGGTGGGTGAGTGTAAGAGTACCCTCATAAAATCAGGGGGAGGGCAGATGGGATAGGGGGTTTCCAGAAGGGAAACCGGGAAAAGGATAACATTTGAAATGTAAATAAATAAAATATCCAATAAAAAAGAAAAAAAGGAAGAAAAAGAAAAAATTAAATTAAAGCACATGTTTTCTGCAAAAACAAATAACTTTGAAGCTAAGAAAACAGAATGTTGAAAGTGGTGGGAAAAAAAAAAACGAATCAGTCTACATCTATCAGGAAGGGGGATGGTGTCCACTGAGCTGTACCTTTAAATAAAGAATTGTTGATTATTTAGAGCTTATCTGAAAGGGAGAGTCAGGTTTTTTTTTAAGGGTAATGCCTCTAGTGGATTTTTCATGTTCCAGTGGACTGTCTTAAAAATAGTAATACATGCAGGACGAATTGTAGTTCATGGGTTATAGATAAATAAATCAATCAAAGGATAGAAAATTGACAAGTTAGAAAAGTTGGATTTAATAGTAACTTTTACTACTCTGATTTAAATGTCATTTAGGAGGCTTACAGCCTCCATCTGCTAACTTTGGAATAGTCCTACAAGCTTATAACCTCCATGAAATCTTATCTGGGCCTAGAATATTTTCAGTCTGTGAGATTTACAATTCAACACACTCATGCCTTCCTAGTTCTTTTTGATCTCTGGCTGGCTGATTCCACTTGGCTGTTCTGGCTCCAAATCTTTTCCAAGTTGACTGATACAATCTAACTTAACTTGACTTCTCCTGAGTTACTACTCTGTTTGGCCTCAAACTAACTCTAGGAATCTGTTCTAATCTTCTGCTTCCTTTTCATTCTCTGGATTGTTCTGTCTTCATCTGTATCTAGCTTTTTCCCTCTGCAACCTGTCCCTGTAAAGCTGAATCTTCTGTTAGTTCTCTCTCTCTCTCTCTCTCTCTCTCTCTCTCTCTCTCTCTCTCTCT
>JANHMN010000001.1:232920197-232959856 GCA_030674055.1 Rhabdomys pumilio | reverse complement strand
TCTCTCTCTCTCTCTCTCTCTCTCTCTCTCTCTCTCTCTCTCTCTCTAACAAAAGTGGAAGAGAAAACCTGTAGAGACCATATGGAGAGATGAGGCACAGCCTCCAGGTGAAGGATGGGGCCACCACTGTTCTCAAAAATTTTAACCCAGAATTGCTCCTGTCTAAAGGAAATGCAAGGACAAAGAGTGGGGCAGAGACTGAAGGAAAGGCCATCCAGAGACTGTTCTGCCTGGAGATTCATCCCATATACAGACACCAATGCTAGTCACTATTGCTGATACTAAGAAGTGCTTGCTGACAGGAGCCTGATATAGCTGTCTCCTGAGAGCCAGAGCCTTCCTGATACAAATGCAGATGTTTGCAACCAACTGTCAGACTGAGCACAGGTACCCCAAGGGAGGAGTTAGAGAAAGGACTGAAGGAGCTGAAAGGGTTTTCAACATCATAGGAAGAATAACAGTATCAACCAACCAGACCCCCCCCCCCCCCCCCGCCAGCTCCCAGGGACTAAATCACCAACTAAGTAGCTTCCATTCCCTCTCTTTTCTAAATTAAACATCACTATGACACATGAGTTCTTCATTCTACAAACTAACATTCCCTTCATTGTTTGGAATTAAATATGTATTCCAGGGGCACATCTGTATTCCAGCCAGAGGGATTAAAGGTATTCAGTAACAGAGCAAAAATAACTGAAAATAGTTTTTATTAAGTAGATAACAGAATCTCTAGGTTCACAGTGTGATAAAATATTGAATTTGGGAGGGATTAGTGAAAAGACAATAGGTGAATATGATCAAAATATAAAAAGTGTAACTAAGTATTGATAAAAATAGTGGGTAAATCACGAGGATTACTAAAGGTACAGCCCAAAGATATACTGCTGGCATAGACTGAAGGAAGACCTGAAAAACCTGAAGTAGACTAGATATACACACAAGACAACATGATAAAACTTCAAGGATAGTTTTTTTTTTTTCTCAGAAAAGAATTTTCTGAGAAAGAAAGTACTTTGAACTACTTTTAGCAACCAACTTTCTTCTCAACTGTTCTAGCACTCCATGCTGTCAAAGTCAATGTCTCCACAACTTTATTTGTCCCTTCCTTTGTTATTGAAATCCAACAGAGTAGCTCAACATGCCAATCCATAAAACCTAAATTCAATCAAAGCTTAAGTAAAACGTCTTTTTTTGTCCAACCTGGAAAAGAGAATTTAAAGTATTTGCCACTTTTAAGTCTTTTTTTTTCCCCCTGTGGGTTTGCTTGCAATTTAAATGGCACTGCATCTACAGAAGTTGACGGACGCTCTACCTTTAAGAAGTGCAATTAAGCCATGTTAGAGGGGAGGTCACACCAGAAATCATGGAAATTAAACATTTATTACACTGGCTCAAAACAGTTCCTGCTTCACGCTGATGATCCTCCATTTATACAATTATCCAATGCGTAGATTGCTTGGGCCTCAAACATAGAAACCATTAATAGCGCAAAAATAAGTATGAAATGAGTATGAGATGCAGTTTCTAATGAAAAATGTATTAGCCCATGCTAATGCAAGCAGATAGAAGTTAAAAAAGATCAGGGCAAGCACAATCAGCTGCAATAGAGCATAATCATTCTTGATGCTCCAAGCAGGAGAAAAATCAATGTTTCCAAAGGCCTGGATAATTTAGCAAAGCCTGTGACCTGTGATAAAGTTCTTTGTTCACAAGAGAACAACATTTTATGTTTGCTACAACACATCTTAATCCGAAGATGAATAAAATAGTACATATATGCTAATTAAATAATTTTATTCGTGTACCTGTTATACATTATGCCAGGTTCTGAATATTAAATCAATATTATATGGATGCATATATATCCATACACACACACACAAACAAACACACACACACACACTTACACACACACAGTCTTTGCCTATGATTTCACTATGTGGTCAAATACAGGAGACGAAGATAGCAAACAGCCAAGGAACATTTAAAAATTATTTGTAGACCTAGGCACAAAGTCCTTTACATTGTTAGATAATTGGATGTGGGAATGTTAATGAATGAAGCATTTGAGTAAGAATTGTGTTAGGGTAAATGATAATTCTCTTAGAGTGAACTAACCACTGAATCCCCACATCTTAACCTACAGGCTTCTACTTGAAGGTATAACAGTATGATAAAATGACAGAGACATGCTGAGAATGCTGGAGCACATCTTTAATCCCAGCACTCAGAAGATAGAGGCAAGTAAATCTGAGTTTAAGGCCAGCTTTATCTATACAGTGACTTCCAGGCCAGTCAAAGAAACTTTATGAGAACCTGGCCATGTTACCTAAAGAGGCCCTAGTTACCTAAGGAAAGTGGTAGAATCCAAGTTTAGCAAGAAATCTTGACTCTGTATGTAAGGTTAGAAACCATTGATATGATATGCCGTATCAATCTCAGGATTTCATTTGTCTGCATAACCAAGCATTTTCATATATACACATACTTACACACATGGGAACATCTTATATATATGCCACTTACATAAGGTATGCACAAGTAAAATTTAAACTTTTAATTATAGGTTGAGTCAGTGATATGTGATTGAGAATATGTAACTTAAAAAATATATTGTGTATATCCAGTGCTTTATTATCTGTCATAATCTTCTGAGACTTAAGACAATTAATAGGCCTTTATTCCCCTTTCTTATTATAATTTTTCATCTATATATATTGAATTTTATAGTAGTTTGAAAACATGTTCAAGAAATGTAATTTAATATTAAATTGTTTACCCTTACGTGTTGATATTGTTTTATGGGTATTGTTTTTTAAAGGATAGCTTTCTTTCATCACCACAAAAAGAATGCTGAAAAAATTTAGTCATTAAAAACATTCCTACAATTTAGGATAATTAATATTTTATTTTAATTACAATTTTCTGTATTATATGCTTTAAAGGCTCAGTTTAAAGTTATTGACCAGAATTCTAATAAGTTACAACTAGAAGAGCTATTCTATAGATTGAATCTTCTGAATGGCAAGACCTTATTTCTCATTGTTCTACAGACTACAGAATGAAAGATGACTGGGTATCTGAGAAGACTCCACCCTCATTGTTTATAGACAGCAGCCTTCATGCCTTGTCATCACAAAAGCTTGAACTATATCTTTAAGATATCTTTGATAAGGATAGTAATATCATCTATTAGAAAGTAAAGTCTGTTTCTAAACCTAATATTCTAGCAAGGCCCTGACACCAATATACGTGAAATTATGATTTCAGTATGAATCTGAGAAGGAAAAGCTTATTCCTTGATATGACTAGAAAAACATATACTTATTATCAACATGAGTTAATTAATACATATGATAATTTTTATTTCAATATATCTTGGACATCAAAACCACACACACACACAAACACACAGAAACACAAACATACACACACTCACAGACACACTTAAATTTAAAAATTACTCAAGTGGGAAACAGAAAAAGTGGGGTTTTAATTGGAGGTATAAGAAGAAGGTTAATACAGAAGAAGATTGAAGGATGAAGAAGAAAAGAAAAAGAAAGCTTTGACTCATTAACTAAAATCTTATGGACTTATGTTATACTTGCCAAAATTATATATAATGCATATATGTATATATGTTTACACATGCACATACGAACATGCACACAGACATGCAGAATCTCAAACCTATTTGAGCTGAGAATGCTTCCTTCAAGAATCATAGACTAACTATAAACACAATATCAGCCAAGAGAAAGCTCATTTCCTGTTTTTGGTCCCCAAACCATACAGAGTACTGATTTAGCCCTTAGTTACCCTGTTGCTGAAGACACTATACACTTAGGGCACAGCATTTGTATGACTTGAGATAGATGCAACCTGAATTCTTCCCTCCTTCTAACTAGATTCCAAAAAATGCTACCTACCAAAACTGTCGCTCAAACTGCCGAGAAAAGGAAAAACATCCAAAATCCTACCCAGTTGCTCACCAAAACAATGACCTTCATGACATATTGTTTGTAAAGGTGAGGTATGTGACACTCATGTAGACAGAACCTCTTGTGTAATATAGGGAAGCATCAGGTGTCAACGAAAACAATGAGCTAAGGCAGGAAATAGGTGGGTGTTCAGGTAGCAAGAGAGACATGTGGATAGAGTGTTCTCAGAAGAAGCTGATTACATGGACCTGAAAAGATGTAGCTAAGCACATGGCAAAATCAGAGTAGAATAATCATGATGATTGAGTTGTATGAGCTAGTGGGAACAAGTTTTGCCTAGCATGCCCTCATCCAAACTCTTCCCAAAGTATTGTGAGAATGTGATCGGAAGAAGAAAAATTAATCAGAGATAAATCCTGAAATTTTCTATACTACTTTGGAGGGAAACAGATGTTTGAGTTAAGCAGAAATCTAGGGGATTGATGTACTGATTTAAAACACACTCACAGTAGAGGCTACTCCTAGAGCTTGCAGCTCTCTAAGAGGAAAGGAAAACCAGTGTGCTAAGCATTCTGTGTGTGTGCCTACTGGGAGCATAACTGGAGAGTGAAGACAAAATTATCATAATCACCCAGAGTTAATTATCTCCTTCAGTAAACAGGAATTTAGCAGAAAGGAAGTTAAATGAGAAAATTCTCTCAGGGAGTATGAGGGCCAAAGAATGGAGGCACCCCAGGAATTCACTTGAAGACTTCCCTGCAGCTGGACACTGGAAATATCAGGGATAAAAAATAGAGAATGGAAGAGTTGAGGGAAGAGAGGAGGGAGGAAGAAACATACATAAGCTTGCATGTTGGGAGCCAACTCTTAGCAGAAAGCAGCTATCATCTTTGTAGCCATCTCGAGCCATATGCCCTGACTAGAGACTTGTTTTTAACAGCCTACAACAGCTGAGCACTCTCTGATACACACATATCTTGTTGTTTTGTTGCTTAGTGCCCCCAGCTACAAGGCACATGTGGTAAAGAGTCTTCAGCTGTGTTCCCCTGTTTGTGCTTATAAATACCCAGGATTTCCTTTCAATAAAAGAAACTGAAGACTTGACCACACACCCTGTCTTGTCTTCATTCTTCGCGTCTCTTGCCCCTCCATCCCCACTCTCTCTCTTGCTAGACCCTGTTGTCTGATCCCCCCAGACCAGAGCACTTAGCCCCAAAGCGTGGGGCAATGTGGTCCTTAACACCCTCGTGCTCACAGGCACACACACACACACACACACACACACACACACACACGCACAAGCATGCACTTACACAGAAATGCACACAAACAGAATGAGAGAGAGAGAGAGAGAGAGAGAGAGAGAGAGAGAGAGAGAGAGAGAGAAAGAGAGGAGTTGGGAAGTGTTTAGTATATATCTTCACAGTCACAGTTAAAGAGTATTTCTAATTGATCCTCAGAAAAGAAAAAGTTACAAACCTAGCTATTGTGTTGCATGTTAGGACAAGAGACACTTTCTACCTTGGCCAGAAAAGAGTAGATTGCTAGGTAGTGATACTTACAATTTACGAAGGAAATAATAGGGCAGGAAAGGATAGTTCAGCTTTTAAAGGCCAGGCTCACAACCAAAAATATAAGAAGTAAATAAGAAATAATTAAATTAAAATTAAATATGTTTTAGACTAATTTTTCATCATTTTAATAAAAGTACTTTAAAATAAGTATTACTTAGGAACTAAATTAAGTAAAATACCTGGTTTTACACTTTGTGAATGCTTCACAGAAAATATATATAATAAATGAAGAATGATGACTGTAAACCCTATGAGGAAAATTAATGGGGTCAATACACTCACCATTTTTAAAGAGGATACAAGTTTTTATAATTTTGAATTTATACTTCTGCTTCTTTATTATGCATACTTTTCTTAGAAGTGCATGCAGATTTTGGAAGCCTTGATTTCATTAGAACAGCTTTTTCTTATGATCATTTTTATAAATTAATATAAATTACATACTCACACATGAATAAACACCAAAAAAGAGCACACAGATGTTTGAGCTGAAGTACACATCTGTTGGCAAGTGTGGAAATTTTATGTGTGCTCAACTGCATCTGCCCCTCACTTTTCCTTCTATATTTATAACTAAAATGGTATTTAACTAATTAAAATAATCATAACCAGAAAACAAATTCTGCATTTTGTAAGCCCAAATGTGTTTGTTCGTTGGACATTTTACTTTACATGGAAAAATCTCTGACAAAATGTAATTTATGAATCACAAGTGAGATTTACCTATAAAGTCATGTTTGCAATGATTAATTAATTATATGCTATTAACATTATTAAGAGAATTGTGTTGAAATACAATATGTCATCAACTGACTAGATATTGTTACTTCTAAGAAGCAAGATAGTAATTAGAATCACTTTCTAATTACATATCTGCATGTATTATATTGATATAAATAGCTCCATTGTTTTCTTGACACCACACAGAATTGAATAAATAAATAAATAAATATATAGATAAATAAATAAATAAATAAAAGCAGCTATGATTTATTGCCAACAGTGGCAACCTGTGAAAAATTAGTTAAGTGAAACAGAATTAGCAATCTCCAAACAATAGTGAACACATTTAAATGGCTTATAGTAATATAAAGAATCTAGTGACACTTGAAACTATTATGCAGCTGGCCTTTTATATTTGTGTATTGTCTGCTTCGAAGTCTATCAAGAATACATTTAAGAACATCAAATGAGTGGGAAAGGGCCGTAGATCAGCTTTTATGTCAGCTTCCTGATCTTGCAGAGGACTGGATTCTGACGCAGAAATTCACATACAGCATCTCATTACTGCCTGTAACTCCTACGTTAGTATGTCTAACCCCTTCTGCTGGCCAGTATGAGCAAGCATATGCAAGTTAGAGAGTAGCCAACTTATGGCTGCTCCAAATTGTGCACATGCCATGACATGGTGCTCATACATGACATTGCCTGGATGATGAGGAACCTGAAGCAGGACAGTTCAGAGACCTAGGATAGAACCAAACATAACTGGCAAAAATGTCACTGAAATGTTTTCTAATGATATTCTGATATACTCAGAGGTGCCTAATTCAACTCGCATAGAGAGGCATCGTCTAGCAACCAATGGGAGCAGATCCCGAGATCCAAACCAAGCACTAGAAGGAGCCTGTGTAACTCTGTGATTCAGGGGAAGGAAGGATTGTAGGAAACAAAGGGGTCAAGAGTATCTCAAGAACACAGCCCACAGAATCAACTAAGCAGGGCATATAGGGTTCACAAACACTGAAGAAGCAATCACAGAACCCATAAGGGTCTGAGCCATGTTCCCCCATGTATCTTAAGGTTGTATAGCTTGGTATTCTTTTGGAATAGCTAACAGTGGGAGTTGGGTGGTCTGACTCTTTTTATTGTCTTTGGAAAACTTTTCCTCCTCCTGGGTTGTCACATTCAGATGTGATATGAGGATTTGTGACAACTCATATCATATTCTGCTAGGCCATGTTCAGTGGATATTCCTAAAGTCCTAGGTTTTTGATGAGGGAGGTATGAGGAGGTTATCTGAGGGAGAAGTGATGTGGGAGGAGAGACTGAAGGGGAAAGAAAAGTGTGGTCTGGATGTAACATATGGTAAAAGAACAAAGTTTAAAAAATCTTTGTCAAACAAAAAATTCTAATAATTTATTAAAAGTAATTTAATGAAAATCCTAAGGTCTTAAAATAAATTATTTTATTAATACAAAGCAGTTATTAAATGGATCCAGAATGAAAATACAAGAACCTATTTTCTGAATTCTCTTTTGAGATGTTTCTGTTTTTAAGTTTAAAGCAACTATATTAATATTTATGAAGAATATCATTTCAACCCTTTACTGCACTTACACCAACGTGCTCTTGATCTGTACCAGTAGTAAATCCAGTGATCTAATGGCGTAAGTAAACCTAGTTTTCAATACTGGAATGGACTTAATTTTGAATAAGTCATGAATTTTGTATAAATTGTCTGACCTCCACATATTTCATGTCAAAATATCTTAATTTTAACATAATAATTTACATAATATCAAAGTTTAAATGTCATATTGTACTTCTCAAACTCAGTATCTGTAGTGTCTGTATAAAAAGTCACCTTAATTTAAAGGGTAGGGTCCAATTTCTGTCAGTGTACTTATATGTCTAATTTAGAAGATATCTATAGGAGATTATGTTTAACTAATTGTGTCTTAAAACATACAGTTAATTCTTGAATTTTAAGGTTATAATGTATATCATATAAATATATTGTATACATACATATTGTGTTTAGTATATATTTAATTTTGTTTAATTTAAATATTTTTCAGGAAGCTAATTCTGATTAAATTGTTGGTAAAATAGTGTTATTTCAATATGTATGTCTTAAATGATTTACAGTACTATTATATTTATAAATTACTTTTATCAAAATGATTTATTTTATACAATGATTCCAGGTTAAAATGTGCTAAATATATTTAATAAAATGTACATAGACTACTCAATAAAGATATATTGATTAAATATTATGAGTACATCATAGAAATCTTGGGTAATGTACATTTAATCTAAACTGTACATTGACAATGATAAGATACAAATGTTATACAAATATAACATCTGTAAAATTGGTTGAGGGTAATAAATTCATTATTTAAAAAAATGGTTGGTATTTGTTTGAAAGTATTCCTACTACATAATATTTTATATCTTAAACACAAAAATAAGACATTTTCTTTATAGAAATCATAAAAGTATGTATCTTAAAATTGAGAAATGTGGCCAGGCAGTGGTAGTGAACGCTTTTAATCCCAGCACTTGGGAGGCAGAGGCAGGTGGATTTCTGAGTTCGAGGCCAGCCTGGTCTACAGAGTGAGTTCTAGGACAGCCAGATCTACACAGAGAAACCCTGTCTCGAAAAACCAAAAAAAAAAAAAAAATATGAAATACATTTACACTGTAGCCACTCCCTCTCTCATACATACCCTTCATTTTAACATCGTTTGATGAGAGTCTTTATTCATAGCAGAACATACTTTTCATGTATTTTGTCTATCTCAAATATGCACATTTTCTATAATCTCTTATTTAATTCAACACTGAGGTGTAAAAGTACCTTTTATTTGCCAGGTGTAATTTTCAGCTCAGAGTCTTATGCTGAATCAACTCACACTCTGTTCTCTCTGAATTCTGGCTGGCTGGTTCAATGTAGCTGTACTGGCTCAAACTTCTCTCCAAGCTGACTGATTCAAACTGTCTTTTCTGGCTTCTTACTGAACTGAACTGTTTGGAAAAGCTGTCTCTGAATTCCTCCAGCAGAACTGAGCTGACTACACTGACTGCACAAACTGGTCAGAACCGAATGGAACTATACAAACTCAGCTGAACTAAACTGCATTCAACTGAACTGCACAGTACTGAGCTGTGTTGAACTGACCTTCATTGCATTGCCTGAACTCAACCGAACTGCATTCACTGAACTGCCATCCATCCTGATGCACTCTGCTCTGCTCTAAAGTAGGCTTTCCTTACTATCTGTTCTGGAGAGAGTTAGGCATATCCTACCTGACTCATTTGATCAAGTCTTTCTCTGATTCATCAGTTTGCCTGTCCATTAGACATTACTTCCACACACAGCTGCTTCTTTCTGTAAACTAAGTTTATTTACATTGTTTGGGAATAAAAGTGTTCACCAACTGAATGTCTGCATTCAAGACAGATCACAAAGACCTAGAAGGTCTTTGGATATGATCTCGTGCCAGAGTAGCCATATTGTTGGATTAAAATTCATCTACAAGGAAGGTAAATTATTGTGTTTATAGTTTTATTGTGATTTTATAGTTTTATATATGTATAGGCTTCTCTTACACATATTAGCTCACACATAAATTTTTGAATTCTCATCAAATTTATCCTCTGATCTCATTTGCTGTGCAGTGTTAGATTTGCATCTTATTTGTTTTTTATCCACTGTCTTTATCAAATCATGGAAGGAACCATTACTTTGTTGGCACGTACTTCCTCCAAACATGCATTCATCATTTGCTAAAATTGTTTTCTCTTCTCCATTTGCTGCACTTTTCACACTCCAGTGCCTCCAGGTTTCCCATTTTTCATTTGTTTTTATTACATATCATATATCTGACAGTGAAGGTTATTGATGCTCAACTTGACCAAATCTGAAATAAGCTACAATCAGAACTGTAGAGCATATATGTGATACAGATCTTGAGGGATAAAGACAAAATAAACTTGATATGGATTTTAAGATGGGGTAACAAAGCTTTGATGCATATCTCATGATACACCTTTAATCTGAGCCATATCTTATGAGGAAAGCCTATATAAGGACAATGAAAAGTGAAGGGATCCTTCCTAGATTGCTTTCTTTGTGCTTACTTTCCCAGTATGTCCATTGGCACCTACTTCTTTGGAATTTCAACTTATAAATGTCACCTAAGTTACCCAACCTAATGGAACTGATTATTGAATTCATTTATTGACTTTCCATTCATAGCTTAGATTAGCTGGATATATATATATATATATATATGTGTGTGTGTGTGTGTGTGTGTGTGTATACACACAAGTATAACAAGTACACACACACACACACAGAGAGAGAGAGAGAGAGAGAGAGAGAGAGAGAGGAAGAAAATAAGAAAGAGGAAGAAAATAAGAAAGAGGAAGAAAATGAGAAAGAGGAAGAAAATGAGAAAGAGAGGAGAGAAGATGGGGAAGAGAATGAATCATTTCATAATTTCTGTGCCTCTAGAAAATCCTGATTAGTACACTGACTTACTTCGTTCAATGTGGTGATTGCCTTTCTATAAATTTCATGTAAATAATGCAATCCCATGATTTTTAATATCTGAAACATATCTATTGTATATACATACACATACATTGTTTATATATATATATATATATATATATATATATATATATATATATATATATATATATATACATACATACATGTATAGTTTGTCATCCACCCACCATAATGATGATTTTATGGAGAAGGTATCCAATCACCTTCCCATTCTCTGTCTCTGTCTCTGTCTCTGTCTCTCTCTCTCTCTCTCTCTCTCTCTCTCTCTCTCTCTCTCTTGCCTTTTTAGCTGTCTGTGTCCAGTTTGTCCAGTTAGTCTAACCACCCAAATATAGAGCCTTTCTTTTTTTCTTATTCATTAGAAAACTTTCAGATATCTATAACATCAATAGGATATAATAAGGTAATTTAAACAAACCAGGACAAAACACACAAACAGAATATGAAAAACCAAAGAACACAATAAACATATATAGATCCTGAAACAAATAGATTAAAACATAAAATAATACATCATACATACTTAACACATCATAAAACATACATAATATAAAAACTGATATCTGATAAATCATTAAAGCCTGGTAAAGAGAAATTGTCTAGAAAAAGGATAATTTAATATACAAACAAAAAACCAAAAAAAACCTATAAAGCAACCACTGAGTCTCAGTTTGCCTTTTTGTTTCTCCACTATTGCTTGGTTGAGCCTATCCTTAAATGTCTGAATACCAAGTGAGATTTCATTAATGAAAATAATTTTTTCTACTATGAGGTGTTATCAACTGGAGATATCTTCTTCTAGAAGGATGGAGTATAATTCCACTTTCCTGCTTTGTGATGGAAGCTCATCTGGCTTCGACATGTGCAGGCCTTGTGTTTGCTGTCAAAGTCTATGTGAGTTCAAATGGGTGTCAGTCCTAATATTTCTAGAAAGCTTTGCTTTTTTGATGTCTTCACATCTCCACTGATTTTTAAAATCTTTCTACTTCTTTTTTCCTAGTGTTATGTGAGCTCTGAAGGGAGGGACTTGATGGAGACAACCCATTTCAGACTGAATGTTTCAAAATCTTGACTCTGTAAATTGTCCAGTTGTATGTTTTTCTTTATTCTCATATACCACTATAGGAAACTTCTTTGATGATGTCTGGGGAAGACAAAATCTATGAGTATAGCAGATTATCATTAGGATTCTTTTTATTGTGACATTCCATTAAACAGAGCAGTGGTACTTGCTTTTCTCCTAGATTCTTGGCCTAGCCAGCCTTATGTTCTTGGTCACTCAAGCATTGTTAGGCATAGTTTCCATCTAACAAAGTGCATCTTGAATATAAAGAGAGAGTAGTTAATTAATCACACAAGATTCATGCCAATAATGGACAAGGATGTCTTCCAGATGTGTCACCATTAGAGATTGTAATATTTGTAACTGAATGAGTGCATATCTTTCTCTTTTGGTCATATACAGAGGGATTATTCTAAAAAAGGAAAAAATTAATACTGCTGGATTTATAAATACTACATTGCTTTGGATGTTGTAGTCTTAATGATTTAGCAGAATCTGAAAACTCTTTAGTCTCTTTAAAGAAAATGATGACTACCAAAGAATATTGTTAGAAATTTTCTAAATGAAGAAGGTCAGAAGTCTAGGACCAAAGCATGCAGAATTCAGCACCTTATTCTTTTATGTGTCCTGACACACAAATGATGAATCTCAGAATAAATGACATACCAAGGAAAACAAGGATGCTTCTGAATATGATGACCTTTGGCCAAGAAAATTAAGGAGGACAACAAAAATGTCAGAAACAATTGCCAAGTGCTTCAGACTTTTAACAGTGAATGCTTCTATTTCCATGTCTGCTAGTGAAAAATATGTTTTTAAGAATAACAATAAGTGATTATTCCTTGAATTTCAGAAAGAGAGAAAGAAAAGTTTATGTACATAAATGCCCATTTTAAAAATTATAAGAATCTTATGAACAAGTTAATGATAAACTTAGAAATATTTAGTTTTAGAAAGTATAGTATAAGCCAATGAGAGTTGAAAATAAATATCAAAAATTAACTTGATGAAATTAAAATAAAAATGATACAAAAATTGATTAAATAAATTATTAACTCTTCTTTGTGAAATTATCTTTTCTTGTGTATATGTCTGTGTGTTTGTTCATACATAGGTACACATTGGAGCAACACATATTTGAAAAGATAAAAGGCAATACAGTGACCAAATGTAATTTTTCAAAAGCATGATTCTGAGAAAAATTGACATTAGCATACAAAAGGTGAATTTAAATATACCTATTATATTTTATAAATAAACAAGACATATCATAAATCTTATTGGAAAGCATAAAACTCTTAATTCTACTAGATGATACACATGATTTGAGAATGGTTAATCATAAGATCCAACAACCATGGTAAAATCAATGAACTGATTTATTTCAGGGAGATTGAAAAAAATGTATCCCTAATTTGAAATGTCTGTAATACAATTTAAAATTTTCCTCAGATGATACCAAAAGAATATAAAAATAATATACAGGCTGACAGAATATATTTTTCTAAAGACACTTTTAACAAAAATATTACCCAAAATATTTCCTGATTTAATTAAACTAGTGTTACAAAAATTTTCATCTAAGTCTTGAATAGAAACCTCACCACTGATAGTAAGCAAACTAATGCTAAAAGATGTTCCATGTCATCACACAGTTGAAAATTAAAACAGTGGAATTAAAATGGCTGCACATGTTAATATAAGCACATGACAGAAAATGGGCAATGGTATACTCCAGTGAAGGGGTGCAAAGCACAGTGTAATGGCAAGCTTAAATGATAATTTAGAAGATTTTATGTAAAGTATGTGTGTATATTATACATAGACTTACGTGTAGTGCAAAAGCTTTAGGTAGATAATTAGTGGTCTTATTTTATTGCTTTTTCTAACATCCTTTCTATTTTAACTTGGATCATGCTTCCTGTGTATTTACTTCCCTCCTAGTCCCTAATGAGTACCTCTACGAACTCCCAAATTAGAACACGTGTATTTGTTCATTTTCCTCTCTATTGTTCTTTAAAGACCAGAGACTATTTCTCCATGTAATTCATTTAATTCATGTATTTTATTTCTTAGTATCCACTCAATGGAGTTTAAAATTTATATATATAAATTTTTATATATATATATATAAATTTATATATATATATATATATAAATTTATATATATATATATATATATCTTTGCATAACAGCTTTACTCAGTTTGTTAAATCTTGAAGCAAATGAAGCAAAATCTCTCATTGGAAATATATAAATAAATTTTGATACAATCAGGTAATTGAATAGTCCTGTGGGACAAACAAAAGTGAGTTTGTTAGCCATAGATTACAAAGTATCATTTTTTTCATCAATATAATAATCATCTCTGGGGCTTACTGTTGAATAAGCTCACCTGTTCTAGCTTTTTGAATTCTGGCTGACTGTTCAACTCGGTTGTTCCGGCTCAAACACATCTTAGCTTACTGATTCAAACTGACTTCTCACACTTTCTGACTGAATTGCTTTGAATGGCCTAAAACTAACTATAGCAATCTGTCCTAATATTCCAGCTTCTTTTTATTCTCTGGCTTGTTCTGTTTTAACCTGCATCTAGTTTGTTTTCTCTGCAACCTGTCTGTAAAATTAGCCTGGTAAAAACTGCTTCTGAGCTCCAGGAACTGAAGCACCTAGAGCTCCACTCCACTGTACTGCCCCTTAACTCACTGACTCAACCAAACTGAGTCACTAGTACTCAGAGGTCTGTATGCCTATGTCTTCTGAGTGCTGTGATTAAAGACAGTGCTACAACCTGGATCTAAGCTTTTTTTTTTTTCACCTGGAAATTGTTCTATACCAGGCAGGCTTTGAGCTCTGAGACATGCTTGACTCTGTCTCCGGGGATTAAAGGTTTGTCTGTATTTCAGCTGGATCACAGAGACCTAGAAGGTCGCTAGTTGTTACCTCTTGCCAGAGAAGCTGTGGTGGTGGATTATAATTTCTATAAAATAAATAGTAAACATGGAGGAAAATGGTATGCATATTTGATAAGTGTAAGAAGACAGACTGAAAAGATTTTATTGTTGCATGTTTATATTATGAGAAGATAAAACTATGGATTCTTATGAAAGATCATTTCAGTTCATTGAGAATAGGGCCAAAGAATAAACATATAAGTGTGAATTTTAAAGTTTCAAATGAATGACAGTTATAGTAGAAGAATGCCCCTAAGAATATCCTGAATCTGACATAATTAATACCACAAATGTAATTTGCTCTATGAGTTATGATTGATAATGATTATCATTATTTTATCAATGATATCAAATCCCACAATGATGGGGACATTGATAATAAAGAATGTTACTATGCTTTTATGGAACTATAAATGTATAGAAATTGTCTGCCCCTTCTGCTTCTGTAATTATTCTAAATAAATCTTAGGATAAAGAAGATTCAGGGAAATATTAAAAGCCACAATTTGCTTTATTTCATCTTTGTATCGTTTAGCATACATCATCATGATAATTCTTACTTGTGGATTTGGTTGCTCATGTTTAGTCTTTGTTTATCCTCTCTGAAATTTTATCATTTTTTGGTATTTGTCTTTTACTTTCAGTGTTGCTGATTTTTCTTTACTATTATGTTTTAGCTTATTTTTTGACATATGCTGTATTAATTAAACATTTGTTTTTATTCCTAAATTTTGATAGCGGAAAGTTGGTATATATAGAAGTACATGAGTTCCGAAGAAAATGATGTATGTGGTCATATGTGATTTGTTATATCTGATCCATCTAGGCATTGAATTATTTGGTTAATGATTAGATCTAAAGATCAGCAGAGAGTAATAACAGAATCACAAGTTGATGTGATAAATCAACTTTATTACTAAATAGAGAGGATGTTTATATTAGAATCAAGAGCATAGATTTCAATGTAAGTTAGAACAAATAATGTTTTGTTTTGGCAACTTTGAAGGCTAATACTAATTTTTTTAAAAACATAGTTTTAAATGTGAGTTAACCATGGACAGAAAGTATGCTTACATCAGGCTCCATGAAGACTGACATAGCATGCAATTATTCAAAAAGTCAAAAACATAAACATATTCAAATCAAGAAAATGTGACATAATATTTATTTATTTGCTTAATATAAATCTTATTCTATGTTTTAACAAATAGCCTAATTTGTATTTATATTTATTAAAATTTGAATACTATATCAGAAAGAAAAACCTTTTATCTTTTCCATAAATGTTTATGGACTGTTATTTGCAAAATTTTCTAACATAAAATGTATACCACTTTAATAGTAAATATATTTCACATGAAATATTTGTTGAGACATCTTAAGTCTATAACATGGAGTAATAGCTATGTTGAAAGCTTATTTATCAAAGTTCAATTTTAAGTAAAATTTATATGTAAAATTAATTATTTAAGTAATCTCCCAATGGTAGAACCCATTTAAATATCATTCAGTGAACCAAAATAAAAATCAAGTCTTTATTTTAATATCTAGTTAATTTAGATTTTCTGAGGTATGATGCTTATTAATAAGCCAACATTTTTTATTGCTCAGAATTCATCTTAAATTCATATGGTTGAATATGTGATTATCTACTTTTATTTTCCATTATATTTATAATGTATTTAGTGATTTAGATGACACTAAGTAATTTTTTCAATAATGATGAAAGATCAGTTTGTAACTCAGGGAGCTGAGTTAGGCTCTGCCTATGCTGACACTGCTCAAGGCTCACAAAGTCCTTTCTTCATATCGTCACTTGTCACAGCACACATGTGTTATGGCTTCTGGCAGACAACTATATTGCTTTCTAATGTTTCTTTCAGCTCCTAAAATGAAACTATAACATAAGATGATTGATTTTTGTTTCATTAATTTAATAGCATCAGTGTTAAATAAGCAACCAACATTCAAAGGATTAACTTATCATTGGTGCCTATTGACAAGTCCATCATCTTCTGTGACTGTCCCCTCTAAGACTGATGAATATATTGAAAAGTCTCTACCTGCTTAGTAGACAATAAGCATAGCAAAGAAATATTGAGACACAAAATCCAGCATAGGATTCTTCACAAGAAATGAAAAAAGGAGACACATGGAAAGGTTTGAACATTTGCTGTAGGTGCTATGAATAAGCCATATGTTCTCATCACCAGCATCTGTTAGTTATGGTGATCAGGTTAAGCATTCCTCCAATATATGAAAATATTTTGAATTGCTGCTTTTTTCAAGTAAGTAGAGGCCAAAGAATAAACAAAATATTTTTTTTATTGTGCAACTTGGTTAGACAGTTCTGCAAATTGTCTAAAATTAATAGATAATGCTTTAGAGAAATAAATGCTGTATATAAATTTCACTCATATTCTAAAACCATTTAACATATTATATTGTACTATGAAACACAGAATGACAAGTTCTTATTCACAGTTGGAATGTTACAAATTTGGCCAAATAAGCACTGTGAAGAGTAATGTTTATTGTAGACTGCGTCAGATAGTGAAAATTTTGATCCATACATTCCAAATTACTGGAAGATAAATGTAAAGATTTCTAGGGAGCAATGGAGTGACTGTGGACATAAAAATGTCCTGTACATTTCAGAAAGCTATAAGAAAAGATTGTGAACAATTGTAAGAAAAATATATATGTAATTTATCATTCTTAAATGTTGATATATATAAAAATCTAATATATATATCTTGATTTTCATATATATATATATATATATATATATATATATATATATGAAAATCAGTTTTGCAGTTTCTCAGAAAGTTGGTAATAGTTCTGCCTCAAGACCCGGATATACTGCTCCTAGGCACATACACCAAATATGCTCCATCATATCACAAGGACACTTGCTCAGTTATGTTCATATCAGCTTTTTTCGTAATAGCCAGAAACTGGATATGACCCACATGTCCCTCAACTGAAGAATGGATAAAAATAATGTGGTTCATTTACATGATAGGATACTACTCAGCTACTAAGAGCAAAAACATCATGAATTTTTCAGGCAAATGGATAGAACATGAAAGTATCTTCCTGAGTGAGGTAATTCAGACCCAACAGGAAATGCATGGCACATACTCACTGATATGCAAATATTTGTCATAAAGTACAAAATACCTATAATGCTGCCCACAGACCAAATGAAGCCAAATAACAAGGAGGCCCTAAAAGAGGATGCTTGAATCTTAGTACAGGAAATAAAATAGACACCAGAAGTGGAGGAAGGGAGGGAACTGGTACAGATGGGATGACGAGAAGAACATTGTGGAGGGATCAGAGGAACAGAGAGATTGAAGAAGGGAGAACTTAAATACATTCAAAACAACCAAAACTGTCAGATAATTTATTAATATAACAAATCCTTATTTAACAAGAACCCATATAGTCCACTGTTATTTTGATAATTCTTTAATGTCTAAAAATTGTGAATATATACATTGATGAGAAAATAATGCTGAGATATTTTCAACATCATCCACCATCAAGAAAACCGTGAGTGAAAAACACAGTACTGTATTGCCATCCACAAAATGACTTCAATATTAAATAATAACAGCAAATGACAGTGAGGTTACAGAGACTCTCGATCACAGGAATGTGGCTGGTGAATACTTAAATAGTGCAGCCAATGTGGGAAACTGAAATTGAATTTGACAGTACCGTGTTCTCTTCTGCCATTTCTTTCTGAGGCACAACCCTGAGGTGTGGCTGTGACTACAGAAAACTAGATGAGAGATAACACCAGGGGTGGCATGTATCCTCTAGGCGGGGAAGCATAAAGAAGGATCTCAAAGAAAGGAATCAAAGAGACAGTTTACTTACACTCTGCTTGCAGGCTTATCCTAAGTAGCCAGCTAAACAATAGGCAAAATATAAAAGGTTCGTTATTGAAGATAACTCAGTCTTCTGTATCTACCATTACTCTCCTTTCCAGGTCCCTGTTTTGCCCATAGAGGTGCAACATGCAATAGTTCATTATGACAATGAATTTATTACAAACACTGAAGTTTAAAAATCTTACATGATTTTAGAACACAGTTTATCAATGTGATTTAGCATTTTTATAATTTGATCTTTTATTAAATACTCTAAGCTGTAGTGTGGAGACTTTATGATGGTGTGATGAAGGAATATGTTCACTCCTTTGGCGAGTCTACTTTTTTAGAAACTATAAAATGAACCAGATAGAGTCTTCACAGATTGTAAAACTAATGACAAAGTTGAAGCAACACCTTTATTCTACTCTTTATGATTTTAAGGCAAAAGTTGTTGCATATACCCGTAACCCAAGAATTTAAGGATTGCCACCAATTTGAATTCACCTTGAGTGACATGGTAAGTTTAACAGTAGCTAGAGCTATGGAGCTAGATTCCATTTCCAAACAATGAACAGAGAGGAATAAAATAAACATTGACTGCTCTTGGAAAGTTTTAAGTATAGTGTAGCATTTGTAGTAATGTCTAGCTTAGAAATTGGCTCTATGCAGAGTTTGCGATGTTTAAAGAAGTCTTTTAAGAATAGTATGCATGAATGCATACTTCTATGTGCTTATGTGAACTATTCCGAGATCTGAAGCAAATTCTGAATACAATTAGAACTGAAAATTAGAACTGAACCTCAAGTTTGTGATTTTAACCACATTCATTAGCGAAAACCGTTCGTTACATAGGCAAGGCAAAAACTAGTCTATTTGAAGTTATACTTAAAAGATAAAGAAACTAAAAATTGTATGTTAGTTAGGGAATAGTTATTTTTAAGACTATGTATGAAATAATAGGAGACACAGACTCACAGCAAACTTCCTGGGTCCTCTAGCTCTTAAAATCTCCTCTGTGCTGTTTCCTAAACCTTAGGTATGAAAATATTTCATAGAATTATACATTGCGGTTGTGCTCTACAACTTTGCATTTTGGTTAGTTGTGATTGTTTCTAATACTCTCTATCAGTTGGAATAAATAAAGAGAATTAAATGTCACCAACACAACTGCCGAAACATGAGCTGTACAAAAGCAACACCAGCAGACATGCCAATGAACTACAGCCAATCAAATAACGTTGATGGGAAAAATTCATTTAAACACAGAAGAGTACACCAATGCGATTAGTCAGTTCCAAGTAGTCATTATCAAAAACATAATTACAAGCAGCATTTCATAGACAGAGCAGGCTATTTTTAGGAATATGAATGTACATACATAATATGTGTAATAACAAGAGGCCATGCTTTTGAAAGAGAGCAAGAAGGGTCATATGGGATGGCTTAGAGGGAGGGAAGAGAAGGGAGAAATGTAATTATATTATAGTCTCAAACATTAAATTAAAAATATAAAACATAAATTAGAATGGAGGGCTGGAGAGAAGACAATTGTAAGGAACAGATACTACAATTCTAGAAGACCCGAGTATGGTTCCCAGAGAGCAATTCAGGTGGCTTACCCCTGCGTGGAAATCACTTTCCTGAGGTACTGGCTCCTTTTGTCTACCATTGTCATACATCTATACAAACACATCCAAAAACAGAGGCACATATACACGTGTACTTAAGTTTTAAAAAATCTATACAATTTCTAATTGTGTTGTTTTTATTATTATTTTACAGATAGGATAGACTATGAAAAACTGAGGCCAATCATAATATGTCTAATTAACTTAAAAATAGAGAAACAGAAAGGGAGAGAAGAAAGAGAGAGGAGGCAGAAAAGCAATATAATTTTTTGGTCTTTTCAAAAAGTATAGGTGATGGAGGAATCCTTTTCTTGAGCAAGTAAAGAACTGAAGTTGCTTAGCTTCCAAAATCTTATGAAATGGGCACCATCAGGAAGATATGTAGTAAACTAGAAATAAACATAATTTTTCCTATAATCATGTATCTGCCTTTCTGTATAAGGAATATGTCCTGAAAGATTTTACCAGTGGATTACCCTACACATTTACTGTTGTGTATATTATCACCTCATAGCTGATTTATAATACAGCATTTCTCTATAAGCAAATGTTCTTTATTCTAAACTCATAACAATCTGCTTCAATGGCTTCCTCAGGATGGATGTAAGTATGACATTCACACTCAGGCTCTCACACACACATTCCTTTCCAAACTCTAATGGTGACTTTCATATTACTTTTTTCAGAGGTGAGACTATATTAAATGTTTATTAGAAATAATTAAAATGACAAAGAAAGATGTGGGAGCTAGTAATTTAGCACATTCAAGCATATTTGCAAAGGTCATGTCACTGGACTTATGGGAAAGTAGGAATATAAGCTTTCACCAAAACCTATCATTCAAATAAATTGTCCATGCCAAGATTGTCAGGGAAAAATTCTTAAAGAAAATAAATGGTGCGGTAACAAATGAGTTAAATTGAGTAGCTGAAAGTTTGAGGTGCAAACAGGCTAGAGGTTGGGGATTGCTCAGGACAATGAATCTACAGCAGGAGAGATGGTGAGCACTGCGTCCTCACCCCAATGTCAATCAACATGTCCTGACCAAAGAGATCCTACGTCAACCAGGAAGAACTTAAGAAATAAAGAGAGTGAGGAATGACTGTTCAGTGGGCCAAATCTCTGTGGCACAAGACAAAGAACCTACGTTTTGATTCTCAACACCAACATGAATACTTAGCACCATGGTTCATACATAACTCTGGGATACGTGGGTACAGAGACAGGGGATTCTGTGTGGCTCTTTAGTTGTAAGTCTTGAAATGGTGAGCCTCAGGTTAAATCAGAGAACCAGTCTTAAAGATATAAGGTGCATAGCAAGGGTGGGAGTTATGCAACACTCTTTCTCTTGTGTTTCATTTCCCTTCAAAGCCTCTGTAATGAGACTCAAATTCAGATCTGAGAAAAACTGCAATATAAAAATGTGTTGACTTTTTAAACTTTAAATTAGAATATTTTTATCTTTTTCCTGGAATCACATAACTCCAAATACTGTCTTGTAATTTCTTCCAAAGAGTCAGAAACATGAATCTGTGGTAAGTGGAAAGGATATGAGTGTGACCCTAATATGATAGTGTATTTTCTATTGATTAACAGAGTACTACTCTGAAAAAATAACTAACACATTGGGCTCACTTGCTTCAGTTTGACCCTTCTAGCTATGTTAATCTGTCAATTAACCAGGTCTTCAACGGCACATTCAGTACATTTATTCTTGTTCCATAATGTAATTAAATAAAAACATTTATATTCTAAGATATTTCTATGTTGCATACAGTCTGAGTAAAATGGAGTTATACCAGGAAACAATGGAAACAACTAAAAATCCTGATTGCTGGGACACATTAAAAAGTTTCTATGTGTAGCCCTGGCTGTGCTGGAACTCACTCTGTAGACCAGGCTGGCCTCGAACTCAGAAATCTGCCTGCCTCTGCCTCCCAAGTGTTAGGATTAAAGGTGTGCGCCACCACCGCCCACTTAAAAAGCATTTTTTAGAAAATGATAATGATAATGATGATGACGGTGATGATGATGATAACAATTAATTTTGTGCTAAATGAATTATACAAACAAAAGTGAATGATGTACCACATATTTCTAAATTCTAGTCATCAGATACTTTTTTTCTCATTTTCCACAGGACCCTGTTGTGTATGTTGCTAATGAGGTAAAGGAATTCACAGTAGAAGAGGAGACAGGTGCTTCCTCACAAATTACGACCTAGTAAAAATGTGATAAGAGTTTAAATGTTTCAGAAAGGAGAAAGTAAAATCTTTGAGTATAGTTGAACCAAATGCAGTTTAGAAAATACGTGATTTATTATAATATATTTTCTTGCACTACAGAAGCACTACAACATAATAAATTTTCTAAGATTTCTGTTACGCAGATCACACTTACTAGTCTGTATTTAGGCAATGTTTGGAGAACAACATTTGCTTTTCCTTGTCATTACTTGCTTCTCAATAGCCATAATGTAATGTGGCTTATAGTTTTCTGGCTTATCTTTGTTCATACAAAATTAATGTTTTTCTTTGTTTTTTTTTTTTCTTAAAACTGCTGCTTGGATCAATTTTATGACAATAATATTGATCTGTCACACATGAGAAGGTTCAGTGCTTTAGTAGAACCCATGATACATAAAATACTTACATACTTAATATATTGAACTCCACAAACAATAAAGAAATTCTTAGAGATTGAAGGTGTCTCCAGGTAATTTTGACCCTCCTCATTTATTAATTTTGAAAAAGATGCCTTTGTAGGTGGAAGACAGAAAGAGAATTTGTAATAGGAAGCTCTGATCTTAGTCACCACATTGTAGAGTTCATCTTGCTAAACTGCTTCTCATTAAGTAAATCAACCATTTCGGGATATTGCTATAATTACATGTTTCTTAATGTTAAATGTATTCAATCTTCCTTTCAATTAACTAGTCTTCCGATATTTTAGCATGCATATGGTACATGCTGCTGAGTAAAATGTAAATCCTTCAGTTTTGCTTTACATGATTAACTTTTCAACCCAGCCTAATCTGTATATTTGATTTTAAACTTCTGGGATGGTCTGTGGTACATGCTTTGAATGGGGAAAAAAAGTCTCCGCTCTGAGATGATTTTCTATGGCCTTAACACCAGAACTGATCCATCTGCTCTCAATCTTTCTGCACTTTACAATTCCCTTGGATGGATGAATGTGTTTTTATTCACATTTTTACTTCTGCAACAAGTTTTCCTACCTCCCAGACACAGTAAGAAACTCCATCAGTTTTTTTTTCAACTATTTCTTCACACACAAAAAAAAATATTGAGAAAGAACATGGAGAAAGCTACAATGAATTTCTTAGAAAAAAAAAAAAACAAAAAACTGCTATGACTGCGTTTTGAGTTGCAAAGAATAAATATACATAAAAACAGCTTAGTCTAAGAACAGTCTAACTATTTTGGGATTCAGTGACAATATTGCATTGCTTTATTGGGTTAAAATTTCAAGATAATTCTATATTCTCCTTTTCTCATAACTTTGATTTAAAAAGAAAACACTGTACACTAAAGTGTACATATTATCAGAGTATCCCTAGCTAATATTAAGCAAAATTAAGCCTAACTCCAACCTATTATTAAGTCTACCTGAGTGTAAGCTTTCCTTGTTTGATTTATTGAGAAGTGTCCAGTTGATGATCAATGTAACGAGCCCAAACTTCCTATTAATTTTTACCTGCAAAAATTATATTATGAATAGTGCCACATAATAAACAGAATAATGTTCTCTAGCACCATCTAGCTTACTTTCAGAGTAATTCACAGTAATAAAATTTGTCTATATATAATAATTAAAAAATTTTTGGTAGAATATCTATGAAAGTCCATGAAAATATTTCAAAAAGACAAAAAATATTAATATCACTAAAGAGCATAATATGCACACTGTTGCTGCTTCATACCATTAAAGATTTTTAAATTTTTTGCTGTCACTATGTGTTTATAAATCACTGTTTTCTGTGTGTTAATTGGTAGGCTAATTTCACTCAATACAGAAAAAATATTTCTCTCAATTATCTTTAATTTTTTATAATTAAAAATAAGAATTTTTTACTCACAAAATTGTGAACACTCTAAAACACTACTCATTAATGATCAACATATTTATAACCTGAAGTTCATTGATATTGACTTGACAGGAAGTACTAGATCATGCAGAGAATAAAGGATTTTGGTGTATTAGTCTACACTTGTCTGATAAACATAGATAATCTCAATAATGAACAGCTTATGTTTACCAAACATGTTGTAGAAGAAAAAAGGCATTTATACTAATTTCTGATTGTGGAGACAATAGGTATTTCTGATAACTCCTAGTTGTTTTTCTTTATACTTAATCTTTGAATTTCCAGATGCCATTCTTTATTCTAGTTTATATTAACTGAATCATGCTGTTTAATCTCTATTTGCATCTAGTGCACACAATTTTACAAAAGAAGGCCTAAGGAGTGTACTTTGTGCCCCAGTGTCCCATGTTGGTTAACAGTGTATTAATGACTGTTGGCAAGATAGCTTAGTAAATTATGCCAGCTACTTACCCAACATGAACACTGAGTTGGATCCCCAGGTCTCCATGTTGGAAGGAAGGAACTGAGTTCCTCATGTTGTCCTCTTGCCCAGCAGGTATGTTACCCCAAAATAATAATAAATTAAGTAAGTGTAATAGTTTTAATATCATATAATAAATATTATCTGAAAATTAAGCAATGGACTTTTAAGAAACCTTAATGGTTTAATTTTTATTATTGTTTGGGTGTAGGGTATGAAGTTTCCCCTACTCTGGCCCATCATTTTGAAAATCTGATCTACACATGATGGCATTACATTTCAAGAATGAAACACCTTTGACCATAAGCTGGAAAATGAGTGAATCAGACAGAATGGTTTTTGTATAACATGAACCATCTGACTCAAATCTCTGCTTCCAGAGAAAAACGTAAGAATCCTCTGCTATGTAGTTCTGGCTCCATAGAAAGTCCCAGCCTTCCTAACATGATGATAATCTCTCACACCAGATGTCCAAATAAATCCCCCCTTTCTTAACTTCTGTCAGGTGATTTGTGACATTGACAAAACAGGTTTTTATGTTATTTGCTTTTCTGACCTTGTGGTTTAACATCCAAACAAATAGTAGCTTAGGGCAATAAAGGATTTATTTTGGCTTAGCTTCCAGAGAGACAGAGTCATTTCTGGTGAAACCATAACAATCAGCAGAGAACCATTGCTACAGGATTAGATACATACTGCTTAATACATTTTATCTACATGTAAAACAGAGAGAACAAGAGATGGGGACCTGCTAAAACTCTAAAGCCTGCTCCTGGTGCTAAGCTTCCTCCAGCAAGTATCCGTCTCTGTGACTTAATTAACCATGCTGCTCCCGATATTCAGGAGAATTGTGGCAGTATTTGAGGTGGGCCTAAGAAGTTCTAGAATAGTCACCTCCAGAACTTACATTCTTCTGAGATTTAGAAAAACTATGTTAAATCAATATAGATATGTACACAATAAAGACTTTGGTTGTTATATTCCAGAGAGAAATAAGGACCACTCCTTGGTATGTTGATGACAAGCCTAGGGCAGTGGTTCCCAAACTTTTTAATTTCTAGATGCCTCTGGAAATTGTGAGGAGTCTGAAATGGAGGTCACTCAAGTGGACCTGCAAGAGAGTGAACAAGGACATTCTGCAGAAGACTTAGGTGATGTGGCTCTTTACAACAAGGCTTCCCCCCCAAGGCAGTTCTTGATGAGATAGATAATCCTTGCTGGTTCACACTGTTTATTCATTGTTCATTGTGGGAAAATAGATTTTTACAACTTACTATGGTAGGCCAGAGATGAAATACCTTTGGAAGGAAGGAACGTCCAATAAGCGAATTTTATCGGCTAACCTCTCTGGGCCGGCCCATCTAGATACCTCATTGGCATGGAGAACTCTGTGCTAAGTGACTAGAGGTCACAATCTTCCCATGGGGAGTCTTGTTCACATGGTTTAGGACAGGAGCTAGAGATGAGAGTAGTTGAAAATCCTATTGTGTAGCCCGATCCGGCATTACAAGATGGCGCTGTTTTCCTGTTGCACCACTTGCAAACAAGTCTACTGCGCAAGCGTCAGCAGATTCTGGCACCCCTCCCGAGTGGGTATATGCAAGTGAGGTATTGGTGCCTTAGCCAATTCCTGCACGGCAACCCCTCCCTGGGCAGGGACTATGCAAATAGGTCTATGCTAATTAGGCCCGGGTAGAATGGCCAATCAGAGAGGGTATGCAAATTAGGTCACGGGGCGACCAATCAGAAAAGATATGCAAATTAGGTCTGACATGTTGACCAGAGAAAGCCACGCCCCCTCTCCCCTCTATATAAGCAGCACTCTCTGGCTGCTCTGGGTCCCGGCTTCACGATGGGGTGCTCCTGCAAAAAAGCGTGTTGAGAAGATCCCGGTCGTCAGGTCCTTCTTCCTGGTCGAGCAGATGCGTGCGTCTTCCTTCCTGGTCGAGTGAACGCAGATCATCACGCGTCTTCCTGGTCGCGGTCGCAACACTATCGTCCTCGGGTCTGAGGGTACTGGGGTTTTTTAACCCACTGGACCTTCCCAGGCTTTGGTGGCATAGTGCCACTTGCCTATAATATAAATAAATATATCAGAATTAGCAGACACGTAAGGACAAAAAGTAGCAATTCTTAAAGAGATCAGGACCATTAGAAAGAAAAATATCATGCATTTTAGGAGAGAAAGGGAAAGGTGCTTTAAGGGCCAAGACTCCAACATCAAAGTGTCCAAAGTATAACACAAATGCACTTGTAATATGTTCCTTTGAAAGCAGAGTTATTGAAAACAGAGTGTCTGAGCCATCTTCCTATTGCTATTATTTTATTGCTATTATTTTAGCTTTTTTTGTTATTTTTAATTATTCTCTTTAGAAATAAGAATGGTTGCTCTATGCCATTAGGTACTGGAAATGTGCCATACTGGAAATTTGTTTTTTGAGTTGACTATATTGAGTGTGTACTATATGATGGACTGAAATCTGTAGGGCACAGAGACCAACTTGAAGAGAGAAGGTCTTGTGTATTGTAAGGATGCATCACCTGTGAGTCTGTATTCTGCTCCTCCTCTCGGAACAGCTGTTGGGAAGGCAAAACTTGAAGAGCTTGACTGAGCTTATCCCATGCTGCTGCTGTAGGGTACTGGGCTGTAGCTCAGTGCCAAGACACAGCTCCAGGGATGGGAAAACCCAGTCCAAGATGTTGCAGAGCTGTAGCTAGTGTTCCCGGGTCCCTGGGTATCCAATCACCACTGGATGCCATACAGAGGTGTCTGAAGGGAAGGATCAGAGGCCCAGGGGTCATCTCCTTGAACCTGTCTGGGGCAGTAAACTGCCTTTAACTGAAAACTTCTGAGACAAACATCTGCTAATACCCACAGATGACAGACTTGGGACCTTCCACCAACAGATAAGCTCTCTTGCCAAAGCCATATGGCTACCAAACACTGGGGAATTTACATGGTAATAAGGAAAACATGATTCCTATGCAGATAAATCAAATGTTTAAAACCGATGTTAATAACCTCACAAACTGTGCAATCTATTGAACAATTAATTGGTTTGATAATCCTTTGTCTCCTTAGGCCCTATCCCTCGTTATCCCTCTGGTTTGTGTTGTGCTATGCCTCTGGCTTATTTTGATGATTCCACCCATGAGAAATTTTCACTATAAGTAACATTAGAGACAGTCACTCCAATGACACTTCTCTTTTATAAAAAGAAAAGGATGAGCTGTGGGACAATGAGCCATGCCAGGAAACTTGGCAACATAAAACAGGTCTGAGACCTCAGAAACTCAGGTACCCAACCACCTCAGATGGTATGCACTTCCCTGCTCCTTGTCAAAATCCTGTACTAGAATATGTTCCACACTCCCATGTAGGTCAAGTAGTCCAAATGGAGCATGGGCTAATGAGGTATCTAGAGACCCAGAGGGTTTAGCTTCCCTTCCCAGACATTCCTTTCAGCAAAAGGTATTTAATCTCTAGTCTGCTCTGTCTATCTATACATTTTTTCATGATGAACAGTCAATGAACAGTATGGATAAAGATGGACTGATTATTTCATCAAGAACCACCATGAAGGTACATGGAGAAGAGCTTTACCTATAGAGAGTCACAGCCTAAGCCTCCCATAGAAGGCCTCTTTGTACTTCCAGACAACCGCAGCCAAGCTAATGACAGTCATTGATGAGCTAAGCAGGAGCTCCCATTTTCCCAGACCCGGGCTAGACACCATCCTCAGCCTGTGGGCCTCAAATGGCTCAATGTGGGCTTGTGGACTCCTATCCTTTATTCTCAACTCCTCTGTGCAGCATCCAGCAGCCACTGGGTACCCAGGGGTCAGGGAACACCACCTTCAGTCCTCCAGCATCTTAAACTGCATTTTACATCCCCCAAAGCAGTGTCGTCTCAGCACATTTCTATAGTCCAGTACCCTATGGCTGCAGTGCAGGATAAGCATAGGCAAGCTCCCTGTGTTTTACCTCACTAGCAGCCATGCCCAGAGTTTCGAAACGTGGACCCACAATCACCTGTCAATTAAAAAGCATATGACCTATGAAGGAAATAGAGGTGGGACATCCAAGAGACAGAAAGGATTCTGTGATAGTCAGGTGGGAGATTCACAAGGAAGATATAATAAGTCAGACACATGGTACCTGAGCACAGGTATTTAACCCTGTGGCAAAATGTAGGTTAAAACAAATAGGTTATTTTAAGTTATGATTCTAGTGAGAAAAGTACCTAGTTATGTTGCGAAGGTACTTGTGAAAATATTTTGAGTCTGAGTAATATGTCTGAGTGTTAGTATTCTGTCTAAACTCCACCTCCACAGTTACCTAGCAATACCCAGTTATGCTCCTCCCCACAGTTACCTGGCAACAGCTAGGTAGGCCTGGTCCACTATAAAAGGGGCTGCTTGCCCCCTCCTCTATCTCTTAATCTCTTACTATTAATCTCTTACCCTCTTACCCTCTTACCCTCTTGCCTCTAGCTTCTCTGTCCCCTCCCCCCTTCTCTTCCTCTCTCTCCACATGGTCATGGCCAGTCTCTACTTCTTTTCCTCTCTCTTCTTCTTCTTTTATGTTCTTCCCCCAACCTTTGCCCTATCTCCTGAGTAAGCCTCCACCCCCCCCCCCAACCATGTGTTCTCGAGTGGTCTGTTCTGAACTGCGGTCGGACGTCTAATAACAACTAACACTGAGAGCATATGGCTGGGAGGGAGAACAGGGCCTAACTTCAACACTACCATATTCATTTAAGATAGTAATTATTAAGATAAAGGAATATATATATTTGAAATTTGAAACTTTTTGACATCAAGTAATCATATTTTTGCATTTTTTCCTCTAGTGTCCTAAAGAAATGTCTGTTCATACTAGACAGTGTACCATTTCATCTCTAAAATATTAAGCTTGTGGTGTGGGTTCAGCAAAACATGAAAAAAAAAAACTATGTAATTGTGCCCTTCCCCCAGGCCTAAGCAGGCCTGCAAGTCATTGACCACAAGACCAAACAACAATAGGACCTAGAAGGAGGCATTGCCTTGCCAGTCTTGGGGCCCTGAGGTCTGCTCACAGAGTTAAGAAGAATGGACTGCCTGCTGAGCTAGCCTTGACACCTCCTCACCTAGCCCCTGGGTGGTACCTAGAAGAGACTCTGAGGGGTGGTGCTTCCCCTTTATATGTGAAAGCAAATTATTAAACTTTGGGCCTTGATCAGAATACTTTGCCTTGGGTCCAACCATTTCTCTTGCCCTCCTTCCTTAATTCCTAGGCTTCGTCTCAGGAGAACCTGGTGATTGTGGCTGCAGGTAGCTACATGTAATATTCTTCAGACAAATCATATACAGCATGCACAAGCAGAAACAGGTATTTTGTCTGCTAATCCTTCCTTCCTTCCTTCTTTCCTTTTTTCCTTCCTTCCTTCCTTCCTTCCTTCCTTTGTTCCTTCCTTCCATCCTTTTCTTTCTTTCTTTCAGTTCTCTTCCTGTCACTGTCCTTTTAATTATTATATCATCATTCATTGTAAGAAAAAACAGCAGTTTTTCTTGATGTGACACTAAAATCTACTTAGGCATTGTCCACATTGAGGCATTTGGAGTCAGTAAGCTGCTAAACCTCACTAAGTAAATTTTGTATTGTATGACTAGACAAGTGGAGGAGGAAAGATTAATACTGCTATTTTAGGTTTGATAACTCGATGATGCAATTTTCTTAGAGACTTAGGTGTGTTATAATTTTAAAAACTGAGAGGTAAATGAAGGAACAATCAATTGATGGCGAAATCAAGAATTTTGTTGTTTTCCCAGTTGTAATATGTTTAGTTACAGAGACATTAAGTAAGCACTTCATGCAATGAGTCTATAATAGTTAGCTTTGAAATCTTCGAGCTATTAAAGTAAGCTATTTATTAAAAGTATTATCCTGACTAAAATATTTTAAACATTTTTATTATTTAAAATGAAGACAGTGCTAATTTTCTATATCTAAGAACAACATTCTGATTATATGAAACTTAAAACAAAAATTTAGTAATTCTAACAAGAGTTATCATAAAAATGTTCATGGACTTTGGCATAAACTTGGTAGAAGGAAAAATGTATAAAGATGAGAACATTCTCAATATAATATTGTGGTTAAATTTATCACAACCTTTTTTGTCTTGTTTAGCTAAGAAGTCAAACACATTTTTTCCCAGTTATCTTTTCTTTTAAGAAAGGAAATTCCTTTCTTACTATTCCATTTGCTTAGCAGGAACTCAAGCAAAATAACCTAGTGCATAATGTAAATACGTCTGGGTGTGACTACAAAGTATATGTGTTTTTAGAAGCAGTGTATAGAAAAACAATAGAGAGCAAAATACCCAATTTGCAGGCACCTCTAAACATTTAACATCTTCTGCCCTAGCCTGTTCCATAGGGAGTAGCTCCTCTCAGTATTTAATGTAATTGACAATATTTTACTGACAGTCAGGCTCTCACTTCTCACATTGTCCTATTAGCATCTACCTTTCATTCCCAGATCATTGCATGGAAGATAAAGAAGTCTTCCTTCTGGAGCCAAGACTCGCTTTTACCCGATGTTCTGCCAACATAAAAACAGCTCCAGAGTCTTATTTCATATTTATACAGAATGCCAAATCCTGTTCCCTTAATTGTCTCAGCTGGGGAGCCAAGAGTGCATAAAACAGCTGGTGGTGAGTTAGTATGTAGCAAATAGGTAGGGTCGACTCTGCTACTGCAAAATGCAATGTGAATCTTTTCCAGTTAGGGGTTCTTCCCTCTGGAGGCAAGCAACACAATTGTTACTGTTAAAACTCATTTACTACACACAACCACCTTCCAGATGGTAGCCTCTGACACCAGAAAGTGCCGGAGGCAGAGATGTGGCTTTAAAGATATGCATGTGAATGTGATAGGGTAAAGTATTTAAAGAAAATAAGCAACTGAAGAAGCTTTATAGAAAACAGAGACTTTGCAAATCTGTTTTTCAGACTCAATAACAGCGCTTAGCAGCTCAGCATAAAAAGCTGAGCTGGTCCTTTGTTCAGTCATGTGCTTTAGAGACCGATGTTAAGGCCAACAGTTTCTTTGTTTTAAGAATATAATTTTAAAGGCAAAATGCCATGAAAATTTCCACATTAATTTGTTCTAACATAGTCCTTGGTAGGAGAAAGATGACATTTGTAAATATGTGAATGTAGAAAGTTGAGGATTGCTAGTACTTGTCGTTCAGTGTTTCTAGTATTATCTTCAACTACATAATTGAAAATCAAAATAAGCTTAAGCCTATTCAAGCCTAGATTTCTGTAAATATAATAGGAGCAATGAGGTAAAAGATAGTATTTTCACTATCTTTGGAATCCTTATGTAAAAGAATGAAAATAATCTTGCTTTACATTATATACAAGACTAAAGTAAAAAGGAATTAGAGGCCTAAATTTAAGACCTGACATTGTGAATTTGAGTGTCAAACCTTCATGATTTGACCTTGGTGATAAAAGCTCTTGAGTTTAAAAACTCAGATGATAAAAATAAACACTAAAGGGCTGGTAAAATAGCTTAGCAGTTAAGAGCACTGATTGCTCTTCCAGAGGTCCTGAGTCTGATTCCCAGCAACCACATAGTATCTCACAACCATCTATAATGACTTCTGATGCCCACTACTTGTGTATCTGAAGGGAGCTACAGTGTACTCATATACATAAAATAAAGAATTCTTTAAAAAAAAAACACTAAAACGTTGAGAACTAACAAACTTAGCATCACCTGACCCAAGAGAAAATAATAAAAAATGGTAAATGTTGTTTGTATTTGAGGGGAATATATATATATATATATATATATATATATATATATATATATCGTACTTATAGTGGTTAAATTCTAAAACAAAAGAATGAAAGAAAAGTAGAACACATAGTAAAGCAAAAAATGAAAAATGAGATTTAAGTGGAAGTTAGTCCAGTATAGAACAAACAAGTGACATTGAAAGGATGTTCAACATCAATAATCATGAGGACATAAGAGGAAACATCACTATAAAACATCTTCAACTCTAGTAAGAGTCACTCCCATTAGTGGGACGTGAGACAGCACATGCTCTGGTTGTAAAAAGCACACACTGTTGTTAGAAGACAAGGGTGATAAAGTTGCTATGAAAAACACTATGCAGACTCCTAAGAAAATTAAAGATAACAGAAAGCAATAATCAATATAGTCAATATTAAAAGTATCATGTATGCAATAAGAGAAAGGACATCAGCAGCTGTGCCTAACCTGTATTCTCCTACTCATTGCACCGTCATGTGGAAGGCCTCAAGTAAACAAGGAATTTAAATATCCTTCTGGGGACAAATGTAAGCATAAATTTTGTCAGTGTTTGTGTGTACAGGTGCACACAATTGTGCTACATTTATTTGGATGTTATTCAACTTTCTGATGCAGTGGTATTATCATAATAATATGGATGAATCTGGAAGACATTGCACTATGTTAATTAAATCATGCACATAATACAAAACTGCATAATCTCCATTTTATACAAAAATCTGAAAGTAAAGTTTAATACAGTAAAGGATAGAAAAAATAGTTTCTAGGGGAGGAGAAGGAAGAAAATGAGCATACGTCTCTAAAGGGAACAATCCTGTATCATCACATGAAGATTGCCACTGGAGAAATAATACATAACAAGTTGCTATAGTCAATTAGATTGAGTTATATATTAACGTTTGGCCAAATAATTGCCTTTTTAAGAGCTCTTAACACAATTCCAATGACGTAATGAAATGAGAATGGTAATGTAGGATGGCAAGGCATTTTCATGTATGACTGAAGTAATCACGTCACTAGTGTAGGAAGGCATCAGTGCATATACCTTACATACACACTATAACATTATGTGCCTGTTTTATTGTTATGTCAGTGTAAAAATTGGATGCAGATTTGAATAAATATATAGAACATATTATGTATATTTTAGGATGATGGGGCATGGCATTCTTTATTATTAAAACTCTAATAATGATATTTCATTGAATTTTTCTTCTTTACCTGGATGATGTTTCTTAATATTATTTTGAATAAAAAGTGAATTCCAAGGGAAGGAAGTTACACATAATTTTGATAAATTACATGTAAAATATCTTATAGGTGTTTTGATTTTAAATAGAGTTTTATAGTCTGAAAGATAATTGCTTAAAACAATGTAAAAGTCTTTGATGTTTTAAAATGATGACAGTGGGAAAATTAAATTTTTAAGAAGAAAGGGGCTCATAACAAACGAATAAAAATAAAAGAAAACTTGAGGTTTCCTCTGACCTATCAAGTTGATAATAGGACTTCAAGAATTTTGACACAGAAAAAGTTTTAAAATGTTTGTCTGTGATTAGCTATATATAAAACGTCATTTAGTTGTTACTTTAGTGGATTGGTATCTTATTTTATGTCAGAGACTGCTAAACTCACAAGGGAAGGCTTTTAGGCCAATAATCAAACAAGAATAAACAAAGGATCCATAGTGTTATGGTGGATAACATGTAAATGAGTAGATAAAAATGACTGGCATAAAAGTTTCTCAAAACTTAACCGCAGTGCTCTTGTCCCTGACTTTTTGGTAGTGTGAGCACTAGAGATGCTAGCAGACCAATTCTACCTAGGTTTCACTAAGAATCTCACTTTCAGGAAAAACAAATACTCTGTCAATATAGAATAAGATGAACAGAAAAATAGCTGCAGCCAAGTTCCTCCAATTCTCAGTGGCAAATTTATTTGCTCTTGAAATACATGAAATGTGTATACCTATCAATTTGCTTTTTTATTCAGAGATACCTCTGAGGAAGGCATTGCTAGGCTGCCACTCCGGAAATTAGATTTCAGACTTTTGCATCCCAGTGTGGAATGCTAAGGATTTATTTTAAAGAAAATTCTTCTGAGATATTAAAGAAATATCCAATATATACAAACAAAAGCAATCTTCAAATCCAATAACAAGAGACTTCTTTATATATATTTTATGACTCTACTTATTAATGAAATAATTTCTATTTTCATATATATATATATATATATATATATATATATATTCCTTTTTTTCTTTTATTGGATATTTTCTTTATTTACATATCAAATGTTACTCCCTTTTCTGGTTTTCCCTCCATAAACGCACTATCCTCTCCACCTGTTTCTATGAGGGTGTTACCCTACCTACCCACCAACTCCCACCTCCATGCCCTGACATTCCCATACACTGGGGCATCAAGACTTCACAGGACCAAGGACCTCTTGCTCCATTGATGCCTGACAAGGCCATCCTCTGCTACATATGCAGCTGTAACCATGGGTCCTCCATGTATATTTTTTGGTTAGTGGTTTAGTCCCTGGGAGATCTGGGGGTGACTGGTTGGTTGATATTGTTGTTCTTCCTATGGGGTTGTAAACCCCTTCAAATCCTTCAGTCCTTTCTCTAACTCTTTCATTGGGGACTCCATACTCAGTCCAATGGTTGACTGTGAGCCTCTGTATTTCTCAGGTTCTGGCAGAGTCTCTCAGGAGACAGCTATATCAGGTTCTTCTCAACAAGCACTTCTTGACATCCACAATAGTGTCTGCCTTTGGTGACTGTATATGGGATGGATCCCCAGGTGGGGCAGTCTCTGGAAGGCCTTTTCTTCAATTTCTGCCCCACACTGTGCCTCTGTATATCCTACTGTGAATATTTTGCTCCTCCTTCTAAGAAGGATGGAAGCACCCACACTTTGGTCATTCTTCTTCTTGAGCTTCATATGGTCTGTGAATTTTACCTTGGGAATCCTGAGCATTTAGGCTAATATCCACTTATCAGTGAGTGCATACCATGTGTGTTCTTTTGTGACTGGGTTGCCTCACTCAGGAAGATATTTTTTAATTTCATCCATTTGTGTAAGAATTTCATGAACTCATTTTTTTAATCCCTGACTCGTACACCATTGTGTAAATGGACCTCATTTTCTGTATCCTTATATCAGCCAAGATAGCTGTATTGCCTATGATCCAACAACCCAATTCATATACTTCACATTGAGGAAAATCAATTGATTTAAAAATCAATAATATTGAAAAATATTAATTAAAAATTATATGTTTAAGTAGAATCTGTTTAAATAACTCATGGCAATGTTACTTCTATGTATTTTTAGAATGATTCCCTAAAGTTTTTAAAATTTAGGATTTTAAACTTTAGAATTTTAGAAATTTTTAAATTAGAATTTTTTCTAATATACAAGATGTATTTCATAATGGATAATGTAAAAAATTTATTATACATATAAAACAAAGTGTGTATATATATATATATATATATACATATACATATGTATGTGAATGCATATATAATTTTATCCATTAAGTATTGAATTAATATAAATAATTCATGTATAAAAACTGATATTTATTAAACTAGGTAAAGCCCTAAAATCAAAGTATTCTATTAGAGAAACTATAAATTGTAACTTTTTATTTCAAAAAATTAAACTCTATCAAACATAAAAAGTACATACAAATGTATACATAAAATTTTGTTTGAGGCATATGTTAGCATTTTCCACTTTTTCTTTCATGTAAACACACCCAGATTTGAAAATTAATGTTGATTCTAAGTTCGATATGATCTAAAATAATCCAGGAGACAGAGTGGGCAAACCCCATTAAGGACTTACCCAGTTATTAGTCTCCAGCATGCTCAGCAGGTAGTTTTTTGTTTAAGGCTATTGAACTGGGACAATATCTGCTAAACATGAGTGGCAAATTATAGAGGAATTTTAATCCAGCAACATGGCTGCTGTGGCAGGAAATTCCTTCCAAAGATATGATCCAGCCTAAATGCAGATATGTTCTGGATTCCAGTAGGATCTGGCTAGAATACAGTCAGGCCCTTAATATATACCTTTAATCCCTAGTAATGAAAGTAAAGTTAGATTGTAGAAATAATAACTGCTTATAGATGTCCCATAATATAAAAACATTACTTTCCATATTTAAAACACAAAAATTCATAAAATATATACTTTATATAATTTATGATGAAGAGATAAGTTCATCAAGTTCAATAGCATTATAATGAACGAAATAATATGTCACTCAGCAGGTTCTCTAAGTGCTCTATAGATCTGAAATTATAAGGTGAAAGTCTCAAAGATGCACTTGCCACAATTAATCCATTTTACTTAAAGGACAATGTAATATTACATGAGTATTAAAATTCAATATGATACATTGAATTACTGTGGATAAACAGTATTTTAACAAAACACTAGAAGAACAAAATAGAGAGAACAACCATGAAAGTGGCAGAAATATTTAATTCTAGTATCTGAGAAACAAAGGTAAGATAGCAAGAAACCCAGTGTCAACCTGGGATACACTGTAAGATCCTGTCTCAAACAGAGTAGAGAAAACATAACATATCAAACAAAGCTCATCAAAAATATTATAATATTGTAAAACAACAAAAAAATCCCTCAAATATGCAATAATGTTATCTTGAAAAATTGACTCACTAACAGATATTTGTATCTAAGAAACAGAACAACAACATATCTTGGAACACAAAAGACCTTACTGTATAAAGATGGGCAGTAAAGGGCGACCTATGACTATTGCTGTACTAGAAGGTTTGTCCAAGAGATTCCAAGCATTATCGACTAATACTATTGAACTTGCTGGTACTCCAGAGGTGCAAAGTAACTCCCTGTTGCTAAAGGTGCCATGATACCCAGAGACCTCTTAACTGGTGGTGTCCAGCATCCCTTTTCCCTCTTGCTTAAGGATGAGTTTTCTGGTATTAGAAAATATGATGCATGTTTGCAAAGGAGGGATGCAACCAACAGTCTAACTCAACCATGATGCTTATGAATTACACCAACAACTAGCATGGTGTGATAATCCTAAAAGGGCAGTAGTAACACATGGTACCTTGACAGTAACAAACAGCTCTGTACTTGAACTTAAGACTTGCTCAGTAAGAGGAAAATTAAGCCTGATGCGGTGGGCCAGTGAAGTCCTGTGTACTGTAAGAGATTCTACATCACAACTTTACAAAGCCTGCATAATCACTGACTATGCTGCAAATATTTATCCTGACACACACAAATAAAGATAGACCTCACTCCTTATCAAAGAAATTTTTTGCACCAGAGAACATTAAACAAACAAGCAAATAACAACCAAAAATGAAAAAATAAAACATCCCAAAGCTATCAAAATGTAGTCTTGTAATCCATTCCCAATGAAAACATTAAAAAAATTCAAAATAAAGCAAAAACTTCTACACCTAAGGTTCAAAGAATATTGATGAAGAGGGGGTTAAAAACAATAAGCTACAGGATCAGAGAATTTTCTATCATTCTGTTTCTCCTTGTAACATCAAAACCTTTATCACTGGAGTCTTACCAACATGACTTTCTAAATATCAGCCGGAAAGGAAAATAGACACACCAAAACGGATTGGGGACAGCCCCTGAACCGTCAACCCCATATACAAAGGTATAGGCAGCTATGTAATTCTGAGACTAGAGAAATTCTCTTAAGAACACTACCATGTTGCACTTGTCTCAAGTGAGTATTTGTCCAGCTTTTTCCAACACTGGCTGCTTTCAGGTGTTAGAAAACTACAAATGTTAGTATCCTGTTCTAGAATGAGCCCGCTTTCTCATACATCAAAATTACACTTGAGAAAGAGATTGTTTAAAGATACAGATGTAATCAAAGGCTTTCTGTTTTAAAGCACTTAGTCATTTTTAATTTCCTTTGAAACATATCAAAATATTCATCATGAAATATATCTTGAAATCAAGGTTTTCCCTTTCGTTATATACTAGAAGTATGTAAACTTCTAAACGTTAGCTAGACCATTTTCACCATTTATATACATTTGTTTTCAGATCTTTTTATAGATTTTTATATTTTGAAGTTCCTCTATTTCCATTTCTACCTATCAAATACTGTTCTTAAAATCAAACTTAAAGGCTAACTTCTTAAAATTTACTAGTCTTTGAATTTCAATTTGAAATCATTTGCATATTATATAGTTTTAATACATTAAAATATGAAGACAGCCTATATATAGTGCCAGTGTGGAACTCCATGATTTATTTCTGAGTTTAAGTTCATTTAGAAAAAGATGATATTTATCATTTTAATTATAGTACAAAGCATGGTGCATTCAAAGTATTCATTAAATTTAGATGAGTGAATGGCCAGAAACTAGGTCTCTTGATTACACAGAGACCCATGATAGAAACAAACACTACTGGCAAAAGAAAAAAATAAGTCAATGAAATGATTCTTTAATGATATTTTCTATTCTGCTTTATGTGTAGGCTACACTAGCAATACCATCATCAGAGATACTTCATCTAACAACTGATGCAAACATATGCAAAGACCCACAGCCAAACATTAGGTGGAGCATGGCAGATAGGGAGGAAAGATCGGAAGAGGCAGATGGGTTGAGGAGACATAAGGACATGGCATACAGAATCAACTAAGCATGCCTCCTAGGACCTCACAAATATGGAAGAGACAGCAGGGAGCTTATATAGATCTCATGTAGACCCTGTGCATACATGTTATAGTTTTGTAACTTTGTATTACATTGGGACTAACAGTGGGAGTAGTAGTTTGTCTCTGATTCTCTCTCTCTCTCTCTCTCTCTCTCTCTCTCTCTCTCTCTCTCTCT
>JANHMN010000001.1:232896312-232920187 GCA_030674055.1 Rhabdomys pumilio | reverse complement strand
TCTCTCTCTCTCTCTCTCTCTCTCTCTCTCTCTCTCTCTCTCTCTCTCTTTAACATCAGTTCAAACATTCCTGATAGGCTTTTTACTTCACCTCACTTTCTTACTTTCATTTTTTAAAAACTGGATATGTTATTTACATTTCAGATATTATCCCTTTACCCCATTTCCCAACCTGCCCAGGAACCTCTTATCCTAGACCCCCTACTCCTGCTTCTATGAGGATGTGCCCTCACTCACTCTCCTACTCCCACCTCCCCACCCTCAAATTCCCCTACACTAGGCATCCAGCCTTCATGGGACCAAGGATCTCCTCTCCCACCTATACCAGACAAGGACATCTTCCCTTACATATACAGCTGAAGCCATGGGTCCCTCCCTATGTGCTCCCAGGCTAGTGGTTTAGGCCCTGGGTGCTCTGGTTTGTTGGGATTGTTGTGCTCCCCAAGAGGACAAACATCTTCATCTCCTTCAGTCTTCTCTCTAACTCCTCCATTGGGAACCCCATGATCAGTTCTATGGTTAGCTGCAAGCATCCACCTCTGTATATGTCAAACTCTGACAGACCTCTAAGGAGACAGCTATATCAGGCTCCTGCCAGCATGCACTTCCTGACAGCCACATCTCCACATCAGTGTCTACCTTTGGTGACTGCATATGGGATGGATACCCAGATGGAACAGTCTCTAGATGGCCCCCTCTCCTTCAGTTTCTGTTCCACATTTTGTCTCCATATTTGCTCCCTTGAGTATTTTGTTATTCTTTCTAAGAAGGACTGAAGCACCCACACTTTGGTCTTCCTTCTTTATGAGCTTCATGTGGTCTGTAAGTTTCATCTTGGGTATTGCGAGCTTCTGTTTGAGAGACCCCTTTTCTTCTACTGGGTTGCTTTGTCCAGCTTTGATATGAAGGTATGTGCCTAGTCTTATTGTATTTTATGATGTTATGTTTAGTTGATATCCCTGGGAGGTCTGCTCTTTTTAGAAGAGAAATTGAGGATAGGTGGATATAGGGAGAGGGAAGTTTTTTTGGGGAGGAGGGACTGGGGGGATGGAGGGAGAAGAAACTGTTGTTGATATATAATATGTGAAAGAACAAATTAAAAACATAGATAAATGTAAATTTTTATGTTAAAATATTCAGTACAATCATAATGACAATGCATCATGCTATATTTTAAACATTACAGTTTGTGTTTCAACTTTTTATGGACTTATGCCATAAACACAGTACTTGAGTTGTTTTATTAGCATTTCTAATGTGTAATAATGCATATTTGATCACTCTCTGCTATCGACTTTCACAGAAGTGGCTGCTCCAAACACAGATGCAAACATCTTCAAAGTCTCCTGCTGACTTAGCCAACACTGTAAATACTTTCAAATAGGTTAGTGGGTACTTAGGTCTTATTTTTTATCAATGATGATTAAATCAGCAAACATTATTAAAATGTGGATAAACCTAACCTTTAATAGGGTAATAGCATCTTACTCTAAGTGTGTGGGAATATTATTACTGTCTATGTTTTAGAGTATGTATAACCAGTTAATTCCAAAATAAATTTTCTAATTAGAAAATCAAAGCATGGTTTTCAAAAACACTCAGTAAAAATATTATTCACTTAAATACATTAATTTTCACTATGTAGTGGTTTGAATATGATTGGTCCAGAGAATGGTACTATTTGGACCTGTGGCCTTGTTGGAGAAAGTGTGTCACTGTGGGTCTGGGCTTAAGGCCCTCCTCCTAAACACGTGGGAGTCAGTCATCTCCAAGCAGGCTCCAAATGAAGATGTAGAATTCTTAGCTCCTCCTGCACCATGCCTGCCTGGATGCTGCCATACTCTCGCCTTGATGATAATAGAATGAACCTCTAAACCTTTAAGCTAGCTCCAATTAAATATTGATCTTATACTACTTGCGTTGGTTATGGTGTCTGTTCATAGTAGTAAAACCCTAACTAAGACACACTGTAATATTGACTTAAAATCCACAATCATTTTGTTAAATAAATATAATTTCTTAGAAAATATTGTATAATTATTATGCCTTTGAAGTTTTTACAGGCAATAAAAATAATGATGTTTGCCATAAATTCGGGGTAAATCAGAGCTTTTATTAATGCTATTTATCTCAAATTATACTTAATAATCTATTTTGTTTTATTTTTGTTTTGCTTTTGTTTTAATTTTCAAGTCAGAGTTACTATATCTCTGGCTTTCTTGGAATTTGTTCTGTATACCAAGCTAATCGGAAACTCAGATGCACCTGACTCTGTGTCCATAATGTACTCATATGTACCACAATGTACTCAATGTTCTCATTGAATCTTGAGATTAAGCAAAAGAATATTAGAGTATCAAATGTTTAATGTTTAAATTCCAAATATTAATGAGCATAATAATAGCAAGTGTGAACATATAAATAGTAAACATAATTAACAAATAAATAGTAAGCATAAATATTTTAAAAATTCGAATGCTTATTATTTCTCTGCCCAAATACAAGTAGTATTCTCATTGATTTTCTTGTCATATTTATCTTTTCACACATTTAATGTTAATTAACAGTAGTTATCTTGGTGTCCTTTACAAATTTCTAGCAATAAGATCAGTGAGGTGGGAGTGGGTGGGCAGATGGGGGAGAACCCTCATAGAATCAGGAGGGGGAAGGGTGATGGGATAGAGGGCTTGCAGAAGGAAAATTGGGAAGAGGGATAACATTTGAAATGTAAATAAATAAAATAACCAATAAATTAAAAAAGTTATAGATTTTCTAGGAATAATATGATATTTAGATCATACACTTAAATTTATAGGATAATTTAAGGACCAGGACATAGAAGGCATAATGATATGCCACTCTCAGCATTTAAGATAATCTACAATAAAATAAATAATCAAATATCACTGTACAGATTAGTAGGTAAATATATGGATAGATTGATAGGTAAAAAAAAAACGTCAGTTTACAAAGTTGAAAGAGTAATGCTAAATTAAAGATATTACTGATTGATAAATGATTGACAAATAGATAATGCTTAAATGCAAAATAAAATGAGATAGATCTTAAATTTTGTGTCATGGTTACCTCAATAGATATAATTTTCCCCACTATCATCAAATTACATGAAGATTTTGATTTTCTTTGCATCAAAAAAAATCTACATTTTATATTTGTACCACATTTTTATTACCCATTGATTAATTGAAGGGAATTTAGGTTGTTTTTTTTTCTATCTTTTGTGTATATATCAGCTATCCATTTGGTATATGACAAGAAATGGTAGTTGGGTCATGAGGTATTGTGATAAATATTATCAGGAGCTTGCTACTCCACCTTTGATCATTCAGTTCCCAAATAAAAAACAGAAATCTTGACATTTACAATAACCTTTAATAGAACTAGATCTGGGCAGATATCAACCCTCTATACTATTTTACCTAGTTTTCTGTCTGTAATTCTGAGATATGACTTACCATGATCTGACTGGACCACTTTTAATTGGCCATGGTTTCATGATCACTTACTCCCATGGTGATTTTCTCTCTCTTCACTCTCCATTGTGGTCACCGCTTCAAACCCCAAACCCAGGAACCAAAGCCCTGCCTACCTCTCTTCTGTCCAGCTTCAGAATGTATGCATCTTTATTGACCAATCAGGGATAACTATGGAGTCAAGGTTATATAGCATTACTTTGTGTAAGTAAAGAGATCCTCGTCCCTGGGGGCAACCAAACTTTGGGTCCCAGAATTTAGCATTACAGTACATAGCAGTAGACCAAACCTAAAATATGATGTAAATCTATTTTTAGAAGTTTAAGAATTCCCCACAATATTTCTAACGTGGTTCAAGTTTCCAAGCCCAGTAACAGTGAATGGGGACACCTCTTTACCACATTCTCTCTAGGATTGTTCTCATTTGTTTTCTTTCTTTCTTCTTTCTTTCTTTTTTCTTATTTAACTTTCCTTTGATTCTTTGTGAATTTCATACCTTGCACCCCAAATCTCACTCATTTTCTCATCACTTTGTACAGCCCTCTGCCCTTGTAACTCCAAAAAATATCTCATTGCGGAATTTGTAATATATCACAGTGTGTTTCAAAGTATACCATTTTTGTTCATACTTTATTTGCAAATGTTCATTGCAGAGCTTTGAAGCCTCTGCCTTCTGATAACAACAAATAACAACTAGCTCTTCACTGGGATACCTCTCTGATATCCGGTTGTTACCCTGTCATAGAGATCTTGCAGCTTTGGGTCTGTAGGACTAGCCCCTTCAAGAGCTTCATCTATTCATTGATGGGGTGGGCCATCTCAAAGTCCTGGATCTGGACCTGACTGGTAAATGAGTTGTTCACCCCATCAGCTCTCCTGCACCCATACCACCAGGATGAGCTCTCCAGCGCTGCTGCCCCAGGTAAACCACCCAGTAGAGTAGCCAGCAAGGGGCAGAGCCAGCTTTTCTGTTCTCACAACACTGAAGATGACTTACCCACAACCCCTGCAACTAGGACCATTTCTACTCCTGTCATACAAGGTGAGAGGTAGCAGGGCCCACGGGGTACTGCATCCAGGGACAGCTCTAAGCTCTAATCTACTATCCAGGTGAGGTGAGGGGCATCTGTCTGTCTGTTTGTCTGACTGTCTATCTGTTATCTGTTTGTGCATTTATTAAAAATTATGAAAAAATGAGGGCTTTGTTAGCAGGTGGAGGTGAAGAGAGGTAGAAAGGATGTAATACAGAACTCATGCATAAAAATCATTAAAAGAGCCTGGCAGTGGTGGCGCACGCCTTTAATCTCAGCACTTGCGAGGCAGAGGCAGGCAGATTTCTGAGTTCGAGGCCAGCCTGGTCTATAGTTTGAGTTCCAGGACGGCCTGGGCTATACAGAGAAACCTTGTCTCAAAAAAACAAAAAAAAAAAATCATAAAAAGAAACAAAAGAAAAAATAAAGATATTATTTAAATATAAAATGTCACCAAAGTTTCATTTCATAAAGCTTTGGGTCAACAACCTAACTATGTGATTTGAACACAGCTGGGTCATATAGACTACATCAATTTTATTGACAGAGTAATAATTTCTTGGAATTTTACATCGATATTTTTGAAGGAGTGATAATCTCATAGCATTACTGGGAAATAGTTGAAAATAAAGATGTGAGGATTGGTTAGAAGAATTGTATGAATGGGGCCTGCTGCCTCTGAGGGGCAAGATTTTCTATCTGCTGTCTAATCGCCATAGCTGAACATCTGACTTACAAGACTATAACTGTGCAGTTTTTACTTATCACAGGACAATAGGAGTCCAGACAGCTGTCCATGTACCAAGAGCTCTGAAACCATGAACCAAAGCTAGTCTTTTCTTCTTTAAGTTGTTTTTTTTCTTAAATATTTTTTTCAGGCATGCAAGAATACATCTGTACATTGTAAAACAGGGAGATTGAACTCTAAGAAAGGAAAATCTGTTTTCTTTGCTTCGTTTTGTTCAAGGAGCTTTGAAAAAAATCCCACAAAAAGTAAAACTCTTAAATTGCAAAGAAAGCTAAAGAAATGTACACTGAAAATTTAAAAACAGAAATAGAATATGACTTAGAGGGATTTGTGAATTATGAATTAGCATAGTTATTATGGGAAAGACTAAACTGAACTGTAGAAAGTTGAGAATATTATGCTTATTTCATACTCTGACAGAAGATAAATTAGAATTCAGGTTTTGTAACTAAAAGTGGAAAAGAAGGGGCCTTTCAAAAGTTTTAGTTAGGATTTACACAGTTGGCTCAACAAGTTCTACTCATCCAGAGGATCATAAGTTTTCCTCTCAGCATGTCTGGCAGTTCACCGTCTTCTGTCACTATGGCCTTAGTGGTTTAAAAAACAATCTCTTCTGTCCTCCACTGGCTCCTAAAAATACTTGACATAGTCTCACACATGAATGAAAATGAAAATAAATCCTTACAAAGTATTGAGGTAATATCGTATCAAGTATATATAATGATGATGGCGGAGTTTGGTGAAGAATCCATAAATAGATCTAGTATATGTCTTCACTTTAGATACTTGTAGGTAGAGTAGTGGAACTGTAAACACAGTTACAGAAAAAAGTGAAGAAACAAAATTATGTCAAGCATAATCCTTCACTTTGGGAAAAACTAACTTGCTAGCATGAACTAAGTGTCTTGAAATAGAGACATACAGAGAAACTGAATTTCATTTCTAAATTATTTAGATCTATGGTGAAGGTGAAATTAAAAAAGTAGTACATGTATTCAACTAATCCAAAATATATTCATTTCGTTGTCTAGTAAATATGTATACAACAGGAAGTATTGAGAATTCTACCAAGACCATATTATAATATGGAAGAACCTATATTTTGTGAAATGTAAAAGATGCTCTTAAAGACTTGGTTATAAATAAATTAACCCATAAAAATATAGACATATGAAGACAGAGTGCATGAAAAATTCTTATGATATGTAATATTGATATGTAATGGATTTGGGAAAAATGATAAGAAACAAGAACTGTGGTAAAAATTCAATTGGGACTATTTAAGAAGAAACATTCATTTAGGTTAATGTTTCTGTGATTGGACATTTACTGACTATATATGCTAAAAATAATTTCAGTTTTAGTATTAAGATTATGGATTGTTTTGTTTATATTTCATGAAAAAATATGCTATAATTTTTCTCATGTATAAGGCCTAAAATTAAAACTAAGGAGTGTTTGAAATATTAATGAGTTACATTGCATCAATAGATTTTAAAATGAATCCCTTAGAGAAAAATAAAACTACAAATGTTTTTTCTTATGAAATGAAATTGATCTATAGAATTAATTAAATTTAGGAACTGTTTTTATTTTATCAGTTTTCACTGAGATTACAAAATAGTAAGAAATATGGAAAAGACAAATACATAAATTTTGTAATCTTATTAAGTAAGTGTGATCTAAATTTGTTGGCTTTGCATGATCATAGAAATAGTGAATTTAGAAAATAATAACTATGTGAAATGGTTTATGAAAAACCAATCCTGGAATTATTCCATTTTAAAAATAAAAGTTACTAGCGGTATAATTTTGAGTGACAGAGGGCACAAAGGATATATTCTTTTATTCATAGCCATCCTATATTTTGAATTGAATGCATCTTTGTTTAATAGTAATTACTGGAATCAAAGCAAAATTAATCGTCATTTCATCTGTAGTTAAACAACACCTGTTCAGCATTTACCAGTGCAGAGATGTGTAGGGTTCTGTCTCCTCCAGTTCTATTATTGCAGAATACTCCACAAAAGCTCGGTCTTACCAAAGCAGCTGCTTGTATTTAGTGATAATCCTCAGTTCTATTAGTTTTGTCTTTGGGGATAGGAAATTGATTACCTGACCTTAGCATAGAGCAGAGTTTGTGTGTGCCATACTTTTGCCTCAAGACTGTAAATCAGTTATGTAAACACTGAAAAATAATTAAGAACAAAGTGACACTGCAGTTTGATTTGGAAACCTGATAGAAAAATGAGAAAACGTTTATCTTAGTTCTATATTCCCCAGCAAGGTTCTAATTAAATTGCTGCTGCAATACATTTCACATTTTATGGTGACATTTGAATACTTTTTGAGCATGTTTAAAAACTTTTAGCAGACACTTGATAGGCTTACATACCATGATGTTCAAATGAGGTCCTGTGAGAGCAGTACATTGTGGTGTGGGACCACCCTGGTATATTCTGTACATCAATCAATTAAAGCAGACTTGTGGCAAATAATTAAAATCTCTTCTTGATATTTGATTTAAAAAAATTAAACCAGTCTTTAATGAAGAATGAAAATTTAAGTTAATGCCACTCTAGGTAACAAATATTTGTTGTCTGCAATTTGATTTATATCCCAAACAAGATCAAGTTATTCTTCAAATATAGCCTATAGTTATTTACAATCTAAAAATTATTTTTCCTTTTTTATATAAAAATTTATTGATGTCACATGAAGTCTAGCATCACAACATCACAGCAGCAATATGAAAAAGATCACAACCCTGGATGAAAAGGAAGCATTTACTCCTGTTAAAATGTTCAAAGTCAACCTTGACAATAATTCTACTTCCCGGATCATGGAGGAATGAAAAGTGCAAAATGCATACTTCTGGAAATAGCGATAAGGACTGTGAATCCTTAGGTGTATGAAAATACACACTGAGCACATTTTCTGGAGCTGATAATCATAGTCAATGCCCAGGTACACTTGGCACATTGATTTCAACATTTTGATTTGAAAAAGGTATGTTTTGAACACTAGAAATCTAGGTTTATAGATATTCTGACATTTTCTTTGCATTTGCATATATTACCCTCTTTATTTGATGTATTCCCAAATCTCTACTTCTGTAGTGCTCACTGATCCCATAGAGACAGGCAATGCTGTTTTCTTCAATACTGACATCCCTCAAAGCTGGCCCTTAGCAATCATGTTTAGTTTCTATGGTTCCCCATTTCTAATTTGTTGCTGTCTACATATTCTGGTATGGTTTGCCTCATATGGTTCTTTTCTTAAATAATTTTGTATGTACTGTTTACTATAATTACATTTTCCACATTCCTTAGATGCTATTTGCTATATTGTTGATGAAGAATGACAGATTATTAGAGAGCAATTTACTGAAACCTAATAACATATATAAAAGTATATGGATAATATATAATTTAAGTATTTATACATATACATGATTATGAGTTTATAAGCAACAAAAGAAAAAAAACCCAAAGTACACATTCTACTTCAAGGAAAATAGAGAATATTACCTTTTTTATTATTCATGTGTTTGTGTGTGTGTGTGTGTGTGTGTGTGTGTCTGTATACATTTGTATAAATTACTGTGTAGAAATGACTGCATAATTGCTCAACTGTGGAAAGTAGAGGACAACTTGTTTCTAAGAATTCCATATATATCATATATATGTGTATATATATATATATATATATATAATACAATTTATAATATATATGCAATATATAATATATGATATATATATGTATATGTATATGTATATGTATATGTATATGTATATATATATATAATTTGATCTTTTTAGTGACATGTGAATTTAACTAAAACTATGTAAGGCTCTATAGATGTCCTTTTTCTGATTCTAAACTATGAATAAAATACAGATTGTCATACATACTAAATGTATGCTCTAATATATGCTCTACTATTGAATAATACTTTGACTTTCTATTACTGATTTAAGTATAATATTTAGACAGTATGTCTGAAAGTGATATATTTTTCCAAATATGCTTCAATTAAATGTCTGAAAATAATGTAAATTAAAAATATCCCTAAGCCGGCGGTGGTGGTGCACGCCTTTAATCCCAGCACTTGGGAGGCAGAGGCAGCCAGATTTCTGCGTTTGAGGCTAGCCTGGTCTACAGAGTGAGTTCCAGGACAGCCAAGGCTATACAAAGAAACCCTGTCTCGAAAAACCAAAAAAAAAAAAAAAAAAAAAAAAAAGAAAGGAAGAAAAAAAAGAAAAAAAAATGTTCCTAAATCTCAACTGTCTTATATTTATAAACAAATAATTTTGAATGCAGTTATTTTCATTAGGCTATCACATCTCCCAACTAAATATTAATTTTAACTTTAGTTATCTAATATTCCTACAATAAGTTTGAAAAACACAATATGTTTTCTACATCCAGAAAAGGAAATGTAGTATTATAGATTTACCTGAATGGAAATGAAGTTCTATTTTCAAAAATGAATCAATGCAATTGGGAAAGTTTTAAATAGACGTTAGTTTAAACAGAGGAGAAAATGTTCTCATATTAATACTTAGTAGTAAAGACACTTGTTTGGAGATGCTTTGGAAGTAGTCATCTCATCTACACTCCTTTTCAATTTCAAGACGTTATTTAAAAGATGAATTTGGTATGGAAAAAAAGAGAGCATAGTTTGTCATATACATCACCCCATTTGTTTTAGACAAAAAAATTAATAACAAAATAAAATGTGAAATAGAAATGAATCATTCTTTTTTCCACTCAATAGTATCATTGAAAAATCCTTCATTTACCGTGTATTTGTCTAAAATTGCATATAATACATATAGTATACGTATATATGTATATACCTCAAATAAAATTATACATGTTGGGTGACAATATTCTCCCTGCATGTCATAGTTTATATAGTTTATTTAACACAACTTTGATACTAAGCATGAATAAAAAAGTTTAATATTAGGCAGTAAAAAAAATCTACAAGAATACAACAACAACAACACCTTTTTTGTTAATCAGGAGAGTTCAAGAGAATTTTAAATACTGCAGGCTTTTGCTGGTGTACTTGGTTCAATTCTAGATACCATGCACTTCAGACTCAGGGCCTGAAATTCCAACTTGAATCTGACTTAAATGCTTTCTCCCTGAATAAGAACTTTACCAGTAATGCAATGTTCTACACAAGCTTCCACAAAAGAGAGAGCAAAACAAGAAAAACAACAACAAAAAAACCTCATACACACAAACAAAAACAAACAAGCAAAAAGAAAAACAACCTACTTACAATTCCAAGGAATTACAATTTTTGTTAGTATGGCCCAATAGCCATAAAGGTTCTATGGTAGCATATGTGTCCTGGGGTAACCAACCAACAGCTGCTTAATTGGTCTTAACATCATCTCATCAGGAACAGAAACATGCCTGGCACTGGACATCTAGCCAACACCTATTCAGGGCTGGTGAGTTCAAGATTCTTAGAGAAAAACCCACTAAGGCCACTTTACTAAGCCATGATTATAACACTAAGCCATGATTATAACACACACACACACACACACACACACACACACACACACACACACTATATATATATATATATATATATATATATATATATATATATAATAATGTGTGTATAGTATATTCACATGTATATATGATGCATAATATATAATATAATGATATGTTATATGATATATATGATATATGATATATTGTGATATGATATATGTGTTATATAATGTATTATGTATGATATATGATATATATATACTATAAATGTAACTGCATATTAATAGTTTTTATACACACAGAAAAAATTACCTTTTTTCATCCATCAAAGGAACTTCACTTTGCCATGGATATAAAGCATCACAGAAAACTCCAACCAGTCAAAAGTCTGAGAACAATTGTTGTGGAGTGCCCAGCCCAACTGAAACATCTACAAAGAAATTCCAGCACCTTGGAACCAGAGCAAATCAGAGACAGGAAAATTATTAGAGAGAGATGAGCAGAAAGTCTTTTGTGAAAATACTACCTAAACAAGACCTGGACAAGTGACACGTGAAAGTCTGTACTAAAAAGGAAGGAATGAAAGGAATCATAAGGCCTTACCAATAGACAAGAACTGTGCTGAGATTTGGAGAAATAGTCTTACTCAGGGATGAATGCTTTTTTGGTTACCAAATACCAAGTGGCTAGCTCTGAATTGATATACGGACAAGTAGCACCAAGCAGGATCACAGTTGTAATCATATATTTAAGTATCTGTGCACATGCAACTTCAGTTGTGGGTATTTGTAAATGTATGAGAATTCTTATTTTCCATATTTTCATCTTGGTTTTATAACAACATATAAAATAATGTATGAGTCTATGCATGTGTTCATGAATGTGAATATGTGTATTTGTATGTTGTATGTATGTATGTATGTATGTATGTATGTATGCATGTATGTATTGTGTATGTGTGTGTTTGTATGTATGAATAAACTTTACAGGAATGGCTTAGACATTTAATTCATTTTATCACTTTAAAAATCTGTTGTGTATTTGTTTTTGTATTTGTCGTTTATCTAGGGAGACACAAATCACATTTATGATCTTTATTTGCTCATATGAGAATTGCTTCTGTTAAAACACCCTGAAAACAGCATTTCAAATTAAGCCAAAAATGATTTGCCCCATGCTGTTGTCATCTTGCTTGAGACTTAAACAAGAAACAACTGTGAAATAAAACGTCCTAGTAATGCCCAGAAAACTGAAGTGAATCATAAAGAAATTCAACCATGAATGGAAACAACATTTTCTTTCCCCCTGTTTCTCCTAAATGAAAAGAGAATGATAATCTCTGACATAAAATTCCTAAGATGACAAAACAAAGAGTTTCAAATTCTAAATATAGTAAGAGATGATAAAACGGGTCATTTATCTATTGTTTGGGCTTTTATATGACGGAGCAATGAAGCAATGCAGAAGTATTAATTGGTGGTCCACTCAATGTGCCCTTAAACAGTCGTTAAATGTACAATAAGTAATTTTATAAAACATTGAATTTTTATAATATAGCCATCAGTTTTGGTAGAATTGTTGCACATTGCTCTTGTTTCTGTGAATTTATTATACAGTTATTACTAGATAAAGGATACTAACTTTCAGAACAATATTTTTTTTCAAATCACTGCTGCAGCAGTCATTCTCATGACAAGTTTTGCTCTATTTTCTGTGTTTTAAAATTCTAGCCCCTGGGGTAGTATTAATGCAGCAACTGACGGAGTAGCAACAGCTGAATGCTTCTCCAATCCGTCACTGCAATCCAGAGTTCTCTTAAGTTACAGGGAGGACTATGACAATCAATTTATGTAAAATAATTGGGTTCATGTCCAACACTAACTTATTCAGTAACATCAAACAAAGTTTATAATTAAACTGCCTCCACTAAGCATGGCAATATTTGGAACACTTATTATTTTCTATTAAAAAATACAAAAGATGTACTATATTATTCAAACATCTGATCTTCTATATAGGTAATATGAAAAATGGAATCATATTTGAAGCAAAAATTCTATGCAGAATTATATAAATGATGGATGTGTATTATAAAATTATATCAATGTTCTTCAATAAAATTGTTGTTCAGTAAAATTTCATTTAAAGTGAAATGAATCAATTCCATGATTTTCTTTAGAGCTGTCCTTAGAAAAGCTAGAACATATTATACTATTATTGAACTATATTTTTAATCATAGAATTTTTAATTAATTTTAAGAAGAGTGGAAAGTTTAGCGTATCTGGAATATATATATATATATATATATATATATATATATATATATATATATAATAATTTGCCTGAGATCTGACTGTTAGTATATGGAACAGTCAGAATTGTAAAATAACCTTGTCTGGGTCATATATATATATATATATATATATATATATATATGCTATTTTATGGAATTATTAACTCAAATAAACTTTGGAATAGCTTTAGGTTCTTTGAAAAAGGTAATGATTAAATATAATACTATGATTCCAAATACTGTAGGATGTCATTAAAATTAGTTATTTTTATAGATTATATATATATATATTTAATGTTTTTGACTCATGATAGTTTTTTTATAATTGCCACATATTTTTAGCAGAAACTTGACATGGAATTTGCCTGAGAGCTAACTGTTAGAATATGGAACAGTCAGTATTGTAAAATAAACTTGTCTGGGTCCATTTAATATATATATTCTTTACAATGCCAAGGAATATTTTCATATTAATGCTATGAAACATTGCAATATTTATTATGTATATCAGTCAGGAAATAGGTAAAAGAATTTATATCAGAGTTGGTGCATGTAATTAAAGGCTAATAAAAATTTTTAAATATATTTTATATTAAGAATTGCATAATTATGTTAGAAACAATAAACAACCTTAAAGCTTTCTGCTTATTTATGTATAAGGGTTTACTTTTAAACCAATATTATAATACATAGATCTTTGTTTCTAAATATTAATTTTATATAATTATAAATAGATAAAATAAATTTATAGTGCATATAATAAACTTTATGCAAGTCTATATAACTATTTCTAGGAAATATTTTATTTTATATTTCTATTATTTCATTTTCAAAGTTAGAACCATTCAGAGAAAATGTTTTTTCATCACTAGTTTATTTATGGTGATAACACTTGATCTCTTCTGATACCTGTAACAGGCAGTATACTGGATGGAGTCAGTAAAAAAGGAGGTAGGACAAAAGAAATAAATGGAAGACATTGGTAATCAATCATGATGCCCTCTCTCACTAAGCCTGGACAGGAGCTCAAATTCTTTCTCTGCAAATGCCACAGGCAGCCTCTGCCAATTGATCAGAGTTGGCACATAAGTTGAAAACCGATTTACCGTCACTGTCCACAATTCCGTTCTCAATATTGCTTCCAGTCTTCCCTTTCTAACATTCTATTTCCCTAGTAACATCCTTCAGAGAGTTGACAATGCCTTCAGGATGAAGTACAAATTTCTGAATATATCATAGAATGTCAATATAGTCCCTGCCCATCTCTTCAGACCAAAGTACACACACACACACACACACACACACACACACAATGTTCAACCTGATGCACAAATATAAATTCAAAGGTACACAAACATATCTGTGTCTGACTGAAGATATTATAGCAATAATAATTCGAATTCTTCTCTGTCTTGCAATTGTTTCATACAGCTTCAATATTCCACACTCATTCTCTACACCTACCAAATCCTGTAATTCTAGTATACACTTTTTAAAAATTTATTGCACAAACACTATGGCTCAGATGCACATCAGATGACTGAAGTGTTAGTTTTTTTCATCATTTTTAAGCTACTAGAGTTCTGGGGGTACCCTGCTTGTGTAGATTACATATTCTTGATTATCCATCTCCTAAAGTAAACTGGATATGCATAATATAGACTAGATAAATGACTGCTCTTATTATATATAAAATGCTTATACACCATAGGAAGATATTAACTAATAATCTCTTTCATAAAATGAAATTTTAGGTATCCATGATTTGAGAGGAATGATACCCCAGACTCCAAATAGTATGAAACATCAAAGAGCATTATCCTGCAGAGAACCTGCATGCGGGGGTCCATCCTTCTTTAGGATGAAAAATAGAGGTGTGGACTTTGCAGTGTCAATTTAAACCCTGTTTGACTAGAAGTGGGTGACGTTTCACCTTTCTTTCCCTTGACTGATTGGTTCTATCTTCAGAGGTATAGGTGCCTTTGTGATTGGTTAAGGCTCTGGAGGATTTAGGGGACTTTTGCTGATTAACTACACTTACCTCAAGCTAGGTGGTAGCGCAGCTTTTAGAACTCCTGATTGGCTGCCTGTGAAGTTAGCTCAGGTGAGGTTGTACGATAGCTTCCTGATTGGCTACCTGTTGGGGGAGGCTCCTGGAATTGGCTGTTTTGGACTTTTCCTGTTCTAAGAAACAAAAACTTAGGCGTCGTCTCCCAAATTGCCAGTTTGCAGTCTGTCATAGGGTCAGCCTGGCTCTAGCTAACTCAGGCATCTTATTTCCTCCTCTGTGTAACTCAATCAAATCATTGATTTGTCAGTACCCCCAATACCCAGAGTCTGAGTCAATTGGGACCTAAGAATCTTGAGCTATGCTGGAAATATTGGCCTTTATGGCTAAGTTTCTCAGCCTTTAATGTGGGATAATGGGTGTTATATTTTTTTCATCTTCTATAACTACTTCTGCTGACGTTAAGATGTTGTCTCTTTGGAGACTGAAATGAAATGCAAGTCAAAGGCTGGGCAATGGTACACATATTAAAAGCATCTTGTTAGAGGATCCAGCTGAAAGATAGGGAGCCATCCTGTCGATTGAATTGGTTAATCTCAGCTTTCAGTATGTCAGCATTCCTCAGTTTGGCATCCTCAGGTGGTCTCTGGATATCAGCCAGGTGCAAATCTTCTGAGACAAATACAAACTAGGGGCAATTTGTCTAGTAATTGGGGAATTCGAAAAAGTTCTAAGACCAAGGGAAAAATCTGACCCCCAAGAACAAACAGGAACACTCATCTGACGTCTATCCGATCCTTGGTAGGTAGATCCAAATCTTATGACTTCTCGATTTCCTCAAGCTTAATTGATTTTTAGTTACAAGAGGATATATATCAGCATTCATTCTGACAGAATAGAAACATCAAATCCTTGAGACATCCCTGGAGGCTGGTATTGGTGTTTGAGAACCATTGACTGAATAGTGGAAATCCATTCTTTAACAGACTCAACCAAAGCGGTAATTATACCGGATCCATAAATCAGGGCCATTATCAGCAGGAAGAGTGGGCCAGTCAAAGCTCAGACAAGGGTGATCAGCCAAGGGATTCAGTTAAAAGAGACTCATACTAGCCCTGAGACAGTTCTCTTTCTAATTCATTTCATTATGTTCAAAGTTGAGCTGTATTTTCTCTGAATGATCTCTCCAATGATCAGCCCAGAGTGTTCTTCTCCTACACATAAACCACATTGATGAAGAAATAATAAATCTAAGCCTCTTCTGTTTTGCAAAACTATTTCATCTAGAGAGGGAACGGAGTCTCATAGAGCATTGGTAGATCCTTCTATTCCCTCTTATATCATTATCTATTGTAATGTGTAAGATTCTGTACTTTTTATCTTGCAATATTAGAGCTGAAGCTCCTGTGCCAGCTACTTCAGTTACTCCATAGAAAGTAGGATGGATAACACTATATCAGGTACACCAACCCTGTTCACCTGGTGGGCTGGAAAGTCTAACTGATGGGGAATGGCTTCGCCTGTGTATTTTATTTTGGAAAATACATGTACCAGGATAGAGAAATCAGATGATATATTTAAAACTCAGTTGCAAATTTGAGGGCTGAGTCATGACATAAAGCCAACCCAGTATCCACTGGAAGCAATAGCTACCCATATTCTAGATCAGCAGGAGTCACAATGGAATTGTGGAGGTGTGAACGACTTGAGAGTATCTGATTTCCAATACAAAGGCCCTGTCTTGTTATTGACTGTAAGATAAGCTTACCTTTTTTTATTGTTGCCATCTACACTGAGTATTATTTATGGTCTCTACATAGTTTCCATGGATAGCTTATTCAATCGTAGTAGGGGGACTGCGTATTTTAGCAAAACCAAAAGTCCTTGTCAAATCTGGACATGAGGAGTTAAGTAATGGCTATCTTGCCAAAAGCAATCTACAGATTACATAGAATCACCATCAAAATTCCAACTCAATTCTTCATAGAGTTAGAAAGAGAAATTTGCAAATTCATTTGGAATAACAAAAAAACCCATATTGTGAAAACAACTCTCAATAATAAAAGAACTTCTGGCCAGGCAGTGGTGGCACATGCCTTTAATCCCAGCAGTTGGGAGGCAGAGGCAGGCGGATCTCTGAGTTCCAGGCCTGCCTGGTCTACCGAGTGAGTTCCAGGACAGTGAGGGCTTCACAGAAAAACCCTGTCTTGAAAAAAACCAATAAATAAATAAATAAATAAATAAATAAATAAATAAAAGAACTTCTGTGGGAATCACCATTCATTACCTCAAGCTGAACTACAGAGCAATAGTGATAAAAACTGAATGGTATTTGTGCAGAGACAGGCAGGAAGATCAATGGAATAGAATTAAAGACCCAGAAATAAACTCACACACCTATGGTCATTTGATCTTTGACAAAAGAGCTAAAACCACCCAGTGGAAAAAAAGACAGCATTTTCATCAAATGGTGCTGGTTCATTTGGAGGTCAGCACGTAGAGGAATGTAAATCAGCCCATTCTTATCACCTTGTACAAAGCTCAACTCCAAGTGGATCAAGGACCTTCACATAAAACCAGATACACTGAAACTAATACAAGAGAAAGTAGAGAGAGTCTTGAACATATAGGCACATGTGAAAAGTTCTTGAACAGAACACCAATGGCTTATGCTCTAAGATCAAGAATTGACAAATGGGACCTTATAAATTTGCAAAGCTTTTGTAGGGCAAAGGACATTGTCAATAGAACAAAATGCCAACCAACAGATTGGAAAAAATATCTTTACCAATCCCACATCCAATAGAGGGCTAATATCCAATATATACAAAGAACTCAAGAAAGTAGACTCCAGACAATCAAATAACCCTATTAAAAAGGGGGTACAGAGCTAAACAAAGAATTCTCAACTGAGAAAACTCAAATGGCCAAGAAGCAACTAAAGAAATGTTCAACATTTTTAGTCATCAGGGAAATGCAAATCAAAACAACCCTGAGATTCTGAACTCACACCATTCAGAACGGCTAAGATCAAAAACTCAGGTGACAGCAGATGTTGGTGAGGATGTGGAGAAAGAGGAACACTCCTCCATTGTTGATGGGATTGTATACTGGGTGGGTGGGATTACAACTACTCTGGAAATTGGTCTTGTGCTTCCTCAGAAAATTGGAGATAGTATTACCTGAGGACCCAGCTATACCACTAGTGGACATATACCCAAAATATGCTCCAACATATAACAGGGCACATGCTCCACTATGTTCATTGTAGCCTTATTTATAATATCCAGAAGCTGGAAAGAACCCAGATGTCCTCAACAGAGGAACGAATACAGAAAATGTGCTGTATTTACACAATGGAGTATTACTCAGCAATTAAAAACAATGAATTCATTAAATTCTTATGCAAGTGGATGGAACTAGTATATATTATTCTGAGTGAGGTAACCCAATCACAAAAGATCACATATGGTTTGCACTCACTAATAAGTGGATATTAGCCCCCAAACTGGAAATACCCATGATACAACTCTTAGGCCACATGAAGCTCAAGAAGTAGAAAGACCTAAGTGAGGTGCTTTGATCCTTCTTAGGAGTAACAAAATACTCATGGGCACAAATAAGGAGACAAAGTGTGGAGCAGAGATTGAAGGAGGGGTTGTCTGGAGACTGTCCCACCTGAGGATTCATCCCATGTTCAATCACCAAACACAGACACTATTGTAGATGCCAGGAAGTGTATGCTGACAGGTGCCTGTTATAGCCATCTCCTGAGATGCTCTGCCAGAATCTGACATATACAGAGGCGAATGCTCATAGCCAACCTTTGAACTGATCACAGGGTCCCCAAGGAAGGAGTTAGAAAGAAGACTGAAGGAGCTGAAGGGGTTTGCAGCCCCCTGGTGTGAGAGACAATACAAACCAACAAGTGTTCCTAGCATCTAAAAGCCAGCCTGAGATCACACATGGGGAGACCCTTGGCTTCAGCTGTATATGTAGTGAATGATGGCATTGTAGGGCATTGGTGAGAGTGGAAGTCCTTGGTCTCATGAAGGCTGGATGTCCCAGTGTGAGGGAATGTCATGGCAAAAAGGTGGGAGTGGGTGGATGGGTGATGGTACACCTTCATAAAAGCAGGAGTAGGAGGGATCAGGGCTTCTTGGGGGAAAATAGAGAAAGGGCATAACATCTGAAATGTAAATAAATAAAATATTTAATAAAAAATAATTGCAGGGGTTCTGATCCAGGTGGTGAAGTGAGTTTTGTTGGAGCAGGAGAATAGTGAAATTGCCTCTTTGTGTAGGTGAGTGAAGAAAAATAGATGTAGGCAAGGATCAGGATATCTGGTCTTTCTAGTACTTTATTGGGTCCAATGCGTACCCCTGGAACCTGTTTAATGACTAGTCAGACAATGAATGGAATTTCTGCATAAAAGCCCCTACTCAACATATTATAGCTGTCTCCTTAGAGATCTGCCAGAGACTGACTCATTCAGAGGACGATGCTCACAGCTAACCACTGATATGATCAAGGGTTTCCCAAGGGAGAACTTAGAAGACTGAGGGAGCAGAAAGGGTTTGTAACCCTAAGAGGAAAGCAACAATACCAAACAATCCAGAGCCCCCCAGGGTCTGAACCACCAGCCCAGGAGCACATAGGGAGGGACCTACCTACGACTCTAGTGGTATATATAGGGGAGGACGGCCTTGCTGGGCATGGGTGGGAGAGGAGATTCTTGGTCCCGTGAAAAACCAACACAGAAGGGGGGGGGTGAGGAGGGGGTAGTGGGGGTTGGGGGTGGGTTCGGGCACAGCCTCATAGAAGGGATATAAGGAGGGGGGATGGGATAAGGGGTTCCTGGGTGGTGGGGGAAATGGGATAAGAGGATAAAAATTGAAATGTAAATATTATAACCAACTACATAAAAGGGGGGAAAAAGTTTTTAGAACCAACATCTTTAAAAAAAATGTCAGCCCTCTAGGAAAAAAAATTTTTTTTTTCTTGATACTAAAACTTGTTCTGAGAATTGTATATTGCAGAATGCACAGCTCTGGTGTATCTACTCATCAAGTGAAACGAGCAGACATATTCAAACCTCCGGTGTCTGGGAGTTCCATCTGGATGCAGTGAGGACACAGCATCAGAGGCTTATCAATTTGCTCTTCCCCCACCCCTCTTCTGATGACTCGACGCCCGTAATCAGCTTGAAGAAGTTAAAGAAGAGTCAACGCCCCTATTCCCTGGGCTTGGGGACTAAGGTGGTTAATATGGGGCTGTCTCTCTGGGGAACAGCAGTGATTTTGTTGGAACAGGGAGGATTAGCTAGGATTTATGGCATAGCCATAATCTATTGGTAGAAATCTGTATAATTTAGTATCAAGATGAAGTTACAATTTCTTAAATGGTACAAAATTCACTTGGATTTCAAATTTAAGGTTTTCATTGGTATAAGCCTCTCATTGATATGAAAGTGAAATGAATATAGATACTCTCAAGGGCATTGTGCCTGTATAACATTTAGAAATACAAGACTTAGACCCAGTCCTTCTTTAACTTTTTTAACTGACTTGGGATGACTAACCTGTGAGTTAAGGGACTATAGCAACTTCATGACTTTGAGTTTATTGTTAGGGTGTTTTCTATATTTCATTTAGAAATAGCTGAGAGGAGATAACAGACAGCAGTCCAAGTTACCTTACATGGATAGTTGGATTTCAAAACGTCAGAAATCCATAGAATTGACATCACAAATATTTGTATATTAATATTCATTTTGATTAGAGACCTGTCTGCTCCTGACAGCTTCCCATCTTGGATTCTAAGAAGAAATTGAGCATCATTGGAGTTACTCCTGTTGTGGTGAGACAGCCACCAGGCAAGAATTGCCCCTCTCCATCTACAGACAAATTACTGTCCAGAAAAGGACACACTTGCAGAATAGTCGACTGATTATATCTGCCTAGACAGAGTAACCAGCCCTTAATAATTCTGCAGCACTAAAGTCTGTCAGATGAGTTTGGGACAGAAGGCTGAAGATTTGATGCTGCAAAGTTCTGTAGTATAGGGGTTGTTCAGGTGTTCAGCGGTCTCTATAAATTGGCTAAGTTTTAGAAGCTATGCTTATTGTTTCCCATAAATTCAGTTAATTTAATCATTCTGGAATTCTGACGGCATTGAAGACCTATAGTCTCATAGCCAATCCAGGCTATTTACCTTGAGAGAAAAGATCTGAGTTCTCAGCTGACATTCATTCTAAAGCCAAGAAAAAGCCAGGTTCAAAACTAAGTGTTCTAGTCAAGAGAGATGGCAGAGGTTCTGATTAGTCAACAAAAGGATGGACTGGGTATTAAGACTATCTTGTACCTCACTGGTACAAATAGGAATAATTGTGCTCTAATTGTATTCTGAGAGAAAAGCTTTATTTTAACAGGAAGGGTAATATGTAGGAGGAGCTAAGGGGAAAGGAGCACCGAGAGGAAAAGATGGAGTAAAGAGAGGAGAAGATGAAGTAGATGAGAAGCTCAGTAATGAGAGAGAAAAAGATAGAGAAAGAGAGAGGGGGCATGGAGGCAGAAGCTCATGTGTCTCCACTAGTCAAAGATAGTTTACATAGGTAGGTTGGGTATTAGTTTACACTTCTGATTGAGCATTACCATACTTACAAAGCCCTTGATTAACATTTAAAAAATTGTATAAAAGCCAAATGGAAAAGGGGGGGCATGGGATAGGGGTTTTCTGGGGAAGGGAAATGGGGAAAGGGATTGGCATCTGAAATGTAAATAAAATATTCAATAAAAAAAAAGCCCCTACTCTTTTATATCCTCTCTATCCCTAAACATAACCCATATCCCATCCTGTAGCTATTAACCTCTTTCTGTGAAGGTTAGTGTCAGGGGATTGCAAGGTATATATAGACAAGGAAGACATGAGGTGTTTCATTTCTAACTAGCAAGATAAAATTTGATGTTAATTGGGATCCCAGTAGGTAGAGCCTGTGATTTCACAACTGCAATAGTTGCTCCTGGACTGTATGAAAAGCCTCCAAGGGTTTAAGAACTTAAGTTTGGCATACTTGGCTGGAGACTAGGCAGTGTGTGTGTGTGTGGGTGGGTGGGTGTGTTGCATTTAGGATCTCAGATGGGGCAAGACCCAAAGTATGAGGTGTCTTCTTTACTTCTACAGGTCTAAGGTAGGAGGGACACCCAGTCAACACCAGTTTCAGGAGTTAATTTGGTCAAGGCCTCCTTCAGGGTCTCATTTATCCTCTCTAATTTCCCTGAACTCTGGGGTCTATATAAGTAATAAAATTTCCACCTGGTCCACAGAACTTGTGGTAATGATTGAGTTGTCTGAGAGATGAAGGCTGGTCCATTGGTAGACCCAAGCAATGCAAACACTTGATTATAATGTCTTCTAGAAGCTTCTTTGGAGACTGGCAGTATCCTTTGCTGTAGGGTATGCTTCTACCTATTATAATAAGGTATCTGTGAAACCTAGCAGATATCTATATCTATATAAATATAAATATGCCTGGTTTTACCTCTGTGTAACCTATTTTCCAATTGGCTCCTGACTATTGACCTCTGATCCTGATTTCTGAAGGTTCTTGATAGGTGCCAGAGAGGTTCACATTCTGACATGTAGGGGAACTTGAGGTTACCTAGTTAGTAATTGTCCCATGTTAAATATTTTGTATCTTGCCTCCCCAAGCAGTTCCTTTAGTTTTCAGTGACCTGGGTGTGAAGTTTGATGAACCTGATGGATGCCGTGTTTCGTGAAGTTCTTGGGCAAGTTGGAATAGCCCTCGACAGTGTGTAGCCATCCACTGTTCCTATAAATCTCTTGACATTTGGCCTGATCTTGTCTGTCTTCTGCAGTATATTCAGGGATAGCTACGAGCACTGGGGATGGTTTTTCTATTAGGATGGTGGTGCTGAATGTTTGAGAGGCCTCCCTTGCTGCTTTATCAGCTAGTCTGTTCCCCCGAGCTATATCTGATATACCTATTTAATGCCCAGGGCAACATATTATGGTTACTTTGAGAGGAACCCATAATGCCTCCAGCAAAGCAAGTATTACTTCCTTATTTTTGATGGTTTTTTTTTTCCCCTTCAGCCGTCATAATCCTCTCTCTTGATATTTGGACCCACGTACATGAGATGTGGCAAAGACATATCTGTTGTCAGTATAAATGCTGGCTATAGTTCCCTCTGCCAGCTTGAAAGCCTGAGTTAGATCTGTCAACTCAGCCTTTTGTTTCTGTCAACAGAGCAGTTGTTCAAACAACAGAGTCTGAGTCCACCACCACTGCCCACACATACCTGGCTCTAGTCTAGATGAAGTTGCTTTCATCTTGGAAGTAGATGGAGTTCTGTATCTGGCCAGGGTATGTCAGTCAAGTCTGGCCTGACATTCTCTACATGCCCCAAAACCTTAAAGCAATCATACTGCATGTCCTAGGATGGGTCAGGTTTAGGGCAAATGATTGTTTATATCTTATGTGAGTGGTGTAAAAGCCCCGAGTTAACTGTAATGGACCACTCTTGCCCACGTTTGGGGGCCAAACTATAGCGGCCCACTCTGTTCTGCATGTCCGGGTTTAGCAAGAGAGAGAGTGGGGGGAAGAAGGGGGAAGAGCCGCGAAGAATAGAAACAAGCCAGAGGATCTGTAGTAAAGTCTTCTTTACTGTCTCCACCATACACACACCACTACACCTACTACTACTACACCACACACACACACACACACACACACACACACACACACACACACACAC
>JANHMN010000001.1:232861328-232896302 GCA_030674055.1 Rhabdomys pumilio | reverse complement strand
CACACACACACACACACACACACACACACACACACACACACACACACACACACCAAGAAAATCTTGGGTATTTATAGGCTTTTGCCACGTGCCTTGTAGGCACATGGATACCACGTGCCTTGCAGGTGTGGATATGATGTAAGCCTTACAGGCGTGGACAACACGTGCGCCTTACAGGCATGTATGGAGTAGATAGCACGTGGATAACACGTGCACCGCATGGCCTGTAGGCGTGGATACCACGTGCTCCTTGCAGCTGTGAGCACTAAACAGCAAAACAAGCTATATGGGATATCAGAGTGTGCTTCAGCTGTTGTAGGCTGTTGAAAACCAAGTCTCATGTCAGGGTATATGGCTCAAGATGGCTGCAAAGCTGATAGCTGCTTTCTAGCCGTTTTCTGCTTAAAGTCGGCTCCCAACAAGTGGGAGTCAAAAGTGGAGCCTGGAAGTGCACCAATCTGGCATTGGACAGCCATCAGCTAGGTGAATACCTGAGGATCCCCTCAATAGCGTGTGGTAGGGCGTCAGGGTTGTGATAACAAGTTCCTAATCCGTGGTTATCTTGTCAGTGTCCTTGCCCAGCAGGGAAATGGCAGCTAGACTCTGAGGCAGGCTGGCCATCCTTGGGCCACTGGGTCTAGCTTCTTAAACAACTCACTGGTCTCTCTCATGGCCCAAAGTTTGGGTGAGCAGTTCTTTTTCTCCCATCCACATACAAGTGGAATGGTTTATGATTGTTCAGGAAGGCCAAAGCCAGTGCTTTCAGCATGGATTTTCTTAAATTTTTAAAAGTGACAACAATTTCAGGGGTTCATTCTACTTTGTTTTCCTGTTGCCTTGTAGCCTCATATAGCCTTCAAAAAGTATTCCTAGATATTCTTTGGAGCTCTCAATATTTCCCTGTATCACTGACCCAGATTACCTTAAATAAATTTTTGAGCCATCTAGTGGCTTCTCTGAGGCTCCTCGTCAAAATCTCGTGGTAGACCCTCTCTCCATCACTGTTATAATCCCAGTTAGGTTGAGCCAAGGGGAAGGCTGCATCAATATCATCGTAGACTTGGACTTGGGTGGGTAGCCCATTTACTCCTGGAACCAATTCTGATCAGCTCCCATGATTCTCCCTTTCCTTTGTCCTAAAGAGGACCTGGAGCAGTTGTTGACAGTCATCTCAGGAGGGCTAGTAGGTTGGCATAACTAAATCTAGAAGACTTAAAAGAGCTGAGGGTGTTTCTAAAAACGAAGTGTTTCACAATTTTAAAAGTCATTACTAGCAAATGGCACATAGGCCATGAACCCTCTCTCCTATACATCTGGGAGTCCCACAACTGGGAGGGATAAGGTCATAGTAAAATAACCCTACAGGCAGTATAGCCCCAAGTGTGAGATGGAGTCCAATTGGAGTCAGAAGGGTCAGGGGAGTCAGGAGCTGCTCATTCCTCTACCTGTGCTGGTTGCGCAGGGGCAGCAGCTGCAAAAGCAAAGACAGAGAGGATTGAAATCCTCCTTGGGGACAGAGTGAGGAAGCAAGACAGAAGAGGAGGGCAAGGCCAACTTTCCCTCAGAGGAAGGAGGGTTTGGAGTGGTAAGGCTGGTGACAAAAAGGATTTCAACCAAACTGGAGGTGTCTTTGACTAGGTGCTTCCATGCAGTGGTGTAGAGCATTTGGTCTGGGTGGTCTTTGGCTTTATGGACAATAGTCTTCAGTTTGCAGACTATAGTAAGATAAAAGTTCCTTCCTCGAAATATTCTAGTTTATAAGTTGGCCATTAACTCTTGCAAAAGATGTAGTTTGCCTGGATGAATAACCAGACCTGAGTCTTCCGTCACCTTGCAGAAGTCCTTAAAATGATTGGTTCAGAACAAAACTCAGTGGGGTGCTTTGCACCTGAGTCATCCTAGGAATCAAAGAAAAACTTGTATAAGAAGACAAAATGTACAAACAGAATGCACAGAGACATACACAAAAAGTAGTTCCTGGAAACCAAAAATAAAACTGGAAGGCCGTATCAAAAGGTCTTTCTATCTGCACAAGGAAGGCTGACAGACTTACAGCTAACTCAGGCATCAGGCGAGAACTAGCAAGTTCTCCCATGAGGGTGGAGATTCAGAAGCATCTTCCATTGTCAGTGATCAGGTGGCAGAATATGAGTCTTTCTGTCCCTCTGGGCCTCCAGATTAAACCTGAAACGGAGACACAGAAACAGACAAAATGATAGACAACTGGGCACATGGACTTACTGATGAGAAAAAAAAAAAAAAAAAAAACTAAAAAAAAAAAAAAATAGAAACGCTAAAGTATTTGGGTCAGAGGTCTTCAGCAAATCTTAGATGAGCCACAAATATAAGAGTCCATTATTTCTGAAGAGTGATACCCCAGACTCAAATAGTCTGCCACAGCAAATAGCATTTATTCAGAGACGATTAGATGAAAAAGACTGAAAAAAAAATCATTTGGTGTTAAGATCAAGTTGTAACCTATTCAAAGTTACCCCACATTCTACAAAAGAGTGGTTTTCATGTATTCCTTATTATCATTTTCAAAAAACTGTGTTGTGGGAACCAGTGGGCGGGATAAGGGGAAGTCTTCCACAACTACCACCAGACAACAGGCCCCAATAGACATGAGAAAGTCCAGGATTCCAAGATCTTTTTTTTTTTAAATTGCTGATATAGAATTTATGTGGTTTGGATAAAATATCAAACAATCACATGCCCTCTTAGCTGAGGCCTAATCCAGGATAACACTGTCTTAATTTTTTTTTTTTTTTTTTTTTTTTTTTTATCAAATCGTAAGTTTTACTTTTTCACACAGAGGTTATAAACACAAAAAGGCAGAATGTAGGGAAGGGTTATTGACATGACAGATGATAGGATGATAGTTGAATCTGGATGTACACCCCCAATTTAAGCAACGGGGAACCTGACTTAAATAGGGAGGGGAAAGGAAGAAGGGACTGGGAAAAGAATACTTAATTAACTAAGCCCTCTGGCCTTTATTTAACTCATTAATATGGAAATCTCTTTAGGGCTGAGGCCTGTAGTCACACCCTCTACCTATGCAGATGATACTTTTTTGGGAGTGGCTGTATAGCAAAAGTGACTGAATGGCACAGATCAAATAGAGGTAACAAGGATCAACAGACAAAAAACTCCATACACTCTCCCTAGATTTTTAGTGTAGCTCAGACTTACTGTTCATAAAGCCGTCTAAATTTTGTATCAGCCTGTCATTCTCACTCACCTGATGTGCTGTCCATTCAAGTGCATGTTGTTTCTTCTGCTCATCATCCTGCCTTGGATCCCTACAACTAGATGCAATTCTAATGCTTCATTTTCAAACGTGTGACACACACAGTGGTCTGCTTCGTGTCTACATAGCACAGCATCTCTTTTACTCCAGCTGCATTTGGTTTACAATCTTGACAATGCAGACACTCTTATGTCCACTTGCGTTTACCAGCTTTAACTTCTCAGGGTCCTTATGAAACCGCTTTCTCCTCTAATCCTTTACAGATGACATACTTACATATTTATACGCATAGTTTTGCAATACGTAATTTACAATTTTGAAATTGTTGCATCACTAATACTGTAATTAGTAATTGGTAGCACTGGACTGTTCACATAGAAATTGCCACATATTTTGTACGATGTCATTTTATTCAATAAATTATATTATTATTGTAAGATGCAAATGTGGTATTATTTTTGTTTCTGACATAGAAAGCTCATAGGACACAGAGTGTGCTCCAACAGTTGAGAAATGAAGAAAGTAGACTGGGAGAAACAAAAAAAATGTTCTTTGAGGAAAATGAGATCAACTTCATATTTGTGTACATTTTAGTATTTGAATAAAACTCTTTTTCATTCATTTATTTATTTATTTACATTCCAGATTTTATTCCCCTCTCCCAGTGTACCCTCTGACTGTTCCACATCCCATACCGCCAACCCAACCCCTGTTCTACACGAGGCTGTCCCAAAACCCTAACCCCCACTCTACCTGACCTCTAAATTTCTTGGGGCATCCAGTCTCCTAATGGTTACATGCATCATCTCTGATTGAACACAGACACAGCAGTCTTCTGCTGTATATGTATTGCAGGCCTCATATCAGCTGGTTAATGCTGCCTTTTTGTTGATCTAGTGTTTGAGAAATCTCAGAGGTCCAGATTGAAACTGCTGGTCACCTAAAGGGTTGCCCTCTTCCTCTGCTTCTTTCAACCTTTCCCTAATTCAACCACAGGGATCAGCAGCTTCTGTCCTTTGGTTGGTGAAAATATCTGCATCTGACACTTTTCAGCTGCTTGATGGGTCTTCTGGAGGGCAGTCATGATAGGTCCCTTTTTGTGAGTGTTCTATAGACCCAGTAATAATATCAGGCCTTGGGACCTCCCCTTGAGCTGGATCCCACTCAGCGTTTGTCACTGGATCTTCTTTTCCTCAGGCTCCTGTTCATTTCCATCCCTATAGTTCTTCCAAACAGGAAAATTTATGGGTGAGAGTTTTTACTGTGTGATAGCAACCTGCTCCCTCATTTAACGGCCTGTCTTCCTGCAGGAGGTGGGCTCTATAAGCTCCCTCTCTCTACTGTCTGGCATTTTATCTAAGGTATCTCTCTTTGAATCCTGGGAATCTATTACCTCCCAGGTCTCTGGTTCATTCTAGAGAATCCCCCCATCCTCCTACCTCTCTAAGTTGCCTGTTTTCATTCTTTCTGCTAGCCATTGGGGCTTCTGTCCTTTTCTCTCACTCAATATCATATCAGGTTTCCCTCACCCCAATCCCTGTCCACTTTTCCTCCCAGGTTACTCGCTACCTTCTTCTCCCTCCTCAGTGGGACTGAGGTGTCCCCACTTGGGCCCTTCAGCTTGTTGACATTTTTGAATTCTGTGGACTATATCTTGGGTATTCTGTATTTTTTTTTTTTTTGGCTAATATTCACTTATTAGTGAGTACCCACAATGCATGTCCTATTGGGTCTGAGTTACCTCACTTAAGATGATATTCTCTAGTACCATCCATTTGCCTGCAAAACTCAGGATGTCCTTGTTCTTAATAGCTAAGTAGTATTCCATTGTGTAAATGAACCACATGTTTTGGATCTATTCTGACTTGGGACATCTGGGTTGTTTCCATCTTCTGGCTATTACAAATAAGACCAATATGAACATAATGGAACGTGTGTCCATGTGGCATGGTAGGGCATCTTTTGTGTATAGTCTCAAGAGTGGTACTGCTGGGTCTTCAGGTAGATCTATTTCTAATTTTCTGAGGAAACTCCAGATTGATTTCCAGAGTGGTTGTAACAGTTTGTACTCCCACCAGTAATAGAGAATTGTTCTCTGTTCTCCACATCCTCTCGAACATGTGTTGTCATCTGAGGTTTTGATGTTGGCATCTTTATTTACGATCAAGTGTCCGTAAATGTGTGGTTTTATTTCAGGGTCTCCAACTCTATTCCATTGATCAATGTGTCTGTCTCTGCACCAATACCGTGCAGTTTTTATCACTATTGCTCTGTAGTAAAGCTTGTGGTCAAGGATGGTGATTCCCCAAGCTGTTCTTTTATTGTTAAGAATTGTTTTTGCTATTCTGGGTATTTTAACTTTCCAGATGAATTTGAGAATTGCTCTTTTGATGTCTTTGAAGAATTGTGTTGCGATTTTGACAGTGATTGCACTAAATCTATAGATTGCCTTTGGTACGATGACTATTTTTACAACATTAATTATGCCTATCCATGATCATGGAAAATCTCTCCATTTTCTGAGCTCTTCTTTGATTTTTTTGAAAGACTTGAAGTTATTGTCATACAAGTCTTTGCCTTGTTTGGTTAGAGTTACCGCAAGATATTTTATATTATTTGTGACTATTGTGAAGGGATTTTGTTTCTCTAACTTCTTTCTCAGCCTGTTTACCATTTGTATAAGGGAACGTTACTGATTTGGATTTGGCTTACAAGAATTTTATTGAGTATGAAACATCAATATTAGTAAGATTGTTCTGAAGTTCTCTTTTTTGGTTGGGTCCTTATGTGGCTTAGGTTTCAGAGTAATTGTAGCTTCTTAGAATGAGTAAAGGTAGTGTTTCTTCTGTTTTTATTTTATGGAATATTTACGAAATTTTGCTATCAAGTCTTCTTTAAGGTCTGGTAGAATTCTCTACTAAAACCATCTGATCCTGGGTTTTTTTTTTGTTAGGAGGCTTTTAATAACATCTATTATTTTCTTGTGTGATATGGGCCTGTTTAGGTGGTTTACCTGCTTTTGATTTAACTTTGGTATTTGGTATCTGTCTATAACACCATCCATTTTATCTAGATTTTCCAGTTTTGTTTATAGTCTTTTATAATAAAATCAGATGATTTCTTTTAATTCCTTTCATTTCTGTTGTTATGTCTCCCTTTTCATTTCTGATTTTGTTAATTTGGATATTACTTCTGAGCCCTTTAGTTAGTTTGTGTAGGGCCTTATCTATCTTTCTGATTCTCTCAAAGAACCAACTTTTGGTTTTGCTGATTTTTTTGTGTTGTTCTCTTTGTTTTTATTTGGTTGATTTTGGCCCCAAGTTTGACTGTTTCCTGCCTTCTACTCCTCATGAGTGAGTTTGCTTCTTTTTGTTCTAGAGCTCTGATGTGTGCTATTAAGTTGTTAGTGTAAGATCACTCCAGTTTCTTTACGAGGGCACTTAGTACTATGAATTTTCGTCTTAGCACTGCTTTCATCGTGTCATATAAGTTTGGGTATGATGTTTCAAAACTTTCATTATATTCTAAAAAGTCTAATTTATTTCTTTATTTCTTTCTTGACCAAGTTATCATTGAGTAGAGAACTGTCCAGTTTCCATGTGCATGTGGGGTTTCTGTTGTTTTTGCTGTTATTGAAGACCAACTTTAGGCCAAGGTTATCTGATAGGATATATGGGATTATTTCAGTCCTATTGTATTGGTTGAGACTTGTTTTGTGACCAATTTGGTCAATATAGTCATTATGGTCAATTTTGGGCAAGGTACCATGAGGTGCTAAGAAGGTGTATTCTTTTGTTTTAGGGCAAAATGTTCTGTAGATACCTGTTAAATCTATTTGGTTCATAACCTTTATTAGTTTCCCTGTGTCTCTGTTTAGTTTCTGTTTCAATGATCAGTCCATTGCTGAGAGTGGGGTGTTAAAGTCTCCTACTATTATTGTGTGTGGTTTAATGTGTGTTTTGAGCTTTATTAAAGTTTCTTTTATAAATGTGGGTACTCTTGTGTTTGGGGCATAGAAGGTCAGAATTGAGACCTTCTCTTGGTGGGATTTCCCCTTGATGGATAGGAACTGTCTTTCCTCATTATGTTTGATAACTTTTTCTTGAAAGTCTACTTTATTGGATATTAGGATAGCAACCCCAGCTTATTTCCTGGGACCATTTACTTGCAAGACGTTTTTCCATCCTTTTACTCTGACATAGTGTCTATTTTTGTTATTAAAATGTGTTTCTTGTGTGCAGCAAAATGCTGAATTTTGTTTATACAAAACAAAACAGACTGTTTATATATACAGTCTCTTAGCTTATGTTTTTAATAGTTGAGCTGAGTCCATTAATATTGAGAGATATTAAATAGAGGTGACTGTTAGTTCCCGATACATATAGGTGACTTTATGTACTTGTGGTTCTCCACTTTTGTCTTGGTTGCAAGATGCTTAATATCTTGTCCTTTCTTTGGTGGTAATACCTTGCTTGTGTTGGGGTCTTTCTTCTAGGATCCTCTGTAGAGCTGAATAGATAGTAGATAGATAGATAGATAGATAGATAGATAGATAGATAGATAGATAGATAGATACTGATTTGGTTTTGGCCTGGAATATTTTGTTTTCTCCATCTAGGCTGATTGAAAATTTTGCTATGAAGAGTAGCCTGGGCTTGCATTTTTGTTCTCTTAGAATCTGCATAAGCTCTTACCAGTCTCTTCTGGGTTTCATAGTCTCTGTTGAGAAGTCTGGTGTAGTTCTGATACTTCTACCTTTGTATGTTACTTGGCCCTTTTCCTTTGCAACTTTTAATATTCTTTCTTTGTTCTGTGCATTTCATGCTTTGATTATTATGTGATGAGAGGGTTTTCTTTTCTGGTCCCATTTATTTTGTGTTCTATAGGCTTCTTGTACCTTTATGGACATCTATTTCTTTAGGTTGGAAAAGTTTTCTCCTATCATTTTGTTGAAGATATTTTCAGGTCCTTTGAGCCAGAAATCTTTGCTCTCCTCTATTCAGATTATTCTTAGATTTAGTCTCTTCATTGTGTCCTGTATTTCTTGGATGCTTCGGGTTAGGAGTTTTTTACATTTTGAAAATTTTTTGACAGTTGAGTCAATCTTTTCTACGGTATGTTCTATACCAGAGATTCTCTCTTTTATCTCTTGTATTTTGTTGGTGTTACTTACATCTGTAATTCCTGGCCAGTTTTCGAGGTTTCCCATTTCCAGATTTGCCTTGATTTGTGTTTTCTTTATTGTTTTTATTTCCCCTTTTAGGTCTTGAATCACTTTGTTTAATTCCTTTACCAATCTTCCTGTATTTTTCTGTATTTCTTTCAGTGAATTATTGATATTTGGTTTTTCAGTTCCATCTTCATTTCAGCTTTATTCATCTTCAATATTTCTGTATCCTTACTAAATTTTATTTTCAAGTCCTAGACTGTTTTGATCATTTATCATATCAGTCTTTTTTTCCTTTTTTTATTGGATATTTTATTTACATTTCACATGCTATCCCCTTTCCCCATTTCCCCTCCCTAGAAAACCCCTATGCCGTGCCCCCTTTTCCTTTTTGCTTTTATACAATTTTTTTTAATGTTAACCATAAGCTTTATAAGTATGGTAATGCTCAATCAGAAGTGTAACCCAAACCCCAACCTAGATATAAAAACTATCTTTGACTGTTGGAGACACGTGAACATCTGTCTCCATTCACCCCTCTCTTTCTCTCTCTCATCACCTAGCTTCTCCTCTCCTTCATCTTCTCCTCTCCTTACTCCATCTCTTCCTCTCAGTGCTCCTTCCCCCTTAGCTACTCCTACATATCACCCTTCCTGTTAAAATAAAACTTTTCTCTCAAAATACAATTAGAGCATCATTATTCCTATTTGTACCAGTGAGGTACAAGATTGTCTTAATACCCAGTCCATCATTTTGTTGACTAACCAGAACCTCTGTCGTCTCTCTTGACTAAAACACTTAGTTTTGAACCTGGCTTTTTTCTGGGCTTTAGAATGAATGTCAGCTGAAAACCATCCACTCAGATCTTTTCTCTCAAAGTAAATAGCCAGGATTGGCTATGAGACTATAGGTCATCAACTCCGTCAGAAATCCAGAATGACTGAGTTAACTGAAGTTATGGGAAGCACAAAGCATAGCTTCTAAAACTTAGCCAATTTATAGAGACTGCTGAACACCTGGACAACCCCTGTACTACCAAACATTGGAGCATCAAATCTTCAGCCTTCTGGCCCAGTCTCATCTGACAGACCTTAGTTGTTGGGAGCCAACTTTAAGCAGAAAGCGGCTAGAAAGCAGCTATCAGCTTTGCAGCCATCTTGAGCCATATACCCTGATATGAGACTTGGTTTTCAACAGCCTACAACAGCTGAAGCACACTCTGATATCCCATATAGCTTGTTTTGCTGTTAAGAGCCCCCAGCTGCAAGGAGCACGTGGTATCCATGCCTACAAGGCATGTGGTGCACGCCATATATGCCTGTAAGGCTCACGTGCTGTCCACGCCTGTAAGGCTTACATCATATCCACACCTGCAAGGCACGTGGTATCCATGTGCCTACAATGCACTTGGCAAAAGCCTATAAATACCCAGGATTTCCTTGTTGTGTGTGTGTGTAGGGGTGTGTGGTGTAGTAGTAATAGGTGTAGTGGTGTGTGTATGGTGGAGACAGTATAGAAGACTTTACTACAGATCCTCTGACTTGTTTGTATTCTTCGCAGCTCTTCCCCTTCTTCCCCCAACTCTCTCTTGCTAAACCCGGACCTGCAGAACAGAGTGGGCCGCTATAGTTTGGCCCCCAAGCGTGGGGCAGAAAGGTCTTACAGTTTGGCGCCGGAACAGCGACTCCAGTAAGCAGGGCTTTTACACTTAGTGATGCAGAATTATTAAGGGCTGATTACTCTGTCTAGGCAGATATAATCAGTCGACTATTCTGCAAGTGTGTCCTTTTCTGGACAGTAATTTGTCTGTAAATGGAAAGAGGCAATTCTTGCTTAATGGCTGTCTCCGAACAACTGGAGTAACTCCAAGGATGCTCAATTTCTTCTTTGAATCCAAGACAGGAAGCTATCAGGAGCAGACAGGTCTCTAATCAAAATGAACATTAATATAGAAATATTGTGACTTCAATTCTATGGATTTCTGACATTTTAAAATCCAACTATCCATATAAGGTAACCTGGACTGTTGTCTGTTAACTCCTCTCAGCTATTTCTAAATAAAATATAGAAAACACCCTAACAATAAACTCAAAGCCATGAATTTGCTATGGTCCCTTAACTCACAGGCTAACCATCTCAAATCAGTTAAAAAAGTTGAAGGACTGGGTCTAAGTCTTGTATTCCTAAATGTGTTATACAGGCACAATGCCCATGAGAGTATCAATATTCATCTCACTTATATCAATAGGAAGCTCATACCAATGAAAACCTTAAATTTGAAATCCAAGTAAATTCCTTACCATTTAAGAAATTATAACTTCATCTTGATAATAATTATACAGATTTCTACCAATAGGTTATGGCTATGTCATAAATCCTAGCTAATCCTCCCTGTTCCAACAAAACCACTACTTTACCCCCAGAAAGACAGCCCAGTATTAACCACCTTAGTCCCCAAGCCCAGGGAATAGGGGCTCTGACTCTTGTTTAACTTCTTCAAGCTGATTACGGGCGTTGAGATATTAGAAAAGGGGTGGGGGAAGAGTAAATTGATAAGCCTCTGACGCTGTGTCTTCACTGCATCAAGATAGAATTCCAGGACATCGGAGGTTTGAGCAGGTCTGCTCATTTTGCTTGATGAGTAGATACATCAAGGCTGTGTATTCTGCGATATACAATTCTCAGAACAAGTTTTAGTATCAAGATAATTTTTTTTTTCCTGGAGGGCTGACATTTTTTAAATATGTTGGTTCTAACAACTTTTCTTTTTTTCCCTATTTTAAATTGGCTATAATATTTACATTTCAAATTTTATCCTCTTAACCCATTTTCCCCACCACCCATGAACCCCTTATCCCATCCCCCCTCCTTGTGCTTCTATGAGGGTGTGATTTTCCATTTTCTATGATGCTGTTTCCATTAACATAAACTGCCTCCTAAATTTCTAAATCCTTCCATTTGTGTTATTATTTTTGTGTTTTCTTGGGCATTTCTCAGGCATTTAATCTTTTTAATTATTTTCTCCAATGTCATTGAGGTGTTTTCTAATGTTGTCTTCAAACTTCTTGTAATTTTTGATTCTTTATAGCCTATTTAAGTCTTCTCTTCTTGAGTTTATCTCAATAATTCCCATTGTTAAATATTTCTACAGCACAAGTAAATTTTGTAGGGAAGCTGTTTCATAGTCCAGTCTGATATTTTATATTCTTTTAATTTTTGAAATGATATCTGTGCATATAGATATCTTTATTTAAGTTCTATATCTGATATGAACAGATGAGTTTAGAATAGAAAGGTAGTGCAAAGAAGTTGAGCCTGGATGTTGGAAATAGATTTGGTAAAATGAAGTCATATGCATAGAAAAGACTGGACTGGTGTATAAGACATGATTTCTGCTCTAAGTCTTGGGTATTTATGTAGATCTGTATGAATGGAAATCTTGAAGGTAGTGTGGAAGGGGCCTGTAGATTGGGAAATATGTGTAAAGATTCTGGTAGAAATTTCTGGCAGAGATATTGCTTGTGACAGAGAAGCCAGTAGATATATGAGTACTATATGTGGGACAAGATCACCATCTGGTATTGAAGAGAAAGCATGGACTCTGGAGGAAGATATGGAAGATCTAGATGAATGGAGAGCTTGTATTTAGTAAAAAAAAAAATGTGTGTGTGTGTGTGTGTGTGTGTGTGTGTGTGTGTGTGTGTGTTGACAGATGACCCATTAAAAATGTATCACATGTATTTAGTATTGGGAATATCAACACAAAATGGGTGGCAAGTTGTATTTAATAATAAGAATTATAATATCACAGTTTTTAGTACAACTATGAATATTTTCTACTCTCAATTAAAAATCCTAGAGAAAACCTTTTTATCCTTAAAATGTTTAAATTTGTTGACCATTTTACATAAGAATTTTTAGTCATATGCATCCCCACATTTGTCCTAAATTCTCCCACATTCACCCTTGCTGTTCCTACTCTCCCCACACCATCAACTTTTATGTCATTTTAAAATGTAATTATCTAGTGACTCCATATTATGTATTCTTGTATTTCTGGGTTCAGAGCCATCCACTGGAGCATGGCTGAATTACCAGAAGCTACAGCCTTAAAAACAAACAAACATGCAAACAAACTCATCAACTGCCATTAATCCTTAGTTAGAGGTGAAGGCTAATGAGCCCCTTTATCTCCCATGCTAAGATGTTGCATGTGTTGATATTCTACAGGCAATCACAGCTGTTCACAGTTTATAAGTACGCCAATCCTATTGTAAACAGAAGACACTGATTTTCTCTGGTCCTTTCTACTGCCTGGTTCTTATTGTCTGTTTAGGGGCTCTTCTATTTTGGTCATGAGTCTTATAGAAGAGATGTAGTATAGATGTTTCATTTGTGCCTTAACCCTGCACAGTCACTCATTCTTTGCATTTTTTTAGTAACCTTCTGTGTTGATGATCACCCATTCACACACACAGGAAGACAAACCGAACACCCATAAAACATAACAAAATTTCAGAGATGCACTACCCTGTGTGTAGAATATTGTTAATTTAGAGGAAAATTGGATACCATGTCTATTTTTAAACATAGTAGAAACTAGAGTTGTAACAAAAAACATGGAATCTAAATTTTAGTCATATTTTTAGTAAAGGGCTAATTCTAATTCAAATGGCAGATTTGACTTATGAACATTATGAACTTAAAAATAAATACTGTAGTATTTTATTGTTTCAGAGAGTTTATTATTTAAGTTATGTTAAGGATAGTTGGGTGCTATTTATAATTACTGTATTAAAAATAAATTGTTAATAATAATTTATAATGATCTCGTTGTTCAGTGGCTCAAGAATAAAAGACAACATCAATATATTTAAAAATACACTTAGAAAGGCTTAATTAAAGTTCATATACTAATTATTATATTACTACTTATAATTAAGTACTAAGATGATCATTGATCAATTCATATTCTTTTGTTCAAAACACCTAGTTAGTACTTGTTACATACACACAAGCACAAAAACATACACACACACAGAAGGTTCACATTGGTTAACATTTTCTCAAATTCTTATCCTTTTGCTACCACAGAAAAGTACTTCATTCTTTCAGAGAAAGCTCTCTTTTGTTAGATGGTCAGCTGTTAACAGTCTTGAGAAACAGACACGCGGTTCAAAATCAGCAGCTTTTAAAACTTTGAACTAAAACCTAAGTACTTACCATTACTTTAAAATATGGGACAGACTCTATGTGTTGACAAGGTAGTTTACACTGCTTAAAAGGTCTTCAGGTTGGTACCTAGCAAGCAGGTACCCTGGTAAACAGTAACATGCTCCTCCTATCATGATCCTCCTATCAGAGTTAACAGAAACAAGCTGTGGATCATCTAGACAGGAGGCAAACGCCCCTCGGGAAAGATACATATTAGATCTTTAAAATACTAAAATTGCTACCAAAATTTGTACTCTGAGCAGTGTAAAATTTGGTCATCACCCCCTCTCACAGGGTAAGAGAACTTCCCCATGCAGTGATGCATTTGTCTTTGTCCAAAAGACTGGGAGGGGCCTCAGCTGTTGGAAAGTTTGCCTGTGTCTGCATTCCTTCCTGTGCTATGTATCTACAATGGATCGATATGATGGGAACATAATGTTAGGGAGGAAAGGAGATTCCACTGCAAGACTGTAAAACCTTTTGCTAATGATTCTATGGAATTCGAACCTTGACTTTTAATAGAAATACTTTTCAAAATAAACAAATATTAGTTCATTAGATACTATATAAGGTATTTATATAGAGACCTTCGTTATTTAATTAACAGTTTACAAGTCTCAGTTATCTAGGACAGTTATTCATAGTTATTCATTTTTAAAAATAAAAAAAAATAATACCATTTAAGATGAAGATAAATTTAACGTATTATTTTTTATCTTTTATATTTATACTAGATGGTGTTATAAACTTTGAAAAATGATTTTCTTCTAAGATTATATTTCATTTTTTAAATTAAGTGATAAATTTCAAGCTTGCCCTTTAAAGTAATATCAGATTTTAGGCCAGATTCACAAAATAACTTGATAACAACTAAAAATCATCATCCTTGGACTCCATAAATAATTCATTTTAAAGATTCACAAAAACACAGAAAGTTGCTGGCAAGTATGTTGTATCAATTATCAGAGCTGATAACTCAAAGTCTTTCTAAAAATGTAGGACATACTAGTGTGAATCTTTTAGTGGTGATACTGGCTAGCAGAGCAAATGGGTAATTGCAATGAAAAGAACAATGAGACCAACTGGAAAAAATGTAAAAGTTATCATAAGAAGCAGAACAATTGAAAATGAGGTATGATTGTAGCTTAAAGAAGGCAAGGAAAGATAATGAAGCTAGAATGTAGGAGTAGTGTAGAAACAGAGACAGTGATAACAAACAGTATAGGATGTGAGAAAATTACACTAATAATTTAAAATTAAAAATTTAAAATCCAATCTAGATATAGTAGGAGAGGTGATATAAAGCTAGGAGACAATGTTGAAATAACACATATGAAGCAATAAATTGATAAACTTATTCAAATATTTAGATCTGTATTTTTTTTAAAAAAAATGCTTATTGAGAAAATACTGCTGAGATCATTAAAATTTTCAAATGTTAAATCTAATTTATTAGATAAATGCATGTTGCCATTAGTGGTAAGATTTTTAATCACATGAAAGTAAAAGTTAAAAATATTTTGTTTGAGAGAATGTGTGTGTTCTAAAAGCAATGTCTCTTTAAAATATAACATGTGTTGGTCACTCTTCAGAAATCATTCATTTTGTCATTGAAAATGTGTTTGCTTGTACAGGAAACAAAAAGTAAATATTACCTTTTATAATAATTATGGAATAGCTTTAGCAATATGTAGAGAAAACATAAGATACTGTCCTGAATGTACATGTGTTCCCAGTTATGAGTTTGTGGAAGTTAGGGGCTAACACAAAATATCTTACTTTATCATTTCTTATCTTTATTTATGGAATCTTCTGAATGCAACTTCCTGAATGGCCTGTGGCTGAAAAATGAATGCCAAGGATCTATCTGTCTTTTTCTCCTTCTCAAGATTGCAGTATTTGTGAGTAATATTAACTTTGATTTGTCTGACATAATTGGCATTTCAGAGGCTTACTGCTGAATCAGCTTACCCATTCGAGTTCTTTTTGAACTCTGGCTTTCTGGTTTGACTCAGATGTTCTGGCTCAAATTCCTCTCCATACTGGCTGATTCAATCTGGCTTCTAAAAGCTTCTCACTGAATTGCTCTACTTGCCCTCAAACTAACTCTGGCAATTTGTTCTAATCATCTGTCACTTTCTCATTCTCTACTCTAGCTTCAATTGGTCTGTTGGCCTGCACTGAATTCTATGAACTCAGGAAGAGACTCACCTCCCCTGAACTGCACTCACACCAGTGACTCTAAACCAACTCACCCTCTCTGTCTGTACTGCTGTTAAGTAGCTTTTCTTTCCTGTGTTGCTCTTGTGATAGCTGGGCATATCCTATCTCTGATTCATTTGATCAAATCTTTCTCTGATTTATCATTTTGTCATCCCCTTAATTCGATGCCACATTCAAACATGGCTGCTTTCTTCTACAAACTAATTTTGCCTTAAAAGTGTGTACTAAGGGAATGTCTGTATTCTAGGCAGGTTAATAAATGGTTTGTGACACCTCTGTATTGTAGCCAGAACACACAGAAATAGATCTTTGGATGTGATCCCTTGCCAGAGCAGCCATTGGTGGAATTGGTGGAATTTTGATTGGTGGAATAACTCGGCACAGATGTTTTTAGATTCCAGGCTTAAAAAGCCCCCTAGTCTGGACTGCTTTCCTGATTGATCAGTCTTCTGTGTATTCATTGAATCAGCCCTGTTTGACTGAGATTTCTGTCAGAGTGGTTTGTGCAGTGATTCCTAGATTCCTACAGACAAAACAATGTATTTTGTATCTAAAATGGTGGAGAAATTGTACAAAAATGGGGGGTAAATATACTAACAACAAATAATTCATAGAATACACAAAATAATTACCAAATGAATATAGAAACAACTTTCTTGAAACTGTTAAGAAATTTGAATTATTCAGAAAATGTTGTACCCTCATAGATTAATAGAAAACGACTAGAAGGAAAAGCAACTACAATTTATATATAACTTGTTCAGAATGATTCCACATGTTTAATGTAACTCACACATTGTAGCATTGGTATGTAAAATAATAATAAATAGAAATGTAATCTAAATTACTGAAATTCCTTACCAGGCAGAGACAGTAGATGTCTAGAGGATTTGTATTCACTGATCATTGTGTTGGAATTTTAAACATTAGAATGTGGGAGTATATGACATTTCAGTTTTCGCATAAATAAAATGATAATATGTAAATTTGTTTTATCATTCACAATTTTAAAGCAAAACAATGTTTTCTTATTTTCATGGAACTCTTCACTTTCACACACATCAAAACCCTACTTAAGCATCTATTTCATTCATTCTTTTTACTTATTTGAAAATGGGAGAAAAGTGAAAGTGGATCAAGCTTTAAAGAATCAATGTTTATTCCTCAAAATAGTGTTTGTTCTGCCAAATTAATTTATGGTTTTCAAGTAAGTGTGTTATTGGAAAGGAGATTACTGAATGGACAGTTGGGCGATTGGAAATGGTTGTTTTGAATATTTTAGACAAGTTTGGTACAAAAATGATGTTAGAGATTGAGTCTCATGAGGGTGTAGATAATAATTAAATGAAATAAAAGTTTGTGAACAATATTATGTGTATTTAACCAACAGACACCATTAGACCTATTTTTGAAATGAAATTCAAATATTTTTTATTATCTTTTAATATTCTTGGAGAATATTTCCAAACTTTGGTCTGCATTGTTAGGTTCCTTATAATATAATACATATGTTTTTGAAAAACATATTGTATGTCAGAGGGAGGCATTTTGATAAAGAAGTCACATACAACATACAAACACAGGAGAAAAATAAGAATATTTTGACTTTTACTCTTATTAAAATCCACTGGCTTTTCTTTATAGCCACTACTGTGTTTTTGAATATATATTTTACTGCTAGTGAATTTGGAAGGTAAATGATTCCCAGGTTGAAAGTTAGCATTTATAGGTTCAACCAACCCAAGTTTTGTTCATTTTTCTCACTTAACAAGCCATTGGTGTCCTTTCATAATTATACTAGTATCAGTGGCATATTTTAAATTTTGATTGCTCATGGATTTAAAATATATTTACAGTGGAAATAAAGAATATAAAATGTAATTCAATTCAAAACAGACTTGAAAACAATTCATACATAAAATGTGTTGTATTGAATAGTAACAGTGACTAAAATGAATTAAAAGTCATAATTGAAAGAGTTTAATAGCTAGTTTAACTTACACAATCAAGAATAATTTTGTATAAACATAAAGCTGTCCTTATAATGAAGCTGCCCTTTGAACTTTTTAATAGGAATCTCAGAATTGCACAGGGTGACAAATGACAAGTGTCACCGAAATGACACACATTTATTAAGCAATCACTGTTATCTTCATGACACTTACTTAAAGATATCAAATCTCCATGGTAGAGAGGGCCTGAACCTTTTTGATATTTAGTTCAAAGCGGGACATCTGAGTCCAGAAACGTTTCTTCCACTTAGATTCCTGTTTGCCAGTATCATTTTTTAAAAATAAAAATAAATTACCTACTCATGATATACAAAATCAAAATAAATACAAAATGTATTATCAGAGTTAAAGAATAATTTGTAACTATTGTGCACTGTGTAATTCACTTTACATGACATTAATAGAAAAAATTAGACGGTGAAAGAGATAGAGAAGGAGAGAACAGGTCAACAATTACTAAGATTGTGAATCAAGAATAATGAGAGGAATAAAGTAAGGGACGTTTTAAAAATGGACAGATTCTTTTCTACCCTAGTTTTGATAATGCATTAACAATAAAATATGTGTAAGAATAAATTTATATGTCAAATTGGTCATTTAATATGTTTCATTTTTTAAAAAAGGAAACAAAATTTCATGTGTGGCTCTAGGACCAGTTATAACACTTAGAATGTTTACTTTTTTCTGGAGACAACTTAATTCATCCAGGAGAAAATAATTCTGACTTGCTTACAAAGGATAAGCTAAAAGTACTGGATTCCAACTCTATCTATTATAAGAGTCGTCTGTGGAGCAAATCCTTATTATAGCATCCATGACTATCGAGCTTGAACTAAACCTTGACTCAGTGTAAGGTATTAGAAGATTCCTCCTAATATTTAAGGCTTACCAAAGCTATAAAATTTATGGGCTCCTAAATTGAATCATCACAGTGAAGGGTTCTGTAAAGCTAGAGTTTGTTGACTATACTCTCTAACATAAAGAGTATCACAGCAAAATGACAAAGATTGTTACCATGGTATTAGATCTTGGGAGGCATCTGAAAATGACCACAGAAAGCAGAGTATCTTTTTAGTAACTGAGGAGTTTTTTGTTTTGTTTTGTATAGTCTTTGAAACATGTATTGAGTAATCCGGTTAGTAATCTATGGGAAAAGTAACTATAAGTAGCCAAAAGTAAGCATGAAAATATAACACTATGTTCAACCTATGCAAAAAAACAACCCAGGCACCTAAATTTATTCATCATTATTATATAAGGTATTATGTCCTTACATTAATTTAAAAGATTTATGTATCTATCTGAATCAGCTTCTTGGTGAATGGTGTGTTATGGTCCGTGTACATGTGAGCATGTGTGTTTTTATGTTTGCAAATGAACACACATTTTCACATGTGTGTCTGTGCAGGCCTGTGTGTGTGTAAATGCGTATGTGTGTTCATGCATGTGTGTGTGTTTTATATGTGTGTGTCTGAGAAAATTATGCAATTGTGTATTTTGGATGTTAGGGTACAGTTTACCTCTTAGTATGAAGAAGGAATCATTACTTCTAATTTGTTTGTATTTCTAAAATTTTGGAATGCTTTCTTTCTTAAATTCTTAACCCTCTATACTAGTAAAATATTATTAGTCTTTTTGTTGATCTTTAGAATAAATGTGGCTATAAATTTAGATTATTAGTGCATAAAAGATAGCTTTGATAATATAGTATTCTTGGTATAGGTTTAGTGACTTGTTTCTTTTATGAGATTTGCTTCCATGTTATACAGTACTGTTTCCAGTATTCCTCTGTTGTTTCACACCTGTAATATCAATATTTTTTATTTTGTTCTCGAACAACACATCCTTTCTGCATCCTTCTTTTGTCTCCTCTTCTCTGTTACCCCCATACCTCTCCTCTCCCTCAGATCATCTACTTTCTTTTTAACATCTAGGCAATATATTTATCTCCATCACTTACATTGTTTAATGAGAGAATGCTATGAGCTTTTCAGGCATTTTTGTTAATTTTGACTGTAGACTTCAGAATTTTGTATTGATAATGTTGTAAGTGAGTTCATGGTATAATAAAATTTATGGGTATAAGTACATATACTTAAATGAACACATACATTAATGTCTACTATTTTTCTGCCCTAGTAAATGTCTTTTTTTTTAAATTTTCTTATCTAACATATACTACATAATAGGATATCTAAGTTTGCTGTATTAAGTGGTTAGAGTTCCTTCTGTACACAACTAGCAAACAACCATTAGTTTTTCTATACAATATGTAGAAACGGTTAGAAACATTTCAGAATGAGTGATCTTCAGTAAATCTCTTTCGAATTGCTAACTGCACTAAAGGGACTTCTGTAGCTTTGGCTGTGAAAAGTAAATGTCATTCTTTTGATATTTGCAGATTAAAGTTCCACGGGATTTTATTTCTTCCTGTGAAATACTGTTTCTAAAACAATGTCAAGAATCTTTACCCTTCATATGAGTTCTTGAGCGGTTGGACTGTGTAAAGTTTCAGTGCCTTTTGTTGACATGTGTCTGTTCATATTCATCTGAGTATGCCCTTTGTCAGGCCAATTCCTTCTAAATTATGAGCTAATATAAACGATATCAATCTCCTTCTGTTGTTCCCTTGGTGACAACACTTATATTGTCAGAACCAGAACACCCCTGTGCACTAGGCTTTAATTATCAATTGGGTTGCTATTGCTTTTGTAAGAACTATTACTTATGTGTTTTATGTAAATATTGATTGACAGTGAGATCAATGGCAAGAAGTAAATCAATTCTGTAGTCTTCATGAAACGACCTTACTTAGTACTGTGTATATATTTTCAATGACTTGCACAAACAGAAAGACTTACAATAGAAATAAATGACTTGACCTTTCAAAAGTAGTTTTAAAATTTGAAATCATAACTACAATTAAAACTTAAAAATTTCTCTTATGCCATCCACAGCATTCCCAATACTTTCTTTAAAGAGAGCAGGGATAGCCCTTCTCTTTCATAAAATATAATATTCATTCCTCTCTGAATAAAATTGGCTATGTATGGTTTCAAATATTAACATGCAATTTCTTTTCTTGTTCAAATCAAATTGCTTGTTCTTGAGATTCTTTTCTCATAATTTGATGCCTCTGCAAGCTCTGATAACTTTGAATAAGACTGAGGGTTTGTGTGTAGTTGTATTGTATATTGTATATTTTTATTTTATTATTTTATCATTATTTTTATTAGATATTTTATTTATTTACATTTTAGATGTTATGCTCATTCCACATTCCACTCCAGACACCCCCTATCCTATCTCTCTTTCCCCTGCTTCTATGAGGGTGTGTCTCCATCCACCAACCCACTCCCCATCTCCACACCCTCGAATTACCACACACTGGGGCACCTAGCCTTCACTGGACCAAGGACCTCCTTTAACATAGCTAACAATACCATCCTCCCTAACATGTATAGCTGGAGCCATGGGTTCCTCCCTATGTGCTCCCAGGCTGATTTAGACCCTGTGAGTTCTGGTTGGTTGGTATTGTTGCTCTCCCCATGGGGCTGCAAAACTCTTCAGCTCCTTCTGTTTGATCTCTAACTCTTCCATTGGGAACTCCTTGATCAGTTCAATGCTTAGCTGTGAGCATCTGCCTCTGAATATGTCAGACTCTGGCAGACTTCTAAGGAGACAGCTATATCAGGCTTCTGTCAGCATGTAATTCCTGGCATCCACAACAGCATCTGCCTTTGGTGACTGCACATGGCATAGATACCCAGGAGGGGCAGTCTTCAGACAGCCCCTTCTTCAGTTTCTGTTCCACACTTTGTCTCCATATTTGCTCCCATGAATATTTTGTTACCCCTTCTAAGAAGGACAGAAGCACCCATACTTCAGTCTTCCTTCTTTATGTGGTCTGTGAGTTGTATCTTGGGTACTGAGAGCTTTTGGGCTAGTAGCCACGCATCAATGAGTGCATACCATGTGTGTTCTTTTGTAATGGCTTACCTCACTCAGGATGATATTTTCTAGTTTTATACATTTGCCTAAGAATTCATAAATTTATTGTTTTTAATAGCTGAGTAATATTCCATTGTGTACATTTATCACATTTTGTGTATCTATTCCTCTGTTGAAGGACATCTGGGTTCTTTCCAGCTTCTGACTATTGTAAATAAGGCTACTATGAACATAGTGGAGCATGTGTACTTGTTATGTGTTGAAGTATCTTTTGGGTATATGCCCAGGAGTGGTATATCTGTGTCCTCAGGTAATATTATGTCCAATTATCTGAGGAATTGCCAGGCTGATTTCTAGGGTGTTTGTATCAGCTTGTAATCCCATCAACAATGGAGGAGCGTTCCTCTTTCTCCACATCCACACCAGCATCTGATATCACCTGAGTTTTTGATCTTAGCCATTCTGACTGGTGTGAGGTAGAATCTCAGTGTTGTTTTGATATGCATTTTCTGATGACTAAGGATGTTGAACATTTCTTTAGGTGATTCTCAGCTATTCAGGTTTCCTCAGTTGAGAATTCTTTGTTCAGCCTCTGTGCTCCATTTTTTAATAGGGGTATTTGATTTTCTGGAGTCTAGTTTCTTGAGTTCTTTGTATATATTGAATATTAGCCCTCTGTAAGATGTGCGATTGATAAAGGTCTTTTTCCAATCCCTTTGCTTTTGTTTTGTCCTATTGACAGTGTCCTTTGCCTTACAGAAGCTTTTCTATTTTATGAGGTCGCATTTGATGATTATTGATCTTAGAGCATAAGCCATTGATGTTCTGTTCAGGAACTTTTCCTCTGTGCCCATGTAGTTGAGGCTCTTTCCCACCTTCTCTTCTATTAGTTTCAGTGTATCTGGTTTTATGTGGAGGTCCTTGATCCACCTGGACTTGAGCATTGTACAAGAAGATAAGAGATGGCTTAGTGGTCTTCCAAAGGTCCTGAGTTCTTCCAAAGGTCCTGATTTCAATTCCCAGCAACCACATGGTGGCTTACAACGTTCTGCAATGTGATCTGATGCCCTCTTCTGGTGTGTCTGAAGTGTACTCATATATACAAAATAAATAAATAAATCTTTTTAAAAAATGTATCAATTTGCATTCTTCTACGTGCTGGTCTCCACTTGAACCAGCACCATTTTTTGAAAATGCTGTCCTTTTTTCACTGGAAGGTTTTAGCTGGTTTGTGAAAGATCAAGTGGCCATAGGTGTGTGGGGTCATTTCTGGGTCTTCAATTCTATTTAATTGATCTTCCTACCTGTCTCTGTACCAATACTATGCAGTTTTTATCACTACTGTTCTGTAAAACAGCTTGAAGTCAGGGATGGTGATTCCCCCAGAAGTTCTTTTATTGTTGAGAATAGTTTTAACTATCCTGTTTTTTTTATCATTTTAAATGAATTTGAAAATTGCTATTTTTGTCTCTCTGAAGAATTGAGTTGAAATTTTGATGGGGATTGCTTTGAATCTGTAGATTGCTTTCAGCAAGATGGCCATTTTTACTATATTAATCCTGTTAATCCATGAGCATGGGAGATCTTTCCATCTTCTGAGATCTTCAATTTCTTTCTTCAGAGATTTGAAGTTCTTGTTATACAGATCTTTCACTTGTCTAGTTAGATTCACACCAAGGTATTTTATATTTTTTGTGAGTATTGTAAAGGGTGTAATTTTCCTCATTTCTTTCTCAGCCTGCTTATCTTTTGAATAGAGGATGGCTACTATTTTCTGAAGGGAAACAGAGGAAGAATGGAACTAGAAATGAGCAGTTGTGTGGAAACTGGGAAGAATAGACAGAGGGTAAACTGAGGTTGGGATGTAAAAAAAGTGAAAATAAAGGTTAAAAGCAAGTTAAAACTTTAAATTCACATAACTTTACAGAATTTATTTGATGATATATTTCACAATATATTACATAGGCAGTGAAAAATAAGTATTTAGCCATAGATTAATTTTTTTAGGCAAACATCTAAGATAATAGTTTACAGAGCTACCTAATTCAAGTGGTTATTGTTTCTAATAGCATCCAACTTATTTATTTATTTTTATCAGAATGGATTTAGAACTGAAGGCCTTGAGCACACAAGGCAAGTATATTCTTATGTAGTTATATCATGAGAACAACAAAAACAATACAAAACAAAACAACAAAACTTCTTAGTACTTTTGAAATATTTAATTTCATTCTTATTTTAAATTAGAACTCATTATGCTACGTTGAAGTCATATTCTGACTAAACTTATAGCAAACCAGTAAGTTTTCATTGAATCATTTATATTTTAGAAAAAAATATGCATAAAACCTTTTTAAATCTTACAGATAATGAGACCTGTTACTCTTTAGAGAGTAAATAAAAAAGATAATTTAACTGGTTATAGCTTATGTTTTTATTTTTTTTTTTAAATCTGGGTGGATGGACGTATGGTGAAGGCAGCTGGCATATGACATCAACTGCAAAACAGGAGCACTTGGGATTTGCAGATAGGATCAGTACCCTAAGAAGAGGATCACTGTATAATTTCAGTAAGACATATGGATGGCAAGGAACCGCAAGCTCTTATTCTCATGAAGAAAGGAATTGAACTGGATCTGCCTGAATAGAGCAATGATATCTTGTTCTAAAACCAAGTCTGAAGTGATCACTATTAACACAGAGGATAATATTTATTTACAATTTCAGAGCTCTCATTAAAAGTTTCATTATAAATTATTACTTTGTGTAAATGGTGCAATGATTAGAAGTGATTTTTTTTAATCTAAATAATTTTCCTGGTCCACAATTTGCCTTACTTGGCTAGTTTCTGATTTCTCGTTCATTGAACTTGATTTGTCATCTTTATTATTTTGTTTGTTTTTTTTTTTATCTGTCTTTATAATATTTTTGTAACAGGATCTCAAATGACCTCATATGTCACTGACACCAATAGGAAGGTTTACTCAGACACACTTAATGTATGTACATTGTGTAGCAGTGAAGAATTCTTTTGCGATAGAATCTCATAGAGCTCAGACTGACCCATACCACCAGGAGGGCTTTTTCTATATCTCCAAGAAGAAGTCTCCTGCTTGTTTCTAACTTACTACTTCCTGAGTTAGCAAGACATATTGTGATTTTATAAAAAAAAATAAAAATAAATATTTTTGGAGAAATACAGTACAGAAACTCATTCTGTGTTGTTGGTATTGTTGTTTATTTCTCAATTATACAATGTAAATGATATGCATTTTTCTAAGCCTTTTAATATGCAACTTGCTCTATACATACTTGTGGATAGAACACAAATTCAAGTTTTCACGATGAAGATGTCTAAAAGAGGCTATAGCAATGCTTATAAATGCTGCCATTTCCTGTTGCCACTGAGGAGAAAGACCAGGTTATAAGAAAGCAAGATACAAAATAGTTTTCCATGATTGTCATTATTCCATTTTCATAAGCAGCCTAAATCAGAACAGATACATTGCCTGAAATAATAGAAGTCATTTTACAAAGTTATAGTGGCAAAGCAAAAGGTCAGCTTCTTTTCTAATGTAGACTCCTCAGTATCTGGAATTAAAGAAAATGCTTTTTTTATGACCTAGACATATGGCATAGATTTGAAACTGGGTAGGAATGAGTTCTGATTGGTTGGCTAATATTCTAATGAGATAGATTAATCAATGTAAACCACATAGCTCAGTTAAAACTGCCTCTCTAAACTGCCAATTTCATTTTCTTCCAACAGAGAAAATGCCAGTCTTTTCCTGTGTAGTAAAATCTTCTTGTTATAACAACTAAGCAACTCTAGAGTTACTGCTATTGTGGAACATCTGGTAACTACAAGATGTGGCTCTGCAGAGATCACCACATTGCTTGAAAATAAGAATGTCCTCAATCCAGTTGTAGTTCATGTTTTGTTATTCTCTGGAGTATGGTTACCTCATAATGCAGTAATCACTTTCCGTCAGCAACATAAATGAAAGTACAGATGCCACAATTTGCTATAATTGGAGAAGCTTAGCATAAATTAATAATCAAAATAACAATATGTGCCTAAGCTTTATACAACTTATAACAGTTGATGAAATCCAGTGAGTCCAGGGTTATTCCTTTACTCTTTAATACAAGTGGAGAACATGAACTGGGTTCTTCTGATCTTTTCATCTTTATAAATAGTATAAGTTATTCAAAATTCACTTAAAGAAAAAATTTTGAAAGGTGGAAAAATAACTCAACAGATGTTCCTCCATGGCCAGCTGGCTGATTTGTGCATGAACTTCATAGCAGTCTAATGAATGACTGTGTTTCTACTTCAGTAAAATAGAACTCATTGACTCTTTACATAATTTTTTTCTCTTTCAAAAATGATAAATTTTATGTTATGTTCCAAAATTTTAATTACATTATTTTGATTCTCACATTGCAATGAAAATAATTTTTTTCAATAATATGTGTGCTTCAATACATTTTTTATAAATTAAAATAAGTACTTCTATAAAATTTTGGCTGAATTCATGCAAAGGAAAAATTTTTGGTTGCCCTCTTTTGATTAACTTTGTAAAGTTTTAAGAGTAAAATAGTATACTGTTCACATATTAAATATAAATATTAAACTAATTAACTGAGGTCTTCAGAAAATCTATTATAGAGTGTGCAAATATTTTTTGTATAATAAATACATTTTCTGTAGGTAACACATGAATTATTTATATCTACTAACATGTTTTAAGTTTATAACATCTAAATGTTATGGTACAAACAAGCAAAATAATACATTTGAAATTTTCAATTTCTATAAATTAATAATCCAACTTTCAATGTTATCACATTTCCTAAACTTATGGCCAGAATAGCAATCTCTGTTCAAAAACTGAGTGAGTATTAAGTTCTAATTAGTTCTAATTAAATAACAATACAAATACTTTATTCCGATTCCTGTCATCAAAATTTTCCTAATGAGGATATTTATATGTCAGAATATAAACAAGTTTTATTATGTTTTATGAGCAGAGCTGGTGAAGGTTTAGTGCCAATATTTATTTGCAGTCTTCTTCCTTGCATTGATACTGCCACATTAAACATTTTTCTCAATGGATTGTTTTTCCTTTTCTTTTTCTTTACTATTTATTTTGATCTAAATGCTTTTGAGAGTACAAGTCTTTGTGAGTTCTGAGGCTTATCATGAATCAAATCCCAAAGATGTATGAATGATCAGAAGCATTGTAAAGACAGCATTGTTCATTTAATTATTTCTGTGTTCTCTACTAATCCACAACCTTGGTAGCATGGTTGTATGTTTATACAGAATTATAGTTGAGAAATGAATGTGAACAGATTTAAAGTTTAGAAAATGAGCACGCATTAATTATTTTATGCTATTTCCTAGCATAAATTTGTCTCTTAGACACATTTTCCAGATGGATCACACCCTATAATATCCTAATATAGTCTTTATTGATAATGATCTAGGTACCAATGGATTTATTAGGATCAATTGTTTATTAGGTTACCAAACGCATTTGTTTTAATATTTATTTCTGTCAGGTCCTACCTGGACATCACATTTGACGCTACTTCCTTTTGACTCTAGAATAGGTAAGTCAAAGTCCCCTTTAGAAGCATTTTGAATAGAATTTATTTGACCTTTACTTTCAACCATCAAAACTGGAACAATATGACTTACATTCTCATTTTAGTTTTCTTAACCTCATGTATTTCTATTTTTTTTTTGAACTTTCACAATTAGGTGTGATCTTACTAAATCAAAATCAGATAAAATATTTAAAGTTCTACAGAATTGAAAATTGCTGCTAATTTAGATCCGATGAAAATGGTGTTCTGGTTTATTTTTCCATAGAAAAGAACAATGTGTTCATTTTGGTAACCTATTAAGATTTACTCTGTTTCGTTAAAACTCCTTTAAAGCAAGAGTTGCAATTCTTTCAACTGACAAACCAGATGCTTCATTTAAGGAATATTAAATTTGTGTCATCATTTTATTGACTCAGCTCATGAAGATTCACCGAGTTATTATACTGCTCACAAATTTCTCCTTATGCAGTTATAGACATAAATTAGCAATGCTGAGAGACAAAGTAGAGCAAGCCATGATCATTTTAAATTAAAACATCACAAATATTTCTGCACTAAAATACCCCAGTCACATTTCAGCAGGATGATTTTGAGCCTGAAAGGTGACATCCGATTGTGCTAAGAATATGGATTATATATTATCTAGTCTCCAGTGCTCAATCTGCCTTTTCTATTATCTGATTAGAAAAGACAGGCATTCAAGGAGGTGAAAAATGCAAAGTGAGCTTTATTTTAAATTTAATAAAATCATTTACTCCTTCTAGCAGTTTTCTATCATATTAGCAGTGTTTTTTCATAATGTATGAATATTAAATTTGTCTAATATAGTACAAAATTATCTTATTAAGAACTCACATGTTGTGATAGTGGGAAAAAGAACTGATGTGATAGAGAACTAATTCAATTTGATGAAAACTACTGATTCAGAAAAGCCGCTAATTTTCTTACAACGATGTCAAAAAATTCATCATGTCTTAGTGAAAATAATTTCTCCTTCAAAACTAGAAAGGCTGATATTTATGGCTACTTGCATGCAAGACTGAATATTTTGAAATATTAAAAAGAGACACAGAATGCTATATTTGCTGTGATCAAATGCACAGCCATTATATAAGAAACCTGAAAAACACTGTAAAATTTAAAGAATAAAAATTCACAGAAGTTGAGAAATCCCAGTAGATATTGGTAATAACTAGAAGTGAAAAACGTGATACATCAAAACCAGGAGAATGTCAATGATAGATTAATTTTATAATTGCACTGGGAATTAGTTACAAATGTAGAATCCGGGGCATTGTAAATATTTGTATGGTAGAAAGGATCAATCTTTCTCAAAACCTCTCAGATATATCCTGTTCTATTCTGCAATTGCTTGGATTTCATTTTCATAAAGTACTCCTTACATGACGTTTGTTGCTGACCTTTTGTTTTATCTTAAACTGCAAAGTTATTAACGCTAAATGAAAGGTCTTATTTATATGCCCAGCCAACTAAATATCGCTTTCTCTTCAATGTTCTCATGAAAATTTTACTGCTGCTTCAAATCATGGAAGTACTTCTGAGATTTTAAACAAAAAATTCAGTATATTCTACATTTCTGGAGTTTCCAGTAAGAAACAAGAAAGAAGCAGTGCTATTTAATCCTGAATATTATGTTTGTAAATACAAAGAAATATAATATCTCAGAAATAATTTTATAACATGTATATCTTCATATATAATTATGAATATACATAAATTTTATTTTTCAACTACAGCAAATTTTTGAGCTATCAAGCACACCTTCAGTTTAAATTTAGTGTGTATTTCTAGATTCAATACCTTAAATTTTCCAAATTTTATGATATACATTAATTCACTTCTACAGGAAAAGATTATATATTATTGTCAACTAATAGTTTTAAAACATATAAGATGGAAGTGTAACTTTTATTTACCAAATGTAATTGCCTTCTTGGAGGCTTACTGCATAATAAGCTCACCCTTTCTAATTCATTCTTAACGGTTGGTGCAGCTCAGCTGTGGTGGCTCAAACTCCTCCCCAAGCTTACTGATTCTTCTAATTTAATTGCTCTGCTTGGAAACACTACCTTTTATTCTATACACTGAACTGCCATGACTACATTGATTGCCAAAAGGGAATAGAACTCAACTGCATTCAACACCACTGAACTGCACTGAACTGAACTGTATTGAACTGCACTGCACTCATTAATGCGCCCTCCATTCCTCAGTCACTGTGCACTGCTCTTAAGTATCATCTCTGTTCCACTCGCTCTCTTGAGAACTGTGCATATCTTATCTTTGCTCATGTCATCACTGTCTACCCCTCAACTAAACATCACTTTCAAACATGCTTGCTTCTTGTACAAATGAACTTAGCCTTCATTGTTTATGATTAAAGATGTGTACTATGTATGTATCTGTATGACAGCCTGAGGGGATAAATGTTTGTACTGAGGTGGTGCCTGCATTTCAGTTGGATGACATAATCCTATACTATCCCTAGATATGATTAATCTCTTTCCAGAGAAGCCATTCTGTTTCATTAAAATTCCTCTATGTCTTTCCCCTTTAAGTTTAAGCTAAAAACATGTATAGAGTTTGACTATTATTACAAACAATTATCAATCTGACAACCTTAGCAGTATAGATGTCCTTATGAAGATTCATTGACTCAAGGATCCTTCCTAAGTGCAGTCCTTATCATCACCTCTTCAGCAAATATCATCAAGGTTTTCTCTTCTGCCAGTCTGAAGAATGACCTGTTCTTTTCTAGAAAGTTTGCTGAGCTGTCCCCATGAAGGGGGAATCACCTTTCTGCATCATCTGCATTGTTGTCTTTCATCATCTTTCCCTTCTTTGATTCATACCTCTCATCTGAAAGCTTCTCTTTCTCTGATTGCATCTTTATCAATTTTGATGGAACCCATAATCTTTCTTCATCTGGGGAAATGTAGACAAAATGCAACATATCCTCTGAATTCCATTCTGATATTGAAACATCTCTAAAACATACAGGTTGACCTAATTAAGCATTTTTTTCCTGCAATTCTGTGTCTTTCTGCTAATCATATTTCATTTTTCTGTTTATCAAGATATATTTAGATCTTTATGAATCCACACATAAACTATACACTTAGGCATTCACATTCCATGCCTGGCTTCACATCAGGGACTTAGACTTCTCAACCTTATAAACAAACAAACAAACTAGTACACAAACTCAAGCCATATTAAATAAGACATTAATATACAGTGTCAGTTAAAATAGGTATCATTCTCTGATATTGAAAAATATTAATCAGAGATTCCATTGTTACAGTATATCTCTTCCATAGTTTTATGGTTACATACACCACATAAAGCATTAATTTGAACTTCTGATCCCATACATTCAATTTGTCTTATACTTTATTTTATTTGAGATAGTGTTCCAATCCCAATAAACTATATAGATAAAGAAGCCAATGTGCACTTGAAGATTTTCATGAGATTATAGTTATGTCAGTTTCTGTATCCACAGAAAGCAGCAAATTATTACCATTTAATTTTAATTTTATTTTTTATCTTTGGTCATTGGTAACAGTTTGCCAGAAAATCTGTCTTCCAGTGCTTTCAAATGCTCTTGTTCATTCAACTGGAACTTCTTTAGCTTTGACATATCAAAGCAGAAGAAGCTGAACAATACTGTCTCCTGGTTTAAACTACATATTTTTGTTTATGTAAGCCATCATTCCAATCTTACCCTTGTAGTCTTTATATACAATTCCTGGATGTACAATGAATCGTTGAGATGTTAGGATACTTTTCCTAAAATTATTCTTATTGCCTTTGAGGAGTAAAGCTTCATAAACTCTAGTGGGTATTTTATAGCATTGAATTTATGGTGATAATATGATATTTTTACTTAAGTCTAGGGCAGTGCTTCCTTCTGTAGCATGCATTAAGTCTCCAATACCTAATTAGTGTTCACTAGCTGCTCTGTGAATTTCTGGTTTCTGCTGTTTGTTGGCTGGTTAAGAGGGAATCTGTTGTGGGCCGAGCTGCCCCACTTTTTGGGGGCCAAAATGTCGGGGACCGCTCTATCAGTGTTGAAACCCACACGGCCAAAAGCCTTGGGGGCTAAGTTGTTAGAGCCCGTACTGCCCCAAGCTGCTTTGGTTCACCTCACTGGTCGGAGTTCAGCAAGAGAGAGAGTAAGGATGGACGTGAAGAATGGAGACCAGGCAGAGTGTGATTCAATCCTGTTTTATTCTTCAGTCTCTCTTCCTAGTTCAAGTCCCAAGTCTTGAGTTCCTAGTCCCTAGTTCCTAGCCCCTAGTGCCTCCAAGTTCCAAGTTTCCAAGTCTTGAGTGTCTAATGTCTAATTCCAAGTTCTTCCTCCAAGTGCCAAGTGCCTAATGTCTAATGCCTAATTCTCTAATAATTCTTCTGTCTGCCTCTTGCCTTTTATATGACTCACTTCTAAGCCACGCCTTTAAGTCATGCCCTTAGGTCTTGTCTCTTAATCTGATCTCTAATTCAAGCCCTGAAGTCACACACCTTTAAGTCTCACACACCCAAGGGAAAATCCTGGGTATCTAAAACAAGATGTTATTAGAGTGTGCTCAGCTGTTGTAGGCTATTGTAATCAAGTCTCTTGCCAGGGTATATGGCTCAAGATGGCTGCAAGAATGATAGCTGCCTTCTGTCAGCTCCTCACAGGAATTCACTTAGGTATTTTCCCTATTTGAAAAATTATCTTCTTGGGAGTTTCTCTTCCATAAGGAGATTACCTTGCATATCTCTTGCTGATCTGCATTCCCTGTTTTACTGTCTACACTTAACAAAACTTCAACAAATCTCAGAAGACTTGGAGAATTCTAAGGAAGTCTCTAGGAAAGCTTTATCAAAAATTCCTTTCCAAATATCCTGTTCTTCCAGTAAAAAAAAAATGATGTTTTTACACAAAGCATTTTTGTCTAGGTTTTCCAATTACATAGTCAATATCAGATCAACTTCTAATTCATTCATCAATGGGTGCTGTCCAAGAACTTTTTTGCACTCTGCATTTATATATTTGAAAGCTAAAGTTTCTATTAATACATGTTACATATTTGTATCTGATATTATCCTTTCTGTGGTGAATGTTAATCTATGTAAAGGCAGTAAAAGTCTTTCTGGGAAATGGACCCCCAGACAGAGTTATTAAATTAACAGTCTGGCAAACCAAGGACAGGTAAGATTCTGTACAGAGTCTTACCAATCTAAGACAGAAATGCATTGCTTTTGATAATGCATACTCCATTTTGGCTGAGAGAGGCATTCTTGTCAGAATGACCTAAGACAAGCTCAGTCTTGCTTATGAAATTAAAAAAAGGAGGAGAGGTGGAGAGCTTTTGGGATTGCTTGACAAGAATCTACTTGTGGTTATTGTCTTGCTTGTTCCTTGACTATTTGCATCTATTGTATTGCTAGTTTCTCATTCTAGAACTGATCTTAATAATTGCATGTAATTAAAATGATATAAAGGCAAAAAGGAGGGGGGATTGGATAGGGAAGTGAAATGGAGAAAGAGGAAGGCATCTGAAACGTAAATAAATAAATAAAATATCCAATAAAAAGTCTCTCTGGGGCATTGCTTAATTTTTGTGAATGACATAGACCTCTTACCTTGTTCTTCTATCTTATCCCAGGACCTTACATCTACTAAACTACCCTACAGAGTTTTCAAATTAAATCTGCTGTCTTAATTTACTAAGTTTACCTTTACCTAACACTTAGTCTTTCATCATATTAATACCTCTAGACTTACTACATTTTTTTGTAACTTGCTACCATGTCAGGCACTGTAATTGTAAACCAGTTTCTAGTTCAGCCACTGCGAAATCTTTTCAGTCTTTGGGAATAATCCTACTTTGGGTAATTTAAGTATTTAATGTCTGTCTCACATAGGGTTAGTACATTCCATAGTTACTATTGATTCTTTAAAATATTTAAGATCTTGTATTTTAACAGGATACCAGGCTAGCTATTCATTTGTTAAATTTTGCCATTTTCTAGCATTTGTTCCAGGTAACTGGGGAGGCCAGTAAGGTGAGCACCTTTCCTCAGTTTCACTATGAGTTAAGGCTGCAGGGTCCATGGGTAGTCTATTTGATCCTTAATTTCTTTAGGTACCATTGATTCACAATTTAAGGCCTCTATTCTTTTACTTCCTGTCTGTCTCATATAACTATTTTTTTCTTGTTCTATACTAGATTTGTTGTTGTGAAGACATTTTATTCAACCTTCTTTGAGAATATGATCTTCTTGTTGTTGAACAGTTATTCTTTCAAACTTTTTTTGAGAGGAAAAATATAAAGATTGAAATTGAAAGTAGGGAGGACTTTACGTTTATTATCTCAGTTGTAGTACATACTATGAGTTTTTTTAGGTAACATTTCGATCCCCTCAACTCCTACACTTGGTCTTATGGGATATAAAATAGGGTTATCCTTTTTGTTTAATTCAGGAAAATCTCTGTATATGACTAAATTTATCTTTTATTGTGGCTTACTGTGATTCACTATCTCAGAGGCACCTTGCTCTTAGCTCAAGGCTCCTAATGCAATAACACCTTCTGAGTCTCTCTGAGCATCCAGCTGAACATCAAGAACTAATGCCTATTTTAGAAATAATCTAGAGTGAATTTCCTTCTGTGGCTTTCTACCAGATATTGTCTGGCTTCTGTAACTTTTTGGTTAGATGTTTGCAACTCTTCGCAATGTTGCTGGACTTTTATTTTTTTCATATATATTTGGCCCTAGATTTAATTGTAACTTTTATCTGCCTAATGTAACTGTCATCATGGAAGCTTAGGGCTTAAAAATAGTTCATAGTTTCTAACTTTTCTGAACTCTGGCTACCTGGTTCAACTCAGCTGTTCTGGCTCACACTCCTCTCCAAACTGACTTATTAAATCTGTCTTTTCTCAACTTCTTATTGGATTTTTCTTATTGGCCTCAAACTAATTCTGGCATTTTCTTCTAATCTTCTAGTTCCTTCTTATTCGTTGGCTCCAAAGGTCTTTGCATATACAGAAGAAGACTACTGAGTCTGGACTCAGACATGGAAGATGGACTTAATCCTCAAGAGACTGGAGGCCCCAGGGAGTGGAGAGGTCTTGTGGGATAGGGGGTTAGGGGATAGGGCATGGAGACAACCTTGTGGAGATGGGGGTGGGCAAAGAGGTATATTATGTGGAACAGTCAGACGGTGGACTAAGAGGGGGATAGAATATGGACTGTAAAAAAGATTAAACAAAAATTTAAAAAAAACCTACATTAGAACAAAACATAGAATATATCCTTTGAAGGTATGATTGGCAAGATACTGAAATTTTCCATAACTGTGTGAGATACATCAGATTTTCTGTCCTCTTAAGGACAGAATTTCTGCCTTTCATTGTTTCCTTCTAAGGAGTAAAGTGACACAACCAATTAAAAGCATTTTGTTCTAAAGAAAGACAGAAGAAGAAGAAGAAGAAGAAGAAGAAGAAGAAGAAGAAGAAGAAG
>JANHMN010000001.1:232746751-232861318 GCA_030674055.1 Rhabdomys pumilio | reverse complement strand
AAGAAGAAGAAGAAGAAGAAGAAGAAGAAGAAGAAGAAGAAGAAGAAAAATAAAAACAAAAACAAAAACAAGAACAAGAAGAAAAACAAGAACAAGAACAAGAAGATCATGAAGAGTAAGAGAAAGAGGAAGAGAAGGAAGGAAAGAAAGAGAAAAAAGAGAAAGAAAGAAAGAAAGAAAGAAAGAAAGAAAGAAAGATTGATTCTCTAAACCCTACCAGGTACATTCCACCTCCTTGCTAATCCATATCCTAAACTTATGTTTCTGTATGTCTTTTAAAAATAAACAGGAGTGAAAAATAATAAAAGAATGTAATAATGTGAAAAAAAACATTCAAATGGTAATACAACAAATACACACAGAAAAGAAGAAATGCACCATGAACCAATATAGACACAGAAACACACATACACAGAAATCCAATACACACACAGAAATCCCATAGAAACACAAAATCAATATTAATTATACATAAGAATTATATATTAAAAATTAGATATAATCGTGAAAGAAATTAGGAATCCCATAGCTATTTATCAATATATCTATGTCTACTGTAGTCTTGGGAATAGTCTTTCAATAATAATACAAAATTATGAAAAATAATACTTAGAGAAAAAATAAATTGAAAAACCCAGAATCAAATAATTTAAAGATAATTAAGATTCTATCATGAGAAGTTTCAAATTTGTAACAATAGATTTGACCATAAATCAGCATAAGTATTCATATTTCTATATTTTATAAATTAAAGTGAAAGTTATTTGTGAAGAATAATAATGGCTTTTGGGTCATAGAAAATCAGGTACAATTAAAATTAGTGAAATGATAAAATCATTTAGGAATATTGTAAAGGAAAGGAATCATAGTGGATGTACATGAAGAAAAATGACAGGGTCCTCTTGGGTTCCTGGAAAATTGTACCAGAAACTTTCATTAAAAACCAACTACTTTGTATGTATTGGATGTTAGCCCTCTATCAGATATGGGATTGGTAAAGATCTTTTCCCAATCTGTTGGTTGCCATTTTGTCCTAGTGACAATATCCTTTGCCTTATAGAAGCTTTGAAGTTTTATGCCATCCCACTTGTTGACTCTTGATCTCAGAGCATAAGCTATTGGTGTTCTGTACAGGAAATTTTGCTCTCTGTCCATGTGTTCTAGGATTTTCCATATTTTCTCCTCTATTAGTTTTGGTGTATCTGGTTTTATGTGGAGATCCTTGATCTACTTGGACTTGAGCTTTGTACAGGAGATAAGAATGGGTCTATTTGCATTCTTCTACATGCTGACCTCCAGTTGAAACAAGACCCTTTGTTGAAAATGCTGTTTTTTCACACTGGGTGGTTTTAGCTCTTTTGTCAAAGATCAAGTGATTATAGGTGTGTAGGGAATCAAATAACCCTTATAAAAATGGGGTACAGAGCTAAACAAATAATTATCAACTGAGGAATACCAAATGGCCCAGAAGCACCGAAAAATTGTTCAACATCTTTAGTCAACCGGGAAATGCAAATCAAAACAACCAGGAGATTCCACCTCACACCAGTCAGAATGCCTAAGATCAAAAACTCAAGTGGTAGTAGATGCTGGTGAGGATGTGGAAAAAAAGGAACACGCCTCCATTGTTTGTGGGATTGCAAGCTGGTACAACCACTCTGAAAATCAGTCTTGCTATTCCTCAAAAATCTGAACATAGTATTATTCGGGGACTGAGCTATATCACTTCTGGGCGTATACCCAAAATATTCTCTAACATATAACAAGGACACATGCTCCTCTATGTTCATACCATCCTTATATATAATAGCCAGAAGCTGGAAAGAACCCAGATGTCCTTCAATAGAAAAATTGATACAGAACTTGTAGTATATTTACATAACAGAGTATTATTTAGCTATTAAAAACAATGAATTCAAAATTCTTAGTCAAATGAATGGAACTAGAAAATATCATCCTGAGTGAGGTAAACCAATCACAAAAGAACACACATGTACTCAGTGATAAGTATATATTAGCCCAAATGCTCAGAACACCCAAGATACAACTCTCAGATCATGTGAAGCTCAAGAAGAAAAAACAAAGTGTGGGTGCTTTGGTCCTTCTTAGAAAGGGGAACAAAATACTCATGGGAGCAAATACAAAGACAAAATGTGTAGCAGCGACTGAAGAAAGTATATCCAAAGCCTGTTTCACATGGGTTTCCATCCTATATATATTTGCCAAACCCAGATGCCAAGAAGTGCATGCTGACAAGAGCCTGTTACTGGTGCCCCCTGAAAGTCTCTACCAGAGCCTGACTAACACACATGAATGCTTGCTGCCAAACATTGGACTCAGCACAGGATCCCCAAAGAGGTCCCAAATGGATAAATTAAAGAAAGGACTGAAGGTGGGGAGGTGGGAGTGGGTGGGCAGGTTGGTAAATATCCACACAGAAGCAGGGGAGGGGAGATTGGATAGTGGTTTCAGGGGGTGAGAAAGAGCATAAGATTTAAATTGTAAATAAAGAAAATATCCAATAAAAAAACAAAATCAAAAAAAAAAAAGAAAGAAAACCATCTACTAATTATTTTGTGGAGTGAAAGAATAAAAATGTTGCTTTAAGAGCACAATGGTAAGACATTTAATGCTTACTTTTAACTTGTATAATTCAGAGTTCTCTTATTTGATCTGTACGAGTTGAAATAGTATATTTGAAGGTATTAGTGGCAAGAGACATAAAAAGGTTGAAAGTTGTCTTACTCATATAAAATCTTAATATTTATCTGATGAAGTCCTGTGTTTAACCTTTAATGCAGTAACTTTCAATAATATTTTTTTCATTTTTAAAGTCATTACATTCTAATGCTTGATTTGGATATGATAGTTATTGATTTCTGCCTTAGTATATCCATAAAATATGACAAGATTAATTAGAACAACTATATGTCATACACTTATAAGTAAAAATGAATGTGATAAATAATAGAAAAGGCAAGCATTGTTATATAGCATTCAAAGTACTGTGGACAAAAAAAAAAATCATTTTTACTAACTTTAAGCATGTGGCCCATACCTATGTCAAGTGTACTGGATTCATAAAATTCCAAACTTATTTCAACATAAATAGATGTGGCTCAAAGAAAAGCCCAATATTTATGCAGTAAGAAAACTTACAACCACCACTTTACTAAAGCACCTTAATGCCTACATATATTTGGAATATTTGTCCTTATAAAAACAGATAAGTGTAATCATCACCCCTCATCAAAGAAATTTCTGTTAACAACAGGAGTCCATTCCAAAAGGACACGTTCACTAAAGCAACAGATTTGTGGAACCTACCCTCAATGGATAATATTACAAGTCCTCTACCTGATAGTCAGAATTTAAAGAGGGAATAGTTCTTTTTTCCAGACCTCACTCTCCCCAAGCTGCTCTCCTTCCACCTGATCCACACACCTGTTCCCTTACCTACCTCCTCTTCTAACTAAAGTCAAAGCCTACCATTGTCCTTCTATGCTTTATTTGCAGGGCTTCAACTCTGACCCTCACCCACACATGTTTCTGCCCACAGTGTCACATAGCCTTAGTTAGAGTACAGATTCAACTTCCTTTCTCCAGTTAAAATTCTTCTTAGCTAGTGACTGAAATTCCTGGAAGACCTTTCCTTGTCAATAAGCCTTTAGCCAATAACCTTTGCCCATGTTGGATATCGCTAAAATTATGTAAGTTTACTTGAATCTCTTCAAGTAATGTGATTTGTTTCCCCACAGCTAGTCCCAGTGTCATTATTTCTGTACATAGTCACAGGGATTCATCCCTCTATCTGTCATCTCTTATCCATTTATCTCATCAACCAATGCTGTCAGTGATTCTTGGGGGCAGGGAGGCTCACATTGTTCTACCCAGTTCTCTACCTTCATCCATTTATGATGTCTATTTTATTCTCCCCCCACCCTGTTGAGTGAAAATCAAGCATCCTTTCTTGGACCCTTCTTATTACTTAGCTTCTTTGGGTCTGTGGACTGTAGCATGGGTATTCTGTACTTTATGGCTAACATCCACTTATATGTGAGTAAGTACAATGTATTTCTTTCTTGGTTTGAGTTACCTCATTGAGGATGATTTCACTGGGACAAGCTGGAGACCTGGGATGGTAAAGTTCCCTGGGAGTGTGTGGGGCTGAACTTTGCTGAGGCTCTTAGCAACAGGGGTATATAGAGCCTGAAGTGACCACCTCCTGTAGCCAAGTGGGAATTCCAGTAGAGAGAGAACACAAACCCATCAATCAAACCTTCAGTCTCAAAATTTTCCTGCCTACAAGATGTGCAGAAAAAAAAAAGAAAAAAAAAAAGAAAGAAAACGATGGAGCAGAGACTGAGGAAATGGCCAACTAATGACTAGCCCAGCTTGAGACCCATCCTATGGAAGAAAGGCAAACCCTGACACTATTACTGAATCTCTGCTATGTTTCAGACAGCAGCCTAGTATAACTGTCATCTGAGAGGATTCATCCAGCAGCTGGTGAAAGCAGATGCAGAGACCCAGAAGCAAACAATAGTCAGAACTCAAGGAGTCTTGTGGAAGAGGTAGGGAACTGAAGAGGTTAAGGACACCGCAGAAATACGTACAGTGTCAAATAACCTGGGCCCATGGGCACTCACAGAGACCAAAGAAACAACCAAAGAACATGCAAGGACTAGACCTTGGCTTCTTATGCATATGTGCCAGACATGCAGCTTGGTCTTAGTATGAATCTCCTAAAAATTGAAGCAGGTTCTGTCTCTGACTATGTTGGATCCTTTTTCTGTAACTGAGCTGCCCTGTCTGGTCTCAAACCTGCTGTAATTTGACATGCACTGGTATGGTATTGATGTGCACTGGGGGCTGTCCTGTTTGCCTCAGAGAAGGGGAGAGGGGAATGTGGGGAAGAAGTGTAAGGGTGAACTTGGAGGAGAAGAGAGGGCATAGACAATGATCAGGATTTAAGTGAATAAATAGATAAATAAATAAAAATGGAGAACGAAAGTAAGAAACAAAAAAGAAAGAAAAAATGAAAGAAAGTGGGGATGAAAAATTGTAAAATTCAGAATATCAGAAAGTATGCTTTTAGAAGGCCTCTCAAAACTGTCAGAAGCAACACCTATGAAATCTCACTAGGATGCTTCAGCATGACCTGAAAGAAAAATACACTAAAAGACATTCTAAAGTATCACTGGAAAACTCATGAGGCTTCAATCCTAGAAAAAGTACTGGAGTCAATTAAGAAAAATTGAGAATGCAAGGGCAGAAGACATAGTATTCCCAAGGGAAGAACAAACACACTAATTGTGTCCCAGTTATTAAGTATTCAATATATATAAACTATTACAGAAAAAAAAAAGGTCATGGATTTGAAAGAGAGCATGTTATGATATATGGGAAAGACTGAAGGAAAAACCAGAGGAGGAAGCACAATGTTTTTTCAAAAATTAGAAAAGTATATTGAAATAAAATGAAGAAAGCAAACTTGACATAGTATACACTCCTGTAATTACTATACTAAGGAGACAAGAATAAAAGTTATTACTTCAATGTCAATCATGACTATACAGTAGAACACCATCTCATAACTAAGAGACAGAGGGAGAAAGACAGATACAGAGAGAGCTAGAGTACATTAATGAGTAGATCAGGAATGAAGCATGTATATTTCTCAAATATCTTCCATTTAATAAATTTATTTCTATATCCCCAGTTTCCAAATACTGTTTGAGAGAACATGTCTAAAATGATGAAAGAAGCTATATTCTTCTATTCATTCATATAATGTAGAAACCTCCAAATAATAATTGGGAAGGTGGTATTGGAGGAGGATTTCCAGGAACATAGAGAACATAAATGATTACATAAAATGAGAGAATCTGAAAATTTACCAGTACATTTTTAGACATTGCATGTTAAGCAGTCAAATATCTATGGTGGAAATATGAAAACGATCAATTAAGTTTGTCAGAGATTGATACTAAACATCTGACCAAGAACATATGTTGAGAACTTTGCAGATCCCAGAGGTGACTCTACTGGTAGTATTTTGGTAAATGTATAGTTATATCATTCTGAGCTCTAAATTTATATCTCTCTGCCTACATATTAGTACCGTTCTTGGAGATCACTAGAGAAGCTTCTTTTTGTATTAGTTAGAGGTTAAGGCAGAAACCCAAATCTTGTTGAAGTACAGAGAATAGTGACTAAGCAATGCTCTGCTACAAATGAATTATCTGAACCAAAATATCTTTTCAAGGCTAAGGGACAACTGTTGAGAGGGTAGAAATGTCAAGAATCAGGGCCAGCAAAATATTGAAATGAAACATTGTTTTCTGGACATTTGAAGACCATTGTACTTTCAAATATAGAGTAGTAGTGGTTGTTTGAACAAGATCAAACCATCCAATATTTACTATGAATGGAAAATCATAGTGTTCGCACCACTAATCATAACACTATAAAGTTTGATATCCACTTTAAGTAATAATCAGATTTCTGTAATATGGGCTTCCTAGTAGGTAGATGAACTTTCAGCAGATAAGCCACACCAGGGTTTGTGAATTACACAGATTGAAGTCAACAGATTATGAAATAAATGAAGAAAACATAGAATGCCAAGGTAAAGCCATTAGGAGTGTGAATGCATAGCTGGGAGGAGTTATGTCTTGGATTTTGGACTTCAGGTGAATATAATCAAAATAATTCTCAAAGAATTAAGAAAATATTTAAAGACTGGAACCACTTTCTTATACTATTACAAAACTAAATCTCCACTAGTTCTGTATCCCATTAGTAATGGAGAAAAATTGAATATTTTATGTTATAAATTTCAGTAGTGACAATAAGGAGTCTTCAAAAGAGATAAAAGTGATAAATATTTTAAAGACCATGTTAAATTTGAAGATATTGAGAAATTAAAATATTTTTCATTGACCTTTAGTATAGAATGTTTCAGTAAATAATGATAAAATTACATAAAATTGGAGCAAAGCTAACATTAATATAAAGTAGGTGTTAACCATCGTAACAATCATATGAGATAAATACAAAAAAAAGATATAAGAAGAAAGTCAAAGATTATTTGTTTCTCTAAAGTTGTTAGCATATCTATAGTATGTTCTATCTTTAGGATATTGTGTCAAAAAGAACATTTAACATCATACTATTTAAGTATTAAATCAATGTAAAAGGCATTGCTAATATATAAAATAATATCAACATCAAGTTTTTTTGCAACTTTTTTTTATTATCGTGTATGAATGTTTCCATACCTAATAAGAAATTGAAAATAAAAAAGAATAAAGGCACTCACTGCAAATTTGGTTCTGTAGTTAAGAGCACATATTGCACTTACAGTGTAAATACCTGTGTAATATCTGCAGCATTTTGTAGCTCCAATTCTAAGGATCCAACATCCTCCTATGGCTTCTGAAGGTATTGCACTCATTTGCAAATACATGTGCTTAGAGACACATACATATACACAATTAAAAATAAAATGAACACAAAGGAAATTTAATGGTAGTGAAGCTTATGAGATATAATTATGAGATATAATTTTTTAAATATTCAGTAAAATTAAATTGAACAGATTATATAAGGATATAAGTTAAAATTACTGAAGGCTACATTACTGGTTATGATTAAAATTGTAAAAACAGCTTTCTTGAATAGAATAAAGTGCCCTTTCTAGAGTAAATATAAGACTTCTCTTAGGAGTCACTTCAGTAGCTTTGAAACTACACTGTTTTGAAGCAGCTTAATATAAAAAGAAAAGTTTTCTACTATGTTTAAAAGTGAAATGCATGAAGCTGTTTACATAATTCTGTAAGGTCCTATCATGTAATCTTTATTACCACCACATAAGCAAATTATATCTATTTGTGATCAGCCATCTTGCTACTTACAGAAAATACATGTAGTCAGTATGATAAAAATAAATATTATACTATATTTATAATTTAAAGTAATTGTATTCTTTAAAAGTGGGCAGGTTCATATATTATCAGGCATATCCAAGGGATTATAAACACGGGAATGACCAACCTAAAAGATCAAATGGCCAAAGTTGAGCATTCTTTCTAATACCATATGTCATGACATGAGCCTCCTATTAACGTGATATGACTGCCAAATAATAATAATAATAATAATAATAATAATAATAATAGTAATGACAACAATGAATTTTAGCATTATTTATTTTGTCTCTCATTATATTTTTATAATAAGCTTGACTAAGAATCAAGAATGAGCTTTGTGAATAAAATACCACCAGGTTTTCCTAAAGTTCTATTACACAGAAATTATCAATACTATAAAAACTGACTGTATCTTTAAATATTGTATGAACAAAATTTAAAATAATAACTAATAAAATAATCAATAATAAATGTCAGCAATTTCAGTATTAGCTAAACTGTATAATAGCTAACAAGGAAAAATTTGAATATACTATAACTTGAAGTTAGTGGATTATGACTTGAGTGTAAAATCTCATAAAACCTCAAAGAATTAGGGTTTATGTTAAATACCACTGATTCTTATAATGTTGACAATTAATAACTGGAATAGGGTGTCTACAGATATAATGAGCATATCAAATACAAAACAATAGTTAACTATTCTGAATTTGTTTGTGCAGCACTGTGAAAAGACAGCATGGTTTCTGAATGAGCACTGGCTGGAGATGGCTGGAAACCCTGCAGGTTTCCCTTCAAGGGATAGTGTGCATTTTGATAAGCTCCCAGACTCCAGGCTCCTGACATGAGGCCAAAGACCTCCATTGATCTGTGCCTTTCAGGCACATAGGACAATGCAACCACTAGCCCCTCCATAGATAGAGGGCATGACTACAAGCCACAGAGCCTCAAGTCAGATCTCCACATTAATGAGGTACCTAAAGGCCAGAGGGAAAAGACAATTAAACATTCATTACCAGACCCTCCTCCCATGAAATGTATTTAACCTGAGGCCCACCCTGTAAAATACCAGGGAATAGTTTCATCCATTTTCTGCCATGACAATAAATATCTTAAGACCATAGCCTATTTCTCTTCTTTGGGACCCACCTTGGGGAACATTGGAGAAGGTTTTCAACTACTGAGCCAACACCTAATCTTTTGCAGATGACCTCTCTAGTTTACAGCCACAGAAGCCACCAACTCAAGCAAGCAAGCCAATCCAGCTGTGACCCTGCCAAGGGAGTCACTGTGAACAAAACTCTCATCCCCACAGGATGCAGCCAGAGCTTCTTCCCCTCCCCCCTTTGGCTGCAGGTCGATATAGCTCATCTATCCCCACTTCAGTCTCAACCCTTCCACGACCTCTCAGTGGTGCTTGAGAGCCCAGGAGCCTGAGAAACAACCAGTTCCCAGCCTCATTTTGGCCCAGGGACCCCCAACCCAAGAGCTCTGGCTCTCATGGGACCTCAGAATGTGTTCCCCACCACGAACTGAGTCGTGCTGCTTCTCATAGCCCAATGTCCACTCAGAGCCAATGTGGAGTGAACACAGTCAAATTTCCATGCCTCTGACTCTCTGAGCTAAGGCCCTAGCCCCTTCTTGGGCAGACATGGGACTCACAATTCAACCAAACAATGGGTCCATGTGTGCACCACATCCTTACATGTTTGTTTGGCTATGTAGTGGAATTTAAATTCAGAAACATGGCTGCTCTGATCACATCCCAAGACTTTCTATGTCTGTGTGATTCAGGTGGAATATAGACTTCCCCCTTAGAAAATACCTTTAATTTCTCTGTCTGGAATTTTTTAGTACATAATTTTTGGACCAAACAATGACATCTAATTGAGGGGTATACAAACTGATAAATCAGAGAATGATTTAAAGAATGAGTCAGAGAAAGGATACCCCTAACACTTAGGAGAAAAGCTCTTTAAGATCAGCACAGACAGAATAAGCTCTGGAAGGCAGTGGAGTCAGTTCACTTGAAGTGGAGTTGAGTTCAGTGTAATCAGTTGGGAGTCAGTGCAGTTTGTCCAGAGCAGTAGAGTTGAACTCATTTAGGAGTTTTTGCAGAGAGTGTTGAAACCAGAGAATAATGAGGAGCCAGAAGATTAGAATAAATTTTCAAAGTTAGTTTGAGGACACACAGAGTAATTCAGTGAGAAGCTGAGTGAATTAAGACTAAATCTTGAAAGATTTGGAGTCTTGGAAGATGAGACTGTACAGAGGCTAGAAAGTTCCAGACCTAGGCCTACAAATAGCTAGAAAAGATAAAGAAATGCTCTGAGCTCAGCTGAAGCCATGTAGTCTCACAGCTTGGCTAGGGCTCTCATCCCTTCATCTGAGAAATAAAAGTGACTTTTATATCTGATGCCCAATGTGACTGGAGAAGGAAAGTCCACAAACACCTTACAGAGCAGAGGACATCTAACAGAAACATGGGAGAGAGCAGATACATCTGACAGAAAGCCACAGAGAAATTTGCCTGGGATTGTCTCCAGAGGAAGCAACAGTTCTTTGAATTTGGTTAGACACTTAGAGAGACTTCGGAGACTCTGGAGCCACAGAAACCTTTAGCCCAGAGTAAGGAACAATACAGGAGCCTCTGATAGAGTGAACCCATAATATAAGACTATTCTAATTATATTGACAGATTATTCTGACTTTTAAAAAGATGAAAAATCAATTTATATCTTTTAAAACCAAAAGTAGGAGTTGCCAGAATAGAACTACAGTGGAAAAACCCATTGTAGTACTTATTGCAATTGTGACCAAAGTAATAAACTATTCCTATCTTCATTTGCAATCTTTATACATTTCCTCTCAAAAAGGTTGAAGAATAGCTGTAGAACAAGAAAAATATCTATGGTAATACAAAGGCTTGAAGGAGAAGAGATAGAGGAAGTAAGAGAACAGGAAATGCTTAATTGTGAGTCTATAGTAAGTACCTAATGAAATTAAGGATCAAAATAGTCAATCCAATGAACCTGAAGTACCACCTCTAAATGAAACTGAGGTAAGACTTACCCCAGTGGCTTTCTCAGTGACAATAAAACAAATGCCAGGTTGGAGAAAATTCATCTACCTTAGAATTCTGCTGAAATACAAGATTTTAAACATTTTAATGAATAAATAATAACATGAAATGTATTCACCCCATATGACAGAAATGTTGAATTTCTGGGTTACTGAAAATAGGATTGTCTTCAAGACTGGGAAAATTTAGCAGCAGCTATAGTTGAATTTGTTTCTTTATTACAATGACTAACATGCTGATGAGAAGAAGCTGCAATTATGGAAAACATAAGAGGTCTAAAGGTGTTGAAAATGTGAAAGATCAATTTTTGGGTAAGGTTCAATTTTCTGACTTAGCAGATGAAATCTGATGACACTATTATTGCACAATATACTTTAGTAGGTTTAAAATTCTGGAATATGATTTAAAAAAAAACAAGAAAAAAAAGGTCTATATCATTTACAAAGATTTTGGAAATCCCCAGAGAGAGACTTTTACTTTCTTCTTACAGAGATTAACATTTGCTATAAACAGGGTAATGCCAGATTCAGATGATAAACAGGCAGTAATTGAAACTGTAGCTTTCAAAAATGCAGAAGCAGAGTTTAAAACTCTTCTTAGACCTCTAATAGTTTGATCAGCACACATAGATAAATGGATTAGAACTACGGCTGATATTGACCTTAAAGACCATGTAATTGGACGAACAATGGCCAATAATCTTAACCAAGAATGGCTCCTGTCTAAAGGAAATACTGGGACAAACTGTGGAGCAGAGACTGAAGGAAAGACCAGCCAGAGACCACCCCAGCTGGGAATCTATCCTATACACAGACACCAAACCCAGTCACTATTGCAGATGCCAAGAAATGCTTGCTAACAGAAGCCTTTTATAGCTGTCTCCTGAGAGAGTCTGACAGAGCCTGACAAATACAGAGGCTGATTCTCTCAGCCAACCATTGTACTGAGCATGGGGACACCAATGGAGAAGTTAGAGAAAGGAATGAAGGAACTGAAAGGGTTTGCAACCTCATAAGAGGAACAACAATATCAACCATCCCCCACCCCAGAGATCCCAGGGACTAAACTACCAACCAAAGAGTACACATGGAGGGACCTATGGCTCCAACAACATAAAAACATATGTAGCAGAGGATTGCATTGTCTGGCATCAATAGGAGGAGAGGCCCTTGGTCCTGTGAGTGCTTGATTTCCCAGTATAGGGGAATGCTAGGGCGGTGAGGTTCATGTTAGTGGGTGGGAGGGGGAGTACCCTTATAAAAGCAGGGGGAGGGGGACAAGATAGTGGGTTTCTGGTGCAAAAACCAGGAAAGGGGATAACATTTGAATGTAAATACATAAAATATTCAAATAAAAAAAGAATTATCATGATAAAAAATTTGAAATGTGATAATTTTTTACTAGAGTTTTATGGCTGTCCTTTATAGTAAATTTTCTTCATTAGCCTTGAATTTCATTTTAAAGTTTTCATAGATGAAAAAGGCAGAGAGAAGAGTGTGGATGTGGGATGGGGATTTGTGGAGGGGTAACTGAGATGTGGGATATCATTTGAGGTGTAAATGAATGGAATGATTAATAAAATAAAATAAAATAAAATGTCCACTGTTTTGACTGTAGAAAATGAGGTTATTTCAAAAGGGATTCTAGACAAGGCATTTCTCAGAACTTTTCAAGGAGATCTGAGACTTCTGAGATATGTATATGGTATAGTAAAAGTAGGCATTGAATTAATGAATAGAAACCAGCAAAAGACATGTGAGGTAATTCCTTACCAATTGGAAACAAAACATCCTGTGAGATATTTCTTTAAATATGTGAAAACTCCCTAAGGAAATTAAATTGTATCCTGGTACATTTTAACATGGCAATAATAAATAAGACAAGACAGGTATTTCCTCTGAGTAATCCACAAACCAAATAGAGAAAAATAAACTAGGTATTGGATATCTAACGTATGTTACAGAAGAAAGCAGAGTCCTAGACTTAGCCATAAATAAAAATCTTACAAGACCACCAAAAATTCCATGGTATAAATTATTGACTGGAGTTCATGGACCTCTATCACCAAAAACAAAAGGAATGAATTTAAGAAGAAGTAGCATAGTTCAAGAATTCATTGTGCGTCTTAGAATTACAGATGGAGACTTCAAGGAAGAGATTTAGATTATTGTTTATGTAAAGAAAAAAATGCAATTCAAAGTGGGAAACAGTTCAGCTTTTACTGCTTCCATATATCAAAACAAAGCAGCCTCAACTAAAAAAGGAGTTATATTTAGAGATAATGAGAGCCAGGTCCTTTGGCCAAATGTTATTCAATGACCAGAAACCAAAATTAAAATTAAACAGCATTGAAATTGAAGATTTAGTGGGATAGAAGCTGATGTAGCTATAATTTTATAAGATTCTTAGAATCCACATTGCCCACTTTCTGAAGGTATCTACACAGTTATTAGGAGTCAAAACATTATCTCAACTTAAACAAAGTGTAAAACAAATTGAAACTATAGAACCAGAAGTTCAAATAGGAAGACTATCGTCTTATGTGGCAGATATAGCCATAAACCTATGGGGAAGAGATCTACAACAACAATGAGAAGCTCAGATTAATATGCCTTTAATATCACAGAATGACAGATATTTTAAATAACATTTATCTTATGTAATATGTCTTTGTTACTTCTGTTTTAATGAATGAGAAGCCCAACTGCCTGGTCTTGGCTGGACATGAAATGCAGGTGCCTAAGTGTCTAGTTTATGTGCAGATTTATAAAGATCTGATTGCAACTTCATAAAGAGAAAAAAGAAATAAGATTAGCTTAAATACTTTGATTTGTAGGAAACAAAACCAAAAACAAACATTCTAATAACAACAACAACAAAAATATTCTGAATTAGGTCAATCTGTACACTTTGAAGATGACTTAACATCAAAATAGTAGTCAGGAAAGTGTTAGATTGAGAAAGATATTACCCATAAAGGAATATGTTTTCATTAAAAGTTAATAAAGATATAATCTGAGTAAGAGAAGCTTCCACATGAGAGGCACAATCAAAGAAGGAAGAGATGCAGAAAAACAGCAACATGGAAGGAACAAAAATTCATCACTGTTGCATGGAGTCATCTCAACAAACTGGGTGAAGGACAGATTCTTCATCAAACTGTCCTACAAAAAAAAAATCATGTTGAAATCAGCATTTGCTAAATGACAGATGATCAGGTCTGCAGTTCTGAAGGATCATTACATCAACAGCTCTTCATAAGGACATTCAAACTGTGAAGATTAAGAGTCATCAGAATCAATGACTCTTGATAAAAACATTCCAACAGCTACATTTATGGGATTGATGGTTGTTTCTGTTGTAATCCTTAAACTGTATGGTTTTTAGTTTAAACCAGAAACAGAAAATGTAGAGAAAATTTAATATAGGTTTAAGTGATACGGCTAGAATGAACATTTGCTCTTAATATACAACTTTATCTTCTCTGTCTAGAATCCCTCAGTGTACATCTCAAACAATAACCTTTAATTGAGGGGCAGATTTAGTGATTAATCAAAGAATGATTTAAAAGGAATGAATCAAAGGTAAGGTGTACCCAACTCTCAGGAAAAAATCTATTTAAGAGAAGCTCAGGGATGGAGAGGGAGTGCAGACAGTCAATTTGGATCTGATTAAATTGGAAGTCCATTCAGTTGAGTAGAACTGAGTTCAGTGAAGTTGAGTGAATACAGTTCAGTGGTGTTGAGTTTGTTCATAAGTTTATGCAGTTCAGTGCAGGTCAGCAGAGGCAGTTGAATCACAGTATAAGAACGAGCTAGTAGATTAGAACAAATTGCCAGAGTTAATTTGAGGGCAAGTAGAACAAGTCAGTGAGAAACTGAGAATTCAGACTGAATCAGTCATTTTGGAAGGTAAGATTTTATGGAGGCTAGAAGCTTCCATGCATAGGCCTAGAAATAGTTAGAAGAGAGAAAATAATGCTCTGGGAACAGACCAAGCTCTATATTATCACAGCTTGGTTTCTGAGGAAATAAAAGTCATAGAAATATACATACATATATATGCAAACACATAAACATGCATGTACATATGCATAAACAATACATATGCATGTCACGACAATAAATATAAAAGGAAATTATAAATTTATTATAGATTAAGGATCACTACACAGGAAGATTTGCATGAAAGAAATGGAGGATGAGAATGGTACAGATTATTTATTTATTTTTTATATATATATTTTTTATTGGATATTTTATTTACATTTCAGATGCCAATCCCTTTCCCTATTTCCCTTCCCCAGAAAACCCCTATCCCGTGACCCCCGTCCCCTTTTCCATTTGGCTTTTATACAATTTTTTAAATGTTAATCAAGGGCTTTTTAAGTATGGTAATGCTCAATCAGAAGTGTAACCTAATACCCAACCTAGTTATGTAAACTATCTTTGACTAGTGGAGAAACATGAACTTCTGCCTCCATTCCCCCCCCCCTCTCTTTTTCTCTCTCATTACCGAGCTTCTCATCTACTTCATCTTCTCCTCTCCTTACTCCATCTTTTCCTCTCGGTGCTCCTTTCCCCTTAGCTCCTCCTACATATTATCCTTCCTGTTAAAATAAAGCTTTTCTCTCAGAATACAATTAGAGCACAATTATTCCTATTTGTACCAGTGAGGTACAAGATAGTCTTAATACCCAGTCCATCCTTTTGTTGACTAGCCAGAACCTCTGCCGTCTCTCTTGACTAGAACACTTAGTTTTGAACCTGGCTTTTTCTTGGCTTTAGAATGAATGTCAGCTGAGAACCGTCCACTCAGATCTTTTCTCTCACAGTAAATAGCCAGGATTGGCTATGTGTCTATAGGTCTTCAATGCTGTCAGAAATCCAGAATGACTAAATTAACTGAATTTATGGGAAGCAATAAGCATAGCTTCTAAAACTTAGCCAATTTATAGAGACCACTGAACACCTGGACAACTCCTATACTACCGAACGTTGGAGCATCAAATCTTCAGCCTTCTGGCCCAAACTCATCTGACAGACTTTAGTGCTGCAGAATTATTAAGGGCTGGTTACTCTGTCTAGGCAGATATAATCAGTCGACTATTCTGCAAGTGTGTCCTTTTCTGTAGATGGAGAGAGGCAATTCTTGCCTGGTGGCAGTCTCACCACAACAGGAGTAACTCCAATGATGCTCAATTTCTTCTTAGAATCCAAGACAGGAAGCTGTCAGGAGCAGACAGGCCTCTAATCAAAATGAACATTAATATAGAAATATTTGTGACATAAATTCTATGGATTTCTGACGTTTTGAAATCCAACTATCCATGTAAGGAAACCTGGACTGCTGTCTGTTATCTCCTCTCAGCTATTTCTAAATGAAATATAGAAAACACCCTAGCAATAAACTCCAAGTCATGAATTTGCTATAGTCCCTTAACTCACAGGCTAGTCATCCCAAGTCAGTTAAAAAAGTTAAAGGAGAACTGGGTTTAAGTCTTGTATTTCTAAATGTGTTATACAGGCATAATGCCCATGAGAGTATCTATATTCATTTCACTTTCATATCGATGAGAAGCTTATACCAATGAAAACCTTAAATTTGAAATCCAAGTGAATTTTGTACCATTTAAGAAATTGTAACTTCATCTTGATACTAAATTATACAGATTTCTACCAATAGGTTATGGCTATGCCATAAATTCTAGCTAATCTTCTCTGTTCCAACAAAATCACTGCTTTTCCCCAGAGAAACAGCCCCATATTAACCACCTTAGTCCCCAAGCCCGGGGAATAGGGGCGCTGACTCTTCTTTAACTTCTTCAAGCTGATTACGGGCGTTGAGACATCAGAAGAGGGGTGGGGGGAAGAGCAAATTGATAAGCCTCCGATGTTGTGTCCTCACTACATCCAGATGGAACTCCCAGACACCAGAGGTTTGAATACGTCTGCTCGTCTTGCTTGATGAGTAGATACACCAAGGATGTGCATTCTGCAATATACAATTCTCTACTTCTCTGGGTTCCTTGCACCCTAAGGATGAGTCAGGAGGGATCTGGTGCCCCCAGAAGCAGACCAGGCCGGTACAATTTATTATCATGTTAAAAAATAAAGAAGTAATGCATCATCCCTACACATTAAAACATTAAAACAAACAACCGTATCTACAGAAGCTTGACTAGATAATCAGTAATATGTAAGTTCCAAGGCCATTTAGGCAGCCAAACCAGAACTGTTAACAATCATGAAATCTAAATATTCATTGGTTGATCTTAAGTGTGTGTCTATTACTCTTGAACTCTAAAATGATAGAAATGCTACTCAATCTTACAGATTATACTATAATAAACTTATATTCTTCTACATACTTGTTAGAAGATTGTTTTAAATTTTTTCCACTTAGCCAAATTTTCTAGGCTTTGGTATAGTCAGAAAATTATTCTAAATTTTATACTTGTGAAATTAAGAGAATATTATTTATTATTCCTATTCCATTTTGTTGGACTACAAATACAACTATGAGTTGCTAACAGCTTTCATAAACTCACCAAGCTTATATCCACAAATGTTATATATTGTTTACTAATATGCGGAAGAAAATAAAATCTTATATGATGAAATTAATTATTCATACTAAATATGGTAGCATCATTTAAAGTTATCAATTAATAATTCATATTAGTCTTTCCTGTCGACTCTCTGAATCTCCTTTTCTAGCCCATTCATTTCTTTGTGTCAGCTACTGACTCACATAAATGCTGTCTAACGGGGTTTTCCAGTGGCAACACTGGGATGAGAAGCAAGCCTGCTCTCTACCATCGTTGCTGGTCTTGGCATGGGTGCTAATGGTGTCCTGTTTAGAAAGTGTTTGCTTGCCAAGGAAATCTATGCCACTCCTAGTTTTCTTTCTTTTTTTAAAAAAAATTACATTCAGAGTACTTGTTTTTATGCTGAGTTATTTATTCCATTTGGAGTTGAGTTTTATGGAGGGTGATTAGTGGATCTCTTTGCACTCTTCTACATGCAGACATGAAGTATGACCAGAATACATCTGTTGAAGATGCTTTCATTCCTCCAGAATGTGCATTTTATATTCTTTAACAAACATGAAGGGCATGGTGTAATGTAGGACCATGTCTGAGTATTCTGTTTGATTATATATGAGTGTAAAATTTTAAGCTTTTCAATTATATGCTATAATCCAAATAACCACAGAGTTAGGAATTGAGTAAAGGGCCAGCAATGAGAAGAATATGAACCTGAGAATAATAGGTTATTGTCCTAGGGAAAAAAAACTTTCTACCTATTTTCTTAAGAAGTAGAAAATAGAAAGTAGTATGAAGAAGAGAGAAAGAATAAACTAGAACACAATAGTTTAAAATGGAAGAGAATGGAAGGCACTTGATTATTTTTAAGAATATGACTGTAAGTCTTTATTGTGAAAGACAAAACATACTTGTGGAATAAGTAAAGCTTCTGCATAAATAGAAAGTTATCCTCTACTTACTACAAGTCATGGTATTGGACATTATATTGGAGGAAAAAAATCCTCAGCCTCAAATGTTACAACCTACTACAATGAGTTGTCTATGTAATATGCAGGTGCAATATTGGTATGCGTGCTATGGAAATAACCACTATTTTTTAATGAAATAAAACTCACTCAATGATATGGAATCCATTCCTGACAATGCTAAAGACTCAATAAAATTGATAATAGAGTATGAACCTAGGGGAAAACATTCAACTATTATTTTGCTAAAGTTAGACACCCATAAAATGACTTCGAATGATACAGTGCCATATTTACAGAGTAGTTTCAAGATATACCAGGTAAGTTTCTTCATGACATAAATGAGAACTAGCACAGAGATCCACTTGAGTTCATAGGTATATGTGGAGAAACTTGGAGAAGTTGTAGGTGAGGCAAACACATGATCAAATAGGTAATGAGTGGAAATCGAGAGATTTTGTGACATAAAGTTTTAAATATAATTTCTTTATCAATCTTTTCCCCTTATGTATCATGGATCCATTTATAGAGTGGAAAGAAATATTGCAAAAGCCATAAAAAGCCATAGGTGATGGATAATTTCTTTTTTTTTTTCTTTTTTTTTTTCTTTCACCCTTAAAAAAATTTATAGTCCTAGAAAGTAGATCTGTGAAGGAATCTGGGCCTACAGTTCACTTCATGGTACTACTTTCATTAAATATTTACATTGTAGTTATACCTACTGATACTTAAACAGCCCACTGATACTTAAACAGCCCACAGTCATTTATTCTCTTGTGATTTGACCACTCATGGTCTCTTTTTTTTTTTTTTTTTTTTTTTTTTTTTTTTTTTTTTTTTTTTTTTTGTGCCCATCTATTTGTGTATTAGGTAATTCCAGATGTTGATCAAGAATGGTCATCAAATTTTTTGAGACATTTTTACATCCAAGCTATAACATTACACCCCTGACACTCATGGGTGTATGTCTATCTCATTATGCAGAATTCATTCAGTAAAACTTTAGAAAAATTCCCATAATATTAACAGTACCAGCATGATACAAACATCCCAAATATTTCCTAAGACCCAAAGCAATTTCTAAGTGCTAAGTCCCTGTGAAATGAAGGCATGTAAGTTACATATGTTTAACACACAGTGGCATAGAATAAGCATTTATGTTCCAATAGTGTGAAATAAAGGCATAGTAATGAAACTGGAATACAGATCAACAGAAAATAACAGAACATACATTAAATGCTGCAACAATATGTTTTAAGACTAGGGCCTTTGGCATCATTATTTGGACTTTAACAAATCTGGGTAGCATTGTTTCCTCCAGCCATTACCTAAAGCATACATAGTTTGTCTCTCAGTCTGACACTTTTAAGTACCTTCAGGATTTTTTTTTCTGTGAATATTCCACATTCATAATACATTTTTTTTTTTTTGCATTTTAGCTTTGATACAGGTACTTTATTGAACACAGAAACCAAAACTAAGAACACTGCTAGTCCGGCTAATACACGGTTTCTACCAAAACCAAAAAAACCGTCTTAACTCACACTTCACAATTAAGGTGTATTTTAGGGCTAACTAGTTTCTTTTTTTTTTTTTTATCTATTTTCTTTTTTTTTTTTCCTTCCAGAGACAGTTTACTCAGGTCTTTTGTTACATCTGGAAACAAGGGTGTGCCCCCTACTACCCCTCGAGCGCTGCTTAAATGCTCTTCGTGGGACTGCCCATATGCCCATACCACGCTTCACACTATCATAGGCTAAGAGGTCATGACGACTGATCAGGCTACCAGCAAGCACAGTCTCCATACCATATAAAGACTTGTTTACTCCAAAGGACAAGCCTGGCAGGCGCCATTTTAGGGTTGCAGCAGCGGCGCTCCATAGTTCCCCCCTGTTTATTTTATTAGCAAAGTAAGCAGTTACTGCTCGATCAAGCGAGTTCCATTACGTAGGATCTCACGATCAAGGGCAGACAGGCTTAAAATAGCGGTACTCACTCTCCTGGGTGCAATGGGCAAAGCCCGCCAGGTGCAAGAGCTGAGCTCCACAAGATTGACCAGACACCCATCCCTCGTGCAATGAGACGTTAAGGTCTCTGGGGGTGCAAGGGCTGTCTGGATCGAAGAATATCTTATGGGGTAATTTATGGCTACCGCTTCAATGCCGTCAACCATGCTTGAGGAGATACACCAACCTCAATGACTTGGAAGGCATGTACTACTAGTGCCCTTTCGTGTCTTTGATCTCTTGCCATCCGACAGATGCAAAGAAGGAAGAGCACACAGGCACTCACTAGAACCAAAGCTAGCACTCCTAACCCCGCCCACTCTTTCAGGCGATGAGCTGCTTGTAGAATCCAGGATGACAAGCCCTCCGCTGTAGATGGATCCACTAGGGTAGAGTTGACAGTTATAATCGCCACTCGAATTTCTTGCATCAGTGTATCAAAACCACGGGACCAATTTCCTATAAGATACTCAAATAATGTGTTAGACAAATTAGCAGCCTTGGACATATTGTGATAAGGTACTGAAGTGATGCACAGTCCTGGTGTTTTCCATTCACATCCTGATTGAGCTAATTGCCATAAAGTAACCACTTGCTCCTGCACCAAATCAATCCTTTGCTTTAGGATCATAAGTCCACCCTTTCAACCAGGTGCCCTTTAAATAATAGGTACCTGTCAATGGGCCTTCAGGTAAGTCAAATCAGGCAGCTGTTTGATTGTACATCTTAATATAATCACTCTTATCACTAATATTCCTTACCGTAACAAAACACAAATTACCCAATAAACTAAAATTCTTTTCATATCCTATACTAGTTAATTCTATCTTCCTAAGCAAAAAGGTAAATCCATGCTCTTATTACTAACAAAAAAGCAGGGAAAAACTTGGGCATCATGTCTCACGGGCATAGGAATTGGGAAGGCTGACAGAATCCCCCATCTCTGCTCTATTACTACTGGGGGTGTCCTCAAGATCACCAGGAACGGGAATAGCCACAGGATCTTCATTGTTGACCTTTCTCACCAACCGCTCCGGCACCCACACGGGATCCTGTCGATTCTGCGGAAACACACAAACAGACCCTCTCGCCCACGTTAATACAGGATCCGGGCCATGCCAAATGCCCGTCAAAACATCTTTCCATTTTACAAACCCTTGAGAACTTCCAGAGGCATTGTAATGTCTATCCATTGCTGAACAGCCTGAAGCATCCAAATTTAAAAAATTTAAGGTAAATAAGGCAAGGGATATTCTTTCTTTTGGGGTGCGGCCATATCCAATTCCCTCTTTTTGATTTTGTAAAACCTCTTTAAGAGTGTGATGTGCACGTTCCACGATTCCTTGGCCTTGAGGATTGTAGGGTAATCCTTGATTAATTTGAACATCCATTTGAGCACAAAAGGACTTAAATTGTTGTGCTGTATAGGCAGGTCCATTATCATGGATAATTTCAAGAAAGCTATCTTCAAACACACAGCAAGACTGATACACATATAAACTCATAGAAATTATAGAAGTATGCACAAGAACTAAAAGGTTCAAGCCTGATGGTGGACTAGCACAGAGAGGGGAATGTACACAACAAATACCACCCCTAACCAAGGAGCTATCTGCACATGGTACCCAGTGGAAAAGGGAAAATCAATTTTCTCTAAAAGAGTATCACTGGCTTTATCAAAAAACACTTTCGAGTAGTCTACATTCGAAAGGAGTAACTGACTAAACTCAGTGGTATTTTTGTTGACAGTTTATCACATATTGTTTTGGGGGGAATATTTGTTTTATTGGCCTTTTCTTTGAATTTTTCAGTGTTTTTTTATTTTAACTATTTATTGGTTCTTTGTTTTTAGGTTTTTTTTTTGTTATTCTTATGTTTTGTTTGTTGAAAAATAATGGAAGTGAGAGAACATTAATTTGAGTTGATATGTATATGTGAAGGAACTTGGAGAAGCTGTGAGTGAGGAAAATACATGATCAAATTGTAGCCTATAATGAAAATTCAATCACAATTTAGAATTCAAATTATATTAGGTATAGTCACAAATTCCTTTATTTCTAACTTTCAGGAGACTGATGCAACAGAACTACAAATTAGAGACCAGATCAGTCTATGTAGTTAGAGATAAATAAATAAATAAATACAGAGTGAAACACAAGATATAAAGTAAAAATTAAAATTTTAATGTCGTATGGAAGAACAACAAAATGACCAAATAAGATGTGTGGCTTATTCTGTCAATAGCATTTATTTTTAATCATTGGTGCAAAATCAAAAATTTACTACTGTTGTTACTTGAAGGACAAAGAGCATTCACTTGGTAAAGGTTATAGCCTCACTAATCTTTACTACATAGCATCATGTTTATTTGTTGGTTTCTGTATTTCTCGCAGTTATATGTAATTCTCACTGGCACGAACTGACTTACTACCTGAAGTTAATTTCTTTCATTTGTCCTCTTTCTTTCTAAATCTTTAACACTTATTGTTTTTTTTTTTCTGTGTTAATACTGGATACTGGGCTGCAAAGTAGATAAATATCTTTTGAACTGGAAGCAATATTTTATTTAGCTATGTGAACATTAGCATTTGTATTTTACGGGGAGTTTACAGAGCTAGAGAAAAATCCAACATATCCTGGTAATTCTATAAGATTTTTAAAACATACATTTTATGAGCCATTTGTGACTCAAATAATTCAACTTCTGAGCTTGAAATTGAACCAGATTTATTCCTAAGGAAATGGCCCAAAAGACAGGTTCTAAAAAGACTTCATTTATCTTAGCCTAAGAGAGGCTTTCAGAGTAAGATTCGGTCAAAAGGGAAATTATAGTAGAGTTTAATTTCTTTGGACTTAAACTCAGATAGTGATGAGCATTGATTTTGGACTTCAATACCTTCATCTTTGGCATGGACATCTTTTTTATTAGTGAGATCACTGAATTATTGAATTTTAGACTCTTCCTCAGGGATTTTCTTAGGTCTTTTAGATTAAAATGTGTAGATAGGTGGTGATTGGCAATTCAATATTAGAATATTTAATAAAGAGTTTTATGTTTCAAGAATTTGTTAATATAGTTAACAATTTTGTTTGTCAAATTTGGATGGAAAATAAACAAAGATATAGATTTTGTCTAAAAATATTGTAACTTTGAAGAGAAGAATAAAATAATATTTTTAAAAAAAGTTTTAGAGAGATTTTTCCCAGGATATAGTTAGCTTTAATTAGAAATACAAATTAGAACTGTGAAATATATAGACAATGCCCTAATGGGCATATGTAAATAGCTACCTGAGATAGACCTGTCTTCTCAAAAACGGCAGCAATACTTTTGCTGTACAGTAATACAAACTCGAGTCATTTGTCTTTTCCATCCTTCATTCAGAAAATTAACTAACAGAACATTTAGACCCAAGGCAATTTACTTGGTTGCATGAATACAATTAAAATCACAAAATAACAGATTCAGAAATAAGATATAATAAGGTATTTGAAGTCCATATCGTGAGGTACTATGGGAAGATGCAATACAGAGCTAACTGCATACTGAGAGTCGCTGTGACAAATAGGCTTTTAGAGAGACTACTGGGTTGAATAACAGATTTTCTAAAAGGGGTAAATATTCCACCTCTAAGATATAAAGATGAGATATAATCACCAATCAAAGAGAGCACCTGGGGGATGTGAGATAAAGGGGGAACAATCAGAGAAGTTTTCACAGCGATTAGATATTTCAATTATACTTTTAAAAATTATTGCATCTATCATTAATTGTCTATAAGTTACTTATTTTTCATATGCATTCACAATAACAAGTCATAGACTGTATACTTCTTTGCGGATAATCAGAAATGATCATATAGCTAAGTATGAGCTAGGCGTACATATTTTTTGGAAAATATATAAATCATGTTTAAGATGACACACCTCAGGTCTGAAATCCATTGATTCTTCTACCAACTGTTAATATTTGTATTTTTGGATATTAGAGTCTTAACCAGCCACTGTGCATCAGGAAATATTTTTAAGAAGCCAGTCCTTGCTGAAGATGGTAGGGCATTGAGAAGAATCTGGGCTTTCCAAATCACCACACTGTTATCAAACCAGATTTAATATATTTTCAATTAAAATTTTAGTTTGGGGAAAACTCCTTGGAAATTTTATTTTTGAAATGAATGTTCTACTGTCTCTGTCTTTATTTACTGCTGCCTGACTCTTATGGAGATAGTAAGCATCAACAGGAAAGCAGAAAGGGAGAGCAGAGATGACGGAAGTAAAGTGCAAATATCACTCGGACCTTGAAGGACTTGAGTAAAGGAAGAGCAGATACACAGAACTGGTTACCAGGGCCCGATAAGAGAACAAGGAAGAAATCAAGTTTAGGTATTTGGGAAGAGGACATATGTACATCTGCCATCTTGTGTCTGGAAAACTTTTTTTCTGGGATTCATACACCACTCTGACCTTTAGAATAGTTCTGATCTCTTTTTGTCATAAATTCCTGAGCCTTGGGCGTAGAAGTATTGTATAGATTTCATATAGGGCTCAGCATTTCAAAGATTCTTAATTCTTTTTGTTGGAGATTTCTGTATTAATTACTATCTAATGTAAGAAGCGACTTCTCTGATTAGGGCTCAGCCCCGAGCTGATATATGGATATAACAGTATGTGATTAGTGAGTTAGACAAGATTTAGGAAAAGAAGGAAAGACCTGAATATATAAAAGGTAATCAAATTCCTTTCTTTAGGTAAGGCTGAGAAACAATTTCTGTGAAAATGCTGACACAGAATTCATACTAATTTCCTTAACTCCTCTTAGTTTACACATCACGTTTTCAAGAGAAGTATATTATATACCTTAATATATTTTTAATATTATATTTAAACTTATCAAATATTTTAAGAATTTTATGAGTTAAGTATGAAGTGAAAGCTAGCAGAACCACTGTACTTCCATATAGAAAATGATAAAAATATTCTGTCAGCTATACATTATTAAAAAAAATTTTAAAAAAGTTTTTATTAAATATTAAAATGTTTATTTTATGTGTATAGAAGTTTTGTCTGTCTATATATTTGTGTGCACCCCTTGATTCCTCTGGAAGACTGAAAGAACGTTAGAAGTCATAAAACTACAGTTGTAGATGGTTCCAAGCCATGATATAGGCACTGTAAATAGAACCCATATCCTCTGCCAGAATAACCAGTACTTTTTACCCAACTCATTTCTCCAAACATTCTTCTAAAAACTTTTGAAAAGTTTTTAAAAACATTTTTTAAAAAGCTTGAAAAAATTTTTTGATATTTTATTTACATTTCAAATATTATCCCCCTTCTCAGTTTCCCCTCTGCAAACTCCTATCCCATCCTCCCATTGCTTCTATGAGGTTGCTTCCCCACTCACCCACCCAGCCACCCATTCACTCCCACCTCACTGCCCTGGCATTTCCCTACACTGGGGCATTGAACCTCCACAGGACCAAGAGTCTCTGCTCCAATTGCCTCCAGATAAGGCCATCCTCTGCTACATATGCAGCTGGAGACATGGTTCCCTCCACGTTTACCCTATGATTGGTGGTTTAGTCCTTGGGAGCTCTGGGGATTCTGGTTGGTTGATATTGTGTTTTTCCCCCCTATGGAGTTGTAAGCATTGGAGAAACTATGTTAGAAGTCCTATACAACTGCAAAGTTTGTGAACTACAATGACCACCATGGAAAAACTACATTTAGGGGCTCAACACTGATACCTATATCATGGAAGATATCAAAATTTCCCTAATTAAACTGTTCACTAGGAAGAAATTAATGCCTAGTAATGTAAATGTAGCCCACTAGCTGTGGCTGTGTAAAATCAGAAAGTTCAAGGAAGAGATTTTATTTTCATAAAGGCATTCTTATTTTCCAAAGAAGACAGAAACCATTACTTAAAAAAAAGTCTTCTGATTTAATTACATGTCTGTTAATGACCTTGGAGTCACCAACGCTACCTTATAAACCTGTTTTCTAACCTTTATATCTAAGGTTCATTGAACTTCACAGAAGAGGGACTAGAAAACTTCTAAGAGTAAGAAGATATTATTTTATGAAAAAATGCCTTCTATATATTACAAAGAGTTGGCACCATATGGTCATCTAAAAAAGATATACACAATGACACTTGTTGAGATGCCAAGACAGATGGGGAAAATATAAAAGGCCCCACCTCCAGATAAGAACTATAAGAAATTAATGTCTGCTAAAAGAGGGAAAATCAGCATTCTCCAGAGATAAAGGTTAGACAAGTTAGCCAAATTCAAGTGGTCATCAATAAATACATACAAATATGAGCAACACTAAGCAAAAGTTTTTAGACTGTTCTTGTAAACATCTGTAAATTTATGTGTGAGAGTAACAATCATAAGAGGATTCAGGATGTTGGGAGAGATATAGATCTGTTGAAAATTATTTGTGGGGGTGTAAATGATATAAACATACTATCCATATATTAAATTCTCAAAAATAATATAAAACCATTTCCTTCATCCCCACATCCAACCTTTCCACCCATGCATATCTCTGATATCCTTCTCTAGCCAAAGTCTATTGTAAACTCATTCTTAGAAAGAGTAACAAAATACTCACGGGGGTAAATATGGAGACAATGGATGGGACAGAAACTAAAGGAGGGACCATCTGGAAACTGCTCCACTTGGGTATCCACTTCATGTGCAGTCACCAAAGGTAGACACTAATGTGGGTGCCAGAAAGTGCATGCTGACGGGAGCCTGATATAGCTGTGTCCTTAGAGTTCTGCCAGAGGCTGACACATTCAGAGGCCAATGCTCACAGATAACCACTGATCTGATCAAGGGTTTCCATATGGAGAAGTTAGAAAGAAGACTGAAGGAGCAGAAAAAGTTTGTGGCCCCATGGGGATAGCAACAATACCAACTGACCAGGGCTGCCATGGTCTATACCACCAGCCTGGGAGCACATAGGGAAGGACCCATGGCTCCAGCTGTGTATGTAGGGAAGGATGGCCTTGTTGGGCATAGGTGGGAGAGGAGATGCTTGGTCCCATGAAGGCTGGATGCCCCAGTGTGAGAGAATTTGAGGGTAGGGAGGTAAGAGTGGGTGGGTGGGCTCACATCTTCATGGAAGCAGGAGAATGGGGATGGGATAGGGGGTTTCTGTGATTGGAGGAAATGGGGAAATGGGACAACATCTGAAATGTAAATAATATATTCAATAAAATAATTAATTAAAAAAGAAGGAAATATGCCAAAAAAAAGAGGGAGGGAAAATGGCTCCTATCTGGGAGTAGTTGGTGTGACATGACTATGATGAAGATATATATATATATATATATATATATATATATATATATATGTGTGTGTATGTATAATTAAATAATGAATAAATAATTACATAAAAACTATACTCATAAATAGTGATAGAATGTTAGAAAAGAATAAAAATAATTAATGGTATTTATTATACATAAATCTGTAAAACATTAAGAGTATTTATAAAGATATGGTAATAGAACATATCTATATTGAGAAACAATGTTATAGGCTAATTTTTCTCCTACACAAATTAAAAACTAGACAACTGAAATTATACTTATGGGATATTCATATGTTTTGTGTGCATTATCATTGGTAATTCACATTATAAGTTGTGCATTAATACAAAGGGATACATATTCATAGGAAACTAAAAATACGATAGCATTATTAAACTAATTAATATCAAAGATTTAGGTTGGACATGTCATTGTCATCTCATCGATATACTGCTGAATAAGCTCATCTTTTCTAGTTCTTTCTGAACTCCAGTTAGATGGTTTAAATCAGCTGTTCTGGCTCAAAATTCTTCTCTAAGCTGACTGATTCAAACTGGTTTTTCTTTGTTATTCACTGAATTGCTCTTCTTGGCCTCATACTAACTTTGGCAATGTTTTCTAGTTTCCAGGCTCCTTCTGATACTCTGGCTCAGCTGTTCTGTCTTCACTTGTGTCCAGCTTGTCCTTTCTGCAACCTGTCTCTGTAAAATTGTCCCAGTAAAATGGCCACCTCTTTCTGCCCTGCAGAAAGTTGTGGCACTGCAGGGACAAAAATGGGGAAGAATCTGAAGGAAAGGCTGTCTATTGACTGGCTCAACTTGGGATCCATCTCATGGGGGAATGGGGACTCCAAGGCCTGACACTGTTACTGATGTTATGAGGTGTTCACAGATAGGAGCCTAGCATAGCTATCCTCTGAGAGGCCCTACCAGCAGCTGACTGAGACAGATGCAGCTAATTACACCCATTCATTGGACTGAAGTTGAAGATGCCTAGGGTTGAATTAGGGGAAGGATTGAAGACACTGGAAGAGGGACCACCCCATAGGAAGACCAGCAGTTTTAACTAACCCAGACCTCAGGGAGCTCCCAGAGAATGAGCCACCAACCAGGCAGCATATTCAGTCTGTTCTGAGGCCCACAGCACATATATAGCAAATTAACTGTTCTGGTCTTAGTGGGAGAAGATGTCCCTAATTGAGAGACTTGAGTCCCTAGGGAAGAAGGAGGACTGGAGGGAGTACCCTCTCAAGAGGCAAAGATGTCAGGGGAGGGGATGACACAGGAACATAAGTGTTCAGGGGGAGTACAGATATCTTCCAGAACAGAGTATCAGCTAGGTGATGCTTCAGGGGACAGGTCACTATGACTCCACCAATAATTCACTTGTCCTTATCTAAGTTGGTACTATCAACCAAGGCTTCCTACCTATCTGCAAGTTCTATGATGATTTGGCTTGGCAACTTTTCACCAAAGCTGCTTGTTTACAATATCTGTGTCAGTGTTTTTCCACAGCGACCCAAGACTTTGTATTAGCAGGCCTATGGCTGATTCTAGGCCTTCAGTGTATAAGCAGAGTTGCCCCTGACATATTAATGGGGCAAAGTGATTGCAAAGCTCACAAGGTAGACAGTAAAATCACTTATGAAAAAGACATTATTTGGATTTGAATGTACTCCTTAAAGATTTGTAATATTAATTTCTCCACAATAACATAAAAAGAATCTTTCAATAGTTAATTTCTGGCAAATGTAAAACATTTGAGGGCAGTTATTCTCCACTAATTTGAAGCTAATTTGAGAGAACAATGAAAAGAATAAAATATGAATTTCTTATATTTATTTTATCCTCATATTGATATTAAAATATATATAATTAATAATATTTGCCTTATTTTAATTCACAAATTCTTAAATTTTATTGCACCAAATCTACCTTATTTAGTTGTATTTGTTCTGAATTTATTTAGAGTTAATAGAGTAAGTATTTATGACCCTTAATTATTTATACTATTTTAGATGTTACTTTTAATGTATTTTCCATAGAAAATGTTGGATAGATTTTTCTACTTTTTCAGATGTAACTTGGTAATTTTGTTAGGAGTAATAAAGGAAAATACTCCTTTTGGAAATTAAGACATATATTTTTCTAAAGTATGTACCGCTTACTATATATATATATATTTGGATATTTTATTTACATTTCAGATGCCACCCCCTTTCCCCATTTCCCCTCCTTAGAAAACCCCTATGCCATGCCCCCTTTTCCATTTTGAATTCATACAATTTTTTAAATGTTAATCAAAGGCTTTATAAGTATAGTAATGCTCAATCAGAAGCGTAACCCAATACCCAATCTAGATATATAAACTATCTTTGACTGGTGGAGACACGTGAACTTCTGCTTCCATGCTCCCTCTCTCTTTCTCTCTCTTTCTCTCTCTCATCACCTAGCTTCTCCTCTATTTCATCTTCTCCTCTCCTTACTCCATCTTTTCCTCTCGGTGCTCCTTCCCCTTTAGCTCCTCCTACATATCACACTTCCTGTTAAAATAAAACTTTTCTCTCAAGATACAATTAGAGCATAATTTTTCCTATTTGTACCAGTGAGGTAAAAGATAGTCTTAATACCCAGTCCATCCTTTTGTTGACTAACTAGAACCTCTGTCATCTCTCTTGACTAAAACACTTAGTTTTGAACCTGGCTTTTTCTTGGCTTTAGAAGTAATGCTCCGCTTACTATACTTACATAACCCTTTAAATAGCATATTTCATCATGTACTTTGCATTGGATGTGATGAATCAAAAACATATATATCAAAAGATATTGAGGAGGAGTGGATGGGTGTAACAGGAGAGGAACAGGGGAGAGACTAGAAGAAGAGGGAGGGGAAACTAAATAAATAAATATCAAGCTGAAAATCTAGAAGATCTAGTTACATAGTTAAGTCTAAAGATCAGGCAAGGTAGGTAACCTATTCAAAAATGGAGTACTTTCTTCTTATCGCATTGAAAAGTAGCCTTTAGTAGTCAGTTTATCACCTAAGGAAGAGAACACATTCAAAGCAAGGAGGACATCGAACCTATTTATTTACTGTTAAATTCAACAAAACCATTCTTATGAAGTACTCAGAACAATTTTACACCATTTGTTATAACCAAGTAGATACATAGAAGATCAACATTCATATTCTAAAAATTATTATATTATACTATAAATTACAGATGATTTTACTTAATGAATCCCTCTTATTAACTTAAGGTCCTCAGTTTTGTAACTTGTGTTGTAGCTCACCCATGCATTATGTAATTTATGTATTCTGGACTCCTTTTTTTCTTTTTTCTTTTTTTCTTTATTTTTATTTTTTTGCTTATCAATACAGAAAAGTCTTACAAGGATCATCTAATCTCTGAAGGTTCATTTACTTCTCTTTAATTTTTAAACATTGATTATTTTTGAAATCAGTTTTAAGCATATGTTGTTAACTTTAATTTTCATATTACCAAATCATTAAAATATATGTGTGGCTTTATACTTTATTGAGTTTTATTTACTTTTGAAATTATATTTTAATTATATCATTTTTTCTTCCCTTTCTTCCCTCCCATATAACCATTCCAAATGTCCTTCAAAATCATAGGTTAATTTTTATCAACTTTTTATTGAATTCATATATGTGTTTAATAAATATTTTTAAATATAGACATATTTATAAACATATATTTAAATATACATAGGAATCACAGAAAGTAGAAAACATGATAACATACGGTATAAATCATTTTAATAGTATTTGTGTAAAATAAAATCAAACTCAAGCGATTCAAGCCATACAGATAGTAAAAAAGATAGAAGAAATAATGTTTACGTGGTAAATTAGAATACAGAATTTTATTCTAATCAAAAAAGAAAAGATTTAAAGATATATCACCTTTAAATTGAAATTTAAATAGACTGAACCAAGAGAACCGTCAAACTAGAGTTATGATCCACAAAAAATTATCTTTCAAATAATTGTTTTCATCCAAACAAAATCCAAAAGTTGAAAGCCCTAAGCAAAAGAATAATAAAAAAGTGTCATCAATGAAAATGAAAATAATACTTCATGAACCAAACAAGAAACCAAAAGGAAGAATTGAGAGCAAACAAAAGATTATATAAATGTAAATAAACAATGACTACAGAAATAATTGATAAAATGATTAATGTAATGTTAAGTGCAATGTAAATTCAAATAAAATGAAATAATGTTTGGATTAGAGTAAAGATATACAAATAAGACATTAATAAATTAAATTATTAAAATTAGTAATTTTAATCACAACAATGATTAATTTGTTACAAAATAGCGTTTGTTTCTCGATTATCTTTAATTTTGAAAGCACTGTATTCATGTATAACTTTCTCATCAATGGCAATAACACTATTAGAAATTGTAATAGACAGAACTTTTTGTATGTCTAATGCAAATATTCTGACATGTTTATTAGTAATCCTTGACCATGAGGATATAAAAATCAGATTGTCTTTTATACTTTTTTTTTATTTTAGATTTTCTTATATATAACTTTACGAACTTTTCACTCTGAAAGTCTATTTTAATAATCTAAATTATCTTTTGATCCAACCGATTCCCTTTTTATATCTTTTAAACTAAATTGTTATCTGTATTAGAATGAATAGCTAAAATGGATCCTATTATCACAAGTTTTTAGAAAATCTGACAGTTGATAACTAGAGAAAGATTATATTAATTTACTTGCCTTACGTTTTTGATGTAACTATTTCTTTAGAATTTTACCTATTATTAAAGTGAGGAAAGGCAGAGTTGAATAATGGCACTCTCATTGATTTTCTTTTTCCTGTAAGACCAATGACAACTGCTTGTGATAAGTTGTCTGAATTTTAAAGATTAAATACTTAACTGGATTTTTCCCCATGGGAATATTTTATCTTTATATAGAGGAATAACAATTTTACACAATCATCATCATCATAATCACCTTAAGACTATAATGTAATCATTTATCAGATTATTTGTCTACAGAAATAATTTTTGTTATTAATTTTTGCTTTCAAAATTTTTTGTTTTTATTTTGTTTATCTTGTTTTATTTTATTTTAAAAGCATTTCTATATAAGTATATTTTTGTTGTAAATTAATATATTCCTTTCCATATCTTAATCTTTTATTTCCGTAATATTCAATGTCTGTCACCATTGTGCCCATGGAGAATTTAGCATTTATATTGATTTATATCTATATGACTTTATATATCTACATAATACGCTAGATCAAAAGTCAGAGAAAACATAGTATTTGTGTTTTTTTTTTATTTTTATTGGGTATTATATTTATTGACAATACAGATATCATCCCCTTTCCTCATTTCCCCTCCCTAGAATGCCCTATTCCATCCACCCTCCTCCTTTATGCTTTTATACCATTTTAATTATATGCATGTATTAAGGTCAGTTCTAGGCTGAGGTTCTAGTGATACAATAGATACAAATAGTCAAGGAACAAATAAGACAATAAACACAAATAGTGTTTTTAAGACTGGATTAATTTACATATTATCTCCAATTTTTTCTATTTTTCTACAAATGGTATAACTTTATTATTTGTTATCACTTAAAAATCATATATATATACATATACATATATATATATATATATATATATATATATATATATATATATATATATATGTATATGTATATATATATATTCCACATTTTGAAACATTTGTTTGTTACTGATCACTTAAATAAGTACTGTCAATTAACTATCATGAATAATAGCACTGCAATAAAAACAGTGCTGTGCGAGTGTCTACAGGAGTAGCACAGCTGGTGTTCAGGGTTGAATGATGAATGTAATCTACATTTTATTACATGCTTGCTCCTTAGTCAGTTGTCCTGCTTCAGGGTGATTATGAAGTCTGGCTTCCTGGATGAAGTATCTCACCAGGGTTGAGTTTCAAGAGGTTAATGTCATATAGCTTTTTAAGTTTGCTCTATATGTTTCCTATTTATCATTAGAAATGTTTCTTTCGCTGTGTCTGCTGCTTGTTGCTAGGCTGCTGCTTGTTGCTAGGCTTCTCTGCTGTGATGCTGATGTTCTGTTACAGTCTTTGGCAACTGAAGCCCATTATAAATCCTTTGCCTTGGTCATAGTCTTTTATCACAGCAATAGGATAGCAACAAATACAAGGGGTAATATGGAAGATCTATTTTGGATTTTTGGAAAAACAAGATAATAAAAACATTATTTCAATTTTCATAATGACTATACTAGTTAACCTTTCTCTCAGTGGTATTTTAAAGCAATTTTCACTCTCTAACTAAGGCTTCCATTAAACTCACAGCAATCCTCCGGCCTCTACATTTTAAGTGCTAGAATTACAAAGCCCAGTCCTCACTCATCCTTTCATACTTCTTTTTAAGTAAAGGAAGATAGAAAGAATCTGGCATTCTAAATTACATTGCTGACAAGAGTTTGAAGTCCAAAAAAAAATTACTAATGAATATAATTTGTACTTTGATTTCTTAAAGCCAAAACATGGATAGTAGGTCTTGTGTTCTTAAAACATGTCCCAAATTGTATTTTATTTATTTATTTATTTTGAGAAAGCATTTCTCTCAGTTGCTCTGGCTGTCCTGATACTCTCCTTGGAGACCAGGCCAGCCTATAACTTAGAAATTCCCTTGCCTCTGACTCTCAAGTTTTGGAATCAAAGGTGTGTGGCTCCACCACCCAGCCTCAAATTTTATTCTTCTGTATCAGTTGGGCAGTTGTATGTTTGTAGTGTTAAAACAGAAGTTTAGACATTGAGTGTCAGGACTGCAAATATTTTTCAGTATAAGTTGTTTTTAAAATTTGGATATTTAATGTGCATACTTATTTTTCTTCTTTAATTTGACTTTTGAGATAATAATTACGAATTTCTGTTTTTCCTCCAAATCCTTTCATATCTTACCTTCTACACTCCTTCAAATTCATAGCCTCATATTTCTCTAATTATTATTATATACATATTTTTCTAAAATTAACCTAAAGTTATTTATGTTTTCAGTATTGACTGTTTGATACTAGACAATATTTTCATGTACCTTTCCCTGGGGAATAGTGCCTCCCCTTCTGCCAGCTTTCCTCAATTGCCTGTACATTTTTCTGTACAGTTGAAGTCTGGTGGGCTTTTGCTTGTCTACTTGACATGCTCATTGATGTCACCATCTTTTACATAAAAACACCCAAAATTATTCAATTTAATATATGTACCAATTATATATATATATATATATATATATATATATATATATGTATATTATATATTGCATGTGCATATATGCACGTATAAGGTATGTGGGAGTGCATGCAGGAATGTGAATATAGAGGCAAAAGGAAAAAATGTAGTGCCTAGACTATCTTTCTACCATGTTTGAAAGAGTGTTTCTCTTCTTCATGAGTAGGCACATTGTGATTAGTGATGTTTGTACTATTGAATCCACATAGCCTTTGTATAGATTCTGGAGATCTGAACTTAATTTATCGGGCTTCTACAAGTGCTGTTCGTCTTCCTCTGCTATAATACACTGGTATAAATATTTGGTGTTATTGAAGATCAGACTTTTCGGTAATCTGATAAAATGCATGAGGTCATTTCAATCTGTTGAGGCTTCCTTTGTGTCGGATTATATGATTGGATTTGGAGAACATTTCATGAGGTGCCAAGAAAAAAGTATATTCTCTTGTGGTGAAATATTCCATAGATATCTGTTAAATATATTTTATTCATAAATTCTATTAGTCTGGCTATGTCTTTGTTTAGTTTCTGTTTTGATGATTAGTCCATTGGTCAGAGTGGGGTGTTGAAGTCTCCCAATATTACTGTGTGAGGTTCTACATGTGTTTTGAGTTTTAATAAAGTTTTCTTTATGTTGCTGGGTGCCCTTGCATTTGGGACATAAATGTTCAGGATTGATACTTCCTTTTGTTAGATATTTCCTTTGATTAATATGAAGTGTCCTTCTTCATCTCTTTTGAAAAATTCTGGTTGAAAGTCTATTTTACTGGATATTAGAATGACTATTCTAGCTTGTTTCTTAGGAACATTTGCTTGAAGAACATTTTTCCAGTCCTTTCCTCTGAGATGGTATTTGCCTTTGTCACTGAGACAGTACTGCTTGCCTCCCAGGAGGCATACCCTAACCCATGTAACAAAGTCCTACATGCCTGAAAGGAAACCATCTCCAGTAAGAGACAACTGGACCAGTTAACACCAGATATAACCAGATGGTGAGAGTCAAGTGTAATAACATAAGCAACAGAAAACAATGCATATCAGCACCATCATAACCCACTTCTTCCACCACAGAATGACCTGGATACCCTAATAAACCTGAAAAGCAGGATTCTGACCTAAAATCCCATTTCATGAAAATGATAGTGTTCTTTAAGGAGGATATAAATAACTCCCTTAAAAAAATTACAGGAAAACAGGAAGAAGCCCTTACAGAAGATACAAAAAAAAAGTAAAAAAAAAGAAAAAAAAGAAAAGAAAAAGAAAGAAAGAAAAATAATAAAAGGTTCAAGTAGGAAATAGAATTGAACAGAACTTTCTAAGTCTCAAAAATGGAAGTAAAAACAATAAAAAAAGCACAAATAAAGGTGACCTCGGAGATGAACAATATAGGAAAGAGACCAAGATCTACAGATGCAAGCATCAACAACAGAATATAAGAGAGAGAAAAGAGAATACCAAGAATAGAAGATACCATAGAAGACACTGAGACATCAGTCAAAGAAAATACAAAGTGTAAAAAATTTCCTGAGACAAACATCCAGAAAATTCAGGACAAGATGTAAAGATCAAACCTAAGAATAATAGGAATAGAAGAGGGTGCAGATTCTCTGCTCAAATTGTCAGAAAACATCTTCAACAAAATCATAGGAAAAAATCTTTCCTAACACAGAGAAAGGAGTTGCCATAAATGAACCAGAAACTTACAGAACACTAAGTAGGTTGGACCATAAAATAAAATCCTCCTATAACATAATAATCAAAACAATAGATACACTGAACAAAGAAAGACTATTAAAAGCAGTGAGGGAAAAAAGGACAAGTAACCTATAAAGTCTATCAGAATTTATACCAGACTTCTTAAAAGAAACTCTAAAAGCAAGAAGATCCTGGCAGAGGTCATACAGACACTATGAGAACACCAATGCCAGACCAGGCTACTATACCCATCAAAGTTCTTAATCACCATAGTATGAGAAACCAAGATATTTCATGAAAAAACAAATTTAAACAATGTCTATCTACTCACCCAGTTCAACAGAGGACACAGAAAAGAAAACTCCAACACAAGTACACGCAAGATAATACAATCAATTAAACATCTCACAATAAAACCAAAAGAAGAGAATCACACACACACACACACACACACACACACACACACACACACACACACACTACCACCTACAACAACAAAAATAATAGGAACTGACAATCATTCATCTTTAATATAACTCAATAGCAAAAGAGTAAATTCTTCAATAAAAAGACATAGGCTAACAGACTTGAAAATTATTTCTTTAAGGTGACTTAAATTAAATTTTTTCATTGGAACCTTATATTTAGTATGTAATCTTGGAATATAGTTATAACAATTTCATTTCAACAAAAAATATGTATTGCCATGTTTTCTAATACTTGGTATGTTCATGTTGGTTAATAGTTTCATTTTTGTTTAAATTTTTACTTCATCAAGTTGTTCTTATCAAAAATTATGCTTCAATTGAGATACTCTATTTTTACTCTGTAAATAATAGCTGGAATTGTTAATCTTAAAATAAACCAAGTTCATTCACTTATCTTTTTAAAGAGTTCTGGTACATGGTCCAGCCCATTGTACAATTACATTTAACTCTTGTTCATCTAGATGTAAAATTTTTTTCTCAGATAACTTTCTCTTTTAGTATTACATACAAATTTGTACAGTTATTATGCCCTTGTGTTCTAGATCATTGATTCCTATTAAGTTTTATCATGGCTCCTTGATTAGACCCTTTTATGGAAAATTCTAAATGCTCTTGCCTTTTGTCAGCCTTGAGGCACTTACCAAGAAATCAAATTCCCCAAACACCTAAAACAATTCACCTAAAACAATTCTAACTAAGGACTATGGACTATCCCACTCATCTCTCTTCTTGCTACCAGCAACACTATTTTAAGGTCTCAGAAATGAAACAGGTGATATGAAGCCTTGTCTTCATAAATTAATCACTCTGTCTCATCAGCTATGATCACCTTAATATCCTCAAGACCAGATCAGCTGCTTGACTGATGCAGTACTACACAATAAAAAAGGACGAAATCTGGCCACTGGGATGGAATTTGCACTCTCAGTGAACACATTGTATCCAGGCCAACAAACCCTAACTGTTTTGAAATGGACCCTAGAGGCAGTGACTAGAAAAATTCAATCACAATTCTCCTACTATACTGTGGGGCAGTGGGCTGTGAGAAGCAGCTGGGTGCTTGGTCAAGCACAAGCTTGGAAACCTGGAACTTTATTGGAAAGCAGAAGTTCAGCTCTGCTCCCAGGCCCTGGTTCTTTTCATTTAGCTTCAGCCCTCCAACAACAACTCCCACAGAGAGGTCTGTGGCCATCAGTCATGAGGAACAGGCCTCAGGCCCTACAGAGATTTATATACTAACGAGATACCTGAAGGCCAAAGGGTGGAACCAATTCAGCATTCTTCCCAAGCCCCTCCCTCCTCTCTCCCTCCCTATTTAACTCAGGTCTGCCCTTGGTTTCTGGAGGTGGGGGGTGCATCCAGATCCATCCACTATCTGCCATGACATTAAAGCCTGTAAAAACCCATGAACTTTCTTGTATCATTGGGGCTGTGCCTTAAGGAGCCCTAGAGAGGCCTTCAATGAGCCAGTGTGCCTAACTTCCCACCTAGAGGGACACCCTGCATTCTCTGGCCAACTACCTACACTATACATGGTCTTTCATTTCCTTCCTACTCTTCATCCTTCCCTTGATCATTCTTTCCTCATTATTTTCATACTTAGATTTTTAACTTTCTCTTTAAATGTTTTTTAACTTTCTTTTTAAATGTTTATTTACTGAACTTTACCATGTACTGAAACAAAATGCTCCACATAAGTTCTCCCAATAGCCTTCATCCTAAAACATCTCATTATTTTCCTGATACATTTGGTAAATTACCTTTTGAATTCTGAAGAGAAACTCTAGCTAAAAGGGACCTTTATGCTTTTAACCCAATGCCAGATACAATTCTTTATATTAATCATTTATTTTCTCATGTTCCCTTTCTTTGATTCACTGTAGATCCCTGCTCCATCTGCTAGCTCATTTTGATGAAACAATTGTTACAAGGGAACTCATCTCTGTCCCTGAGAATAAACTCTATGCCTATTTTCTTCAGTCTCTTTTCCTCTCTACTCATCAGCCTTCCCAGGAAATCTCTTTATAACACTCTGTACCAAATCATCCATTGTTGGTCCCCTAATAATTAGTTTTCAGTTTCATGTATAGAGAATGGCTGTTGCCTAATCCATTACAGTCAATCAAGTTAAGGATCTCTCCCTGCTTCTTGACCTCTTCAAAGGATCCAAAACTACTGCCATGCCCTCAGGAGAAAAAAAAAAAAAACTTCTAAAAATCTACCCTGCCCTGAATTTTTTATTCTTTCAGGTTTAGAGATGTTAATTTTCTGCTGATTTACTATACTTTCCAGGTACTCTTGTAGATAGAAGTCATTTCTGCCACTATAAAGGCAGTTTAGACTCATGTATAAGTAGGAGAGAAAGAAGTCTCCCATTATGAGTAAACATGGCTCCACCTAAACTCACACCTAGCCTTTCTTTCTCTGATCCTTCCATATCTTTAAAACTGTCTCCTTTAACAATCCAACAATGAATATGAGCCTGAACATGTTTATATTTCAATGTGTTTATTTCATTCATATAACTACATGTACACTGGAATGTACTCATATATATTTACAATGAAAATGTAAATATAAAATAAAATAAACTACGTTTATTTATAATTGAATTTCAAGTCATCTGTAGAATGAGAGCAAGTATTGCTAGAGACCATGCCAATGGTCATGATTATGGTCTTTTTAGAAGACCATGTTGATGCCTATGGTCCCTGTAGCCACCAGAGGCCATGTTGTTGTTGGTACTGTCAACAAAAGCCATGTAGAAGTTCATGAAGTCTATGATCTGAGTATTTTTTCTTTCTTTCTCTCTCCCTTTCTTTCTTCCTTTCTTTCTTTTCTTTCTTTCTTTGATTCTTTCTTTCTTCTATCTCCCTTTCTTCCTTCCTTTCTTTCTTTCTTTCTTTCTTTCTTTCTTTCTTTCTTTCTTTCTTTCTTTCTTTCTCTTTCTCCCTCTCTTTCTTTCCTTCTTTTTGGAGGGGGCTCAAGGATGGACATTGGTCCAATGGACAACCAATAATAATGGTGTACATTGTATGAAATTCTAAAATTGTCTATAGAAGTATTTTGTTGGGGAAAATATGAAATGAAAAAACTTTTTAAAAGAAAAGGATCTGGCCTTTCTAAGAGCTGAGATGTATTAGTTCCTAGTTTGTAATCCAGAATATACTCATCATAAAGCAAAGGTAATCTACAATTTTAAAATAAGCAAATTAGCTCAATTGTTGATAACATCATCAAAACTTAAATTATATAATAAAATATGAATTTGTAATTGTACTGCATTTGAATATAAATTAAGTACCATGTAAAACTAATTAATTGTGGATTATTCATACCTAATATGATATAAATGGCATGGAAATAGTTATTTAACAAAATTATTCAGATAGTAATTTGTTTTTTCAAATAAATTTGACTGATGATTTGTTGAGTGCATGAATACTTGCATGGAGTATCAAAAGCTGACTGTCTTACAAATATTGCTGCTATTAATTTATTTTAGCCTATTTTTGCAATTGTCTTTTTCATAGTGTAGCTTAAAACTCAAAATCTTCTTACCCCAATTTTCAGAGTATTGATAGTATTGAAATATTGGCACTATGACTTTTTAAAGGAACAACAACAAAAAAAACAGGCTGTCAAATTTTCTCCGTTGTTAAAGCTACTAATAGTCAAACTTAAGAATTTGAGTTAATTCCTGGGATTCACGTGATGGAAGAGTATGACCACCTCGATTTAAATGCCACACACACACACACACACACACTCACACACACACACACACACACGCACACAGAGAGAGAGAAAGAACAAATGAAATGTATAATAAAAAAATAAAATAAATATGAACAAAATAATTATTAAATGTAAATTCATACTTTTGCTATCATTTACTTTAGTGAACATTTCTAATTATCATTAAACAAACACAAAAAGTAATAATAATATTGTAGATTTTGAAAGTATTCTGAATGTTTTCTAAGTCATAGTTAATAGCATAACCCAGTTTACATTTCCAATTCTTATGTGCTGAACCATAGACAACGTGATGATTTTTAAAAATATGGTCATATACTGTACGTTCTGTGACTTTCATATGACTGATGTTGCAGACTAAGAAAAAGTGCAGCAGATTTTCTCCGTCTAAATATTTTCAAAGGAAACGGGGCTTATCTGTACACTGAAGTTTTGTTAGAAAAATCTTGAGTGTGTATTTAGAAAATAATGGACAATGAGTTGAAATTATACTGAGAGTGAAACTTATCAAAAGTTATAAAATTCAGCTAATAAACTCTAAAAGAAAACTCTGTGGTTCTGGAAGAAAATGGTAACAAAATGTTCCCAAATTCAAGTGTAAAATCATTAAAAGTATGGGAAGAGGAGCATTAAACTAAGGGAAAAATCTACAAAATTTTACTAAATCAGTTTTTCAGCTCATTTGAAAAAAAATAATGTAATTGTTAAGTATTTATAAAGGTGTATTTTAAAAAGAGAGAAAACAGAATCTAAAAGTAGGTAGCATGAGAATTGAAAAGTGCTATTCTGTGGTAGATCATATGAATACAGATTAAAGAGACTACATTCACTTTATAATACATCAATAAAATTGAAGATGCAGACCTAGATGATTCAATATACTTAGATGGTTGTAGTTCTGAATGTTTCCACTATTTCTGGAAGAAATAGCATTATTTTTCCAGATTGCCCTGATTCCAGTGGAAATAAATACTAAGCCACAACCCAAATTCATATTATAATCAGATAAAATACAGTTTTTAAAAAAATAATCACAGGACATTCTTGTTTATAAATTCCTCATAAGTTTGTGTTTGAATGAAGATACAAAACCATCATTAATTTTATGTTACTTTAATATGGGCATTTTAAACTAAGAAGAATAGAACATGGTTATTAGGATGAAGATCAATGTAAATAAGACAGAAACAAACACATCTGGCATACACATTATAGGATATATAAAAATCATAGAAAACAGCAACTCACATATTTTTAAAAAGAAAGTAAATGGGAAACGTTTAAACATATACACTGATCTTATGATAGTTCCTGTAGATTAAAATTTTACTGATAGGACCCTGGTATAGTTGTTCCCCGAGAGGCTCTGCCAAACCTGACCAATACAGAAGCAGATGCTCACAGCCAAACATCAGACAGCAGACCTCAATGGAGAAGTTAGGGCAAGGACTATAGGAGGTGAAGGGGTTTACAACTGCATAGAAAAAACAACAATATCAACCAACCAGTCTTCCCAAAGATCCCAGGGACTAAACTCACAAACTAAAGAGTATACACATGGGGGGGGGGTTGGACCCACAGTTCCAGCAGGGTATGTAGCAGAGAATTGCCTTAGCAGGCATCACTTGGAGGGGAGACCCTTGATCCTAGTCCCAGTGTAGGAGAATTTGAGGGCACTGAACCAGGAATGAGTGGGCAGGTGGGGGAGCACCCTCAAAGAGGCAGGTTAGAGGGGGGATGGGATAAGGGGCTTGTGGAAGGGAAACTGGGAAGGAGAATAACATTTCCAATGTAAGTAAATAACCAATTAAAAAATAAAAAATAAAAAAAATATTAAAAATTTGAAGAACTCATTTCTTCTATATGACACTGATGTAATCTGGACATTTAAATATATATATATATATATGTATATATATGCATATATATATGCATATATATTATATTTATATCCAATATATACATATATGTGATTTGAATATATATATATTCAATATATATATATTCAATATATATATATTCAAACAAGAACAAAATCCCAAATTCAAGGCAAAATTCACAGAACATGAAACTAGGAAGTCTTCAAAGATGTTTTTATTTTGTGAATATTTGAAAGGTAAATTACTTATTTTCATATTAAACATATTATGTACTGAAAGTATTGACAAAAATTATGAAGTCTTGGGATATACATTTATTCTCAGGGTGTTAATTTAGTAGAAAATATTTTTATTAATAAAATAAACAAATTTTAACTGGATTTTATATCAAAATTCTTATACTTAGAGGTTTATAGAGAAATGAAATATATGAATATATGAGACCAATTGCAATATTTTATTGTATTTATATATTTGAGCCATATAGCAAATATCTTTGAAATAATAAATCACCTGCAAATTTAAAGCAGTTATAACAGTAATTTATTCAAATAAATTAACATGAAAGAAAAAATTAAGAAAATGTAAAACAATAATTGTAATATATAATATTTATTAAATAAATAGCTATAAAGAAGTTCATATTAAGAATAATATAGTAGCATTGTATAACATATGGAATATTTTATTATTCTTATATGTTATATGCAACTATAAAATGACTAGAATATGAGTTAGATGCAATCTCTTTTTTTCTTTTCTTCTCTCTTCTGTATTTTAAACTATATTTCATTAATTTATTTATTGCTGCTGAGATTCTAATCAAACTGCAGGAAAGGAGAGGGAGTCGAATTCAGACTGATTATATAGTAACTACAGAATTCACCTTTTCAATAGGAGATCATCAGTGAAAATGGTAAAACATGCTTGACTGACTAGAGAATAGAAAAGAAAGATTTTGTCTTTTGGCCAGAATTTTGTTTGAATGGAATTAGAACCTGCCCATTGCATTCAGAATTATTCTTGTTAGTCAGAGGCATGAAGGCATAGACAATTCTTTTCTGCCTTATTACTATTTTACTTGATTAATAAAAATTATCATCTAAAAAACTTTGCAATATATATTCTTATATCAAAATATTTTTTCAATTTCAAAAATGCAAGAAAACCTTTTTTTTAAAGTTAAAAAAAATATGGTATAATATTGTGGTGGTTTAAATGAAAAACTGCCCTATAGTCCGAGGTATTTCAACCACTAGCATTCTTTGTATGTTATTGTGGAGCCATTAGGCGTACGGCTTCTTGCAGGGGGAAGCATGTCACTGTGCAACTTTATGGTCTTGTTGCACTTACCATTTCTGCTTCATATTTGTAGTTGACGTTGTAATTTCCCGACTTTCTGCTTCAGGTACTTACTGCCAGACTTCCCTGCCGTGTATACCTTTTGAAACCATGAATCAAAATAAACTTTCTTCCTTTTGTTGCTTTTGGACATGGTATTTTATCAAAGCAATAGAAAATTAACTAATTCAGAAGTTCGTATAATGTAGGCTGTGTTGTTGTGATGAATCTGACTAGTAAGTTTCAAACCTGGTACAAATGACTGAGGGGCCTATTGAACATTTCAAAATGGATGCTGACCAACAGTTTTCTCTGGATCCTTGAGTCCCTACCTGTTATAGGGCCTACCTGTTATAGAAGCTGGTATATCCAGCTTCTACCTTAAACTGGAGTGCAGGGGCTGAGATGCCCTTTCCTCAGCTGTTGTTTGTAACAGAGGAATTTAAGCCAGCAATATGGATGCTGTGGCAAGGAAACACATCCAGCGTTATGACTTTTTGGAATGCAGACACACCACATGTCTTTAATCTCAAACAATGACATCTAATTGAGGGCCAAGGTGATGAATTGGGGAAGATTTAACAAAAAGAGTCAGAGATAGGCTATGCACAACACTCATGAGAACAAAAGAGAGGTGACTTGATAGAACAGCACAGAGAGAGAAAGAGAGGGAGGAGGGAGAGGCGGAGAGGGAGAGAGATCTAGACATTTTATGAGGGCAGTTGTATAGGGACAGGTGACAAAAAGAACAAGCTAGACACAGGTGAATTAGACACAGGTGAATACAGAATGAGTCAGAGAATGAGCAGAAACCAGAAGATTAGAACAGGTTGCCAAAATTAGTATGAGGCCGAGCAGAGTTCATTCAGCAGTAAACCTCAGAGATGAAAATTATTATGTCAGGCAAATAAAAGTTTCTTTTAAATTTTTCCTATGTAATAAAACCATTTTGGTAACCAGGTCTTTTCATCTCCTCTTTTGTGGGCCTCCTGGCAATACTAGAAGCCTGACACACAGTAGTGCTCAGAGGAGTTTTGTAATGTGAAGGAATGTGGAAATTGAAGGCCAGAGGTTAAAAAGTCTCTCTTTGAAACTGGTTCCTTAACCTGTGATATCCTGGGGAGATAAAAATCCCACAAAAACAAAAGCAGGCAAGCCAACAATCAAACAACAACAACACACACCCATAAACACACACACACACACACACACCAAACAAACAAACAAACAAACAAACTAATTAACTAACAGAAAACCAACAATCTGACTGTCTCTGTTCCTGTCCTAGGAACTGCTCTGAAGCCAAATTGAAAAGTAGTGTAATTTTGCTCTTAGAGAATGATAATTTTTGTAATTTTGTAATTGTTATTGTTACTACTGGTTCTCATGGAGGTCTACAATTTCAAAGAGCAAATGGGAACACCCCACTATCTTGGATGTGCCAGAACCCATGAAACATCTGCCAAGAAAGAGCTACATACAGAGTATAATAAGCACAGAAGACATTCCTGAGGCAGAACACAAACCTGGAGAAGCAGAGCCACTTAAACCCTACTAAACTAAAATCAGACATACCAAATATGCTACTGCAGGATCTGATATTTGTCATGCTGGGTTTTGGTAGTAATTTGATGTATTATTTCCTTACAATACACCCATTCCTCTCTCTGGAATTGCAACCTATTTTACTACTGTATACTGAAAGTATGTAATTTGTCTTTGGGTTTAATGGATATCACGGTTAAGAAATTGCCTTAATTCTCTAATAAGATATGGAACTTCAAAAACTGTTAAGATGTTGCCTGTTTCCATTTTTTCTGCTGGCCCTCAGGGTTTCAGTCCTTTTCCCTCACCTAATACCAGGTTTCCCTCTCCCTCTGATCCCTATCCACATTCCCTCCCTGCTCCCTCACTCCCTCCCCACTTGTGATTGCTTTCTTTTCCCACCCCAGTGGGAAAGAGGTGTCCTTACTTGGACCCTTCAGCTTGTTAACCTTTTTGAGTTCTATGGACTATATTTTGGGTATTCTGTACTCTTTATTTTTTTTGGCTAATATCTACTTATTAGTGAGTACATACCATGCGTGTCCTTTGGGGTCTGAGTTACCTCACTTTGATTGATATTTTCTAGTTCCATCTATTTACCCGGAAAACTCAGGATGTCCTCATTTTTTATAGCTGAGTAGTATTCCATGGTGTAAATAAACCACATTTTCTTTATCCATTCTTCTGTCGTGGAACATCTGGGTTGTTTCTAGCTTCTGGCTATCACAAATAAGACCTCTATGAACATAGTGGAACATGTGCTCCTATGGCATGGTAGGGCATTTTTGGGGTATATTCCCAAGAGTGGTATTGCTGGGTCTTTATGTAGATTTATTTCTAATTTTTTGAGGAACCTCCAAATTGATTTCCAGAGTGGTTGTCCCAGTTTGGACAGCCACCAACAATGGAGGAGTATTCCTCTTTCTCCACATCCTTGCCAACACCTGCTGTCACCTGAGATTTTGATCTTAGCCATTCTGATTGGCATAAGGCAGAATCTTAGGGTCCTTTTGCTTTTCATTTCTCTGATCACTAAGGACTTTGAACATTTCTTTAGGTTCTTCTCATCAATTTGAGATTCCTATTGTGAGTTCTCAGTTTACTTCTATTCCTTTTATTTTATTATTATTTTTTTTTGGTGGTTAGCTTCTTGAGTTCTTCATATATTTTGAATAGTAGCCCTCTGTAGGATGTGGGGTTAGTGTGCAATGGAGACCTGGGAGGTGACGGACTCTCAAAACTCAAAGGGAGGGACCTTAGACGAAATGCCTGACAGTAGACTAAGGGAACTGATAAGAACCCACCTTCAGCTGGAAAACAGGGAATCAAAAGACGGAGGAGGCTGCCATTTCACAGTCAAAACTCTAACCTGTAATTGTTCCTGTCTGTAAAAACTACAGGGTTGGAAATGGAGAGGAGCCTGAAGAAAAGAAAGTCCAGCAACAGGCCCAAAATGGGATGCAGCTCAAGGGAGGTCCCAAGGCTTGACACTATTAGTGATGCTATGGCTAACTCACAAAAAGAGACCTATTGTGACTACCCTCTGGAAGACCCAACAATCATGAAAGAGTCACATGTAGATATTTACACTCAACCAACGGACAAAAGCTGCTAACCCCTATGATTGAATTAGGGAAAAGCTGAAAGAAGCTGAGGAGGAATGCGACCCTGTAGGAAGACCAGCAGTCTTAATTAATCTGGACCCCCGAGATCTTTCAAACACTGGACCACCAAAAAGACAGTATATACCAGCTGATACAAGGCCCCAACACATATACAGCAGAGAACTACTGGCTCGGTGTCACTCAGAGATGATGCACCTAACTCTCAAAAGTCTGGAGGCCCCAAGGAGTTTAGAGGTCAGGTAAGGTGGGGGCTGAGATGGGAATAGCCTTGTGGAGACAGGGGGCTGGGTTGGAGACCTGGTTTGTGGAACAGTTGGAGGTTAAACAGGAAGGGAATAACATCTGGAATGTAAATAAATAAATAAATAAATAAATAAATAAATAAAATGTTAAAATGTTTAAACACTATTGGGACTTTTGAAGTTGAACTTCATGAATTTTCGATCATGATATGGCCACTGGCTATAGGAGCAAGGAACGAAATGAGATGGTTTAAATGAGTAATTTCTTCGTGTGCTCAGATAGTTTTACACTTGTTCCTTGGTGGTGTCACCGTTTGGGGGGGATGCTGTGGAATGACTAGAAAGTGCTTCTTTATCATAGTAAGAACATTACTGTAGTGTGCTTTAAGAGTTTATAGCCTGGACTTGGTTCCGGTTAACTCTACAGATCAAATTTGTTACTGAGATGTCATCTCACAACCTTGTGTAACTACTGATTGTCATGGCTCTCCTGTCATTATGATGTCTAACTATATAGACTAGGAGTTTTGCCACATGCTATACTGGATATCGAGCATTTACATTATGAATTGTAATATCAGTACATCACAGTTATAAAGTAGCAGAAAAAGTAATTTTGTAGTTGGTAGTCATCAGAATATGAGAAACTATACTAAAGGCATTAGTAAGATTGAGAACCACTGATCTAGAACCATATTCTAAACAAAAGCTTCTTTCTTAAGGTGATTTTTGTTAGAGTTTTGTCGTAAAAACAGAAAGGTAAATGAATATAAATATTAACATTTGTATCATAACAGTTCAAAACTGTAATGGAGTCATATATTGTTTATAACCAAAAGTATATACATTTGTAATGTATTAGTTTGATATATTCAGTTTTCCACAAGAAATAATCACTTTTAATTTTCCAATGTTGTAATGTTGTAGTTTCTTGAAGGGAACACACAATTAATAAAAGGGCCCTGTGTTTAAAAAAAAAGAGAAGAAGAATGGAGAAAGACAAAAGGAAAGAAAGAAAGAAAAATAAAATCTTGGGTGAGAGATGTAACTAATTTGCTAGAGTGCTCAAGTGAAATACTTGAACTGTGTTGATGATAGTACTACATCAGTAGCTATAGCAACTGATGATATGTGGACTAAGCAAGGGGATAAAAAAATAGGTCACTCTCATCTACATAGACTCTTTAAGGTCAGCATGTAATACTTGAGACTTTGTCTCAAAAAACAGCAATACAACAGATTTTTACTGTGTGTATAATTCAACACATCTTTAAACATATATCTTTTAGCTCCTTCTAATTAAGAAACTGAAATGACCACACTGAGGCCCTCAAGAGGCTAATGATTTTTACATATAATATTTCAGGCTCAAGGACCTAAAACAAAACAAAAAAAATGTGTTCAAATAATAGCACAAGTACCTTGACTGGGAAATGGTTTTGTGAAAGTCTCCTGCCTTTGGACATATTTGATAGATTATCCCTTCAGTGTTTTAGGACTTTGTTCATCTATAATTGACCAAGAAAGTGATGAGCTGCAGATGGTGGAAGTTCTAATGGCATGGAGACAGAATGCAACAGTGTGTTTTCTTTTGCACATGTAAGCAGTTAAGTTTCACAAGTAAAGTGTAAAAATAACTTCTGTGCAGAGAGAACACAGTTCATCTGTCAAGATGCAGGGCAAAACTGAACCCGAAGAGCCTTTTGGTAGAACAAACACAGAATTATAATGAGCACTGTTGCTACACCATAACAGATGTAGGACAATGACAGTCTGGTTGATACATAAAACAGAAATGTCTCAGAGAGAAAGCCACAGGGCACCCCTCAGCTTCCCCATTGTTAAAAGAAATCTAAAATCAATGTTGTGATACTTCAGAATCAATCCTGTGTTTGTGCATGTGCCTCTCTGTGCGTTTATTGTAGTAAAAAGCACATAGCATAGAGTTAATCACCTACCTATTTTGAGTGAAAAGAGTTACTAGTTTAAAACATAGTTATGTAATTCTTTCAGGCATCCTCAGAAGTTCTTTATCTGGGAAGTATGAATCTCAGTATTGCATAAAAAAGTTGCCCTTTTACATTCTCCCCCCCAATCTATGGCAATATATTTGTGTTTCATGTATTTATTTGCTTAACTTTAGATAGAACAAAGATGCCTTTTGAAAAGAAAATTTTTTTCTCGTCTAATAAAATGGCTGGAGTAATCTCCGATTTATGTTAAATGCATATAAAATATAACATTTAATCTATAAAACATTTAATTGTTTTCTAAATATTTGCATTTAACATAATAGGATGAGCATAAGATATTCTTTTATACATTGTTATAAACATATTTTCCAAATGTGTGTGTGTGTTTATACATCTATTTACACATCTATGTGTTCTAGAAGAAGCTAAAAGGGAATATCATATGCCCTGAAGCTGGAGGTATGATGATTGTAAACACCCACAATGAATGCTCCTTGCTGAACTGGGTACTCGCTGAGAGAAGTACATATTCTTTATTGCAGAGCTCTTTCTCCAATTCTAATTGTTTATAATACGATTTTAAGAAATGGAACACAAAATTGAATATGAATTATGAGCCCTATTGAAAGTGGTATATATATATAGAAAATTAATAAGCAATAATCTTGAAGTTAAAGCTATTTCCATTTTGGGAAAATTAGTAATAGCTATTTCCGCATCATATTATTATCATATCTAAACTTGTATGAAAATTATATTAAATAATGTATATGTCTTCCAATTTATGAAGATATATACTCTCTATTAATTCCCACAGAAACTATATTAAAATTTAAATCAAATATTTTATATTTTCCTAAACCCAATAATTTAACTTTATCATATCATTTACATAAAACATACATTCTATGATAAAATATATAGAAACATTATATATTGTCACATATCTCAAATTATAAAGGAATCTTAAAAGAAACAGGCAATGGTCCATCTTAATTATCATAGTAAATTAATATATTTATCCAAATTTTAATTCACACTGCTTTATTAAATATTAAAAATAAACCTTCTAGTTACATTTATTTTCTCCTAATACAGAGCATGTTATATTTTCAATTATTCAAAAGAAAGAGCTTATTTAAGGATATTGCTCAGAATTCAGTGAGTTAAGTCTTTCAGCAGAGGGATGAGGATTATGAATTCTGAAACCTATGAAAAGTTGGATGTAGTAGCCATCCTGGCTAATCCAAGCACACTTATAATCAGACAGCAGACAAAGCAAAGAATCCTCAGAATCCCAAAGGACAGATAGTCTGGTATAGTCAATGGACAAAGGCAAATAATTTATCTCAAAAGGTAGAAGGGGTTGCCAAAGTAGATGTTGTCTTCTGATTTCCACTCAAAACAAATATAATTGTCACATGCCTACTCACACAGATCAAATACACAAACAAACACATACAAACACACACATTATTTTCTTTCAGCACCTTCTATATTATTGGCCAAATTTACTTAAAAGAATGTGTCTCCTTACAGTAGAGATAGTTTTTTTTCATGATACTTCTTTTTTTACAAAATTTTCTTTTTTGTAAACTCGAGTATAAATTCCCAAATGTGGTAACCTGAGTCATTGCAAAAATGACTTCTTTAAAGACTAGGGAGTGATGATACTTTTAAGCAAAGGCCCTCGTTTGCCCTTTGGATTTTTTATTCAGACACTCATTTAATAAACCTATATTTATTAGTGCCTTATTATGTGTTTTGGGCTCTGCAGATGTAAAAACACCCACAGGAAATGAACCTGAAGACTTGGCTTCTAAGTGCATTTCTGTAATTAGCTTAGCTGTTCCAGACAAATTCACAAATATAATGTACAGACATGCTCGAATTGAGATCAGCCACAGAGGGTATGGATCCATTTATAATTTATATATTCAAATACAAAGTCACTGTTAGCAAGTATACATCATGCACTTAAATATATCCCATGAGTGAGAAGTTTCCCAGCCATCATAGAGTCCAGGCACCAACAGCATCGCAATTTCTGGGACCATTACCAATTTACTTAGTGAGTAGTTTCAGGATATATATTGCCTGGCCAACTCAAAAAATGTTCAGACCACAGCACTTAGTAGCCACAATCAGGAAAGGCAATTGAGACAAAACCTTTTATGGCTCTCAAGCATATTTGCTTCAGCCAGTGCTGAATGGTAAACCCTAAAAACTCCTCTAATGTACACACACACACACACACACACACACACACACACACACACTTTTCCTATTATCACTCATATAAGTAAGAGCTTCCTTATGTTAGACCTCTTATTTTCTTCTAAACAAAAATTCATCAGATTTGTCAGCTAGGATCTTTCTTCATTATTCAATACTTAGAATACTTAGTCAGGTTTCTCATGTTCCAATCTATTTTCTTCTCTAAATGTTTCCTTTAACATTTGATCTTCTGAAATAAGCTGACTGTACATATGGTATTCTCTGTCCCCCCAACCCCATTTTTTAGATTTGTTTTTTTTTTTTTTGAAATTCAATTGAAATGAATGAAATATAAACAATGTGACAGTTCACTTCTACAGCTTCATTATCCTGTTAACCACTTCTTCAAAATTATGGTTCCTTCACAACAATGATCTTTAAGAAACCTACCAACTGGTTCTTCCTCCTTTCATAATCTAAAGATTAAATTTTGGGAGATATTATCAAAATGTATGCTGATTACTTCCCAAAATACTGGAGTCTTCCTTCCTTTCTATTTCTCTCTCTCTCTCTCTCTCTCTCTCTCTCTCTCTCTCTCTCTTTCTTTCCAATTTTAAATTTTTATTGAATCAATAACCAACAGATTGGTGGTAAGTATAATTTGTCAGAGTCGAGATGATAATAGTGATTTGATGAATATTGGCAATAATATATTGCAAGTTTTTTTTCGTTTGTTTTATTGGATATATTATTTATTTTCCCATCATAGAAACCCCCTATAGCATCCTCCCTCCTCGTTTTTGCTCTTATATCATTTTAATTACATGCAAGTATTTAGGTCAATTTTAGGTTGAGGAACTGGCAATACAATAGATGAAAATAGTCAAGGAACAAGCAAAACAATAAACACAAATAAAGAACCAGCAAGGCAATAAACAAAATTCAATGAACACTCCCTTGATCACTGTTTCTTAGGGCTTATCAAAGTGACCAAAATATCTGAGCCAACTTCCCCATCCTAACCCAAAGTCATTTTCAGGTCTGAAGCCTATTTTATTGTTCTATTCTAAAATTTAGATTCCTGCCTGAAATTACTTTTTTGTTCTAGCCTAATGTCAGATTCCTGCCTGAAACCCACTTCCTTGTCATTGGCCAATGTCATATTCCTGCCAGGCAGCCCATTTCCTTGTCCTGTCCTGTGCCAGATTCTAGCCAAGGAGACCCAAAGCTCTCTACCTCTCCCCCTTTTTTATTTCATAAACAAGACTGAACCTGTCTTAGGTTGTTCTGTCAAGAATGGCTTCCTCAATTGTCATGGGATATGCATTATTAAAAGTATTTCTGTTTTAGGATGGTAAGGCTCTGTGCAGAATCTTACCCATCCTTGGCTTGCCAGCTTGTTAATTTAATAATTCTGTCTGGAGGTCCATTTTCAGGTTCAATCCATGTATTTTGCCTGCCAACATGTTGATGTTGTTAAAGATAAGCTTTAAAATGATGCACAGGAATAAAAGTATTCCTAGGACAAAAAGCGGTAGCATAATCAAGCTATATATGCCATTCATGAAGCTTGATCAAAATAGAAATACTGACCTCAGGCCATGCGTAATTTTATTAGCAGTATCTGCTGGATCAATGCTCAGCAGAGCAGCATTCTTTAAATTCATAAGCTCAGTATACAAAGTTAAAACATCCGGAGAGGTGTTAGAATTATGCCAAATACCCTGAAAGTGCCTTTAAAATTTTTCCTGATTATAATGACTACCCCTGTAAATTTTAGAACTAACATAAATACAATCACATTTGGCATTGTGAGGAGATGGCTTCTCACTCTTAAACTCTGAACCTCCTTCCAATAATTTGAATAGGATAAAGAGCATTAATCCTTTGTTCCAAACACCTATCTAAATCCTCTTCTATATTCAATATATTAGTAGCATTTTTTGCTAAATCATTAACAAAAGTAGCTGTCTTAACTTCTTGTGTCAAAGCAATTGCAGAAGCAGTGGTGCTAGCAATTAATGTAATTAAAGCTGTTATACCAGCAATAATCAAGCCCACTGCCCCCTTGCTTCTGCTTAAAGCCTGACTCACTTCTTCCAATACTTGCAAGCATTTTTCAGAAGACAAAGGTTCTGAAATACTCGGCAATAAAACAAAAGATGGTTTTTAGACCTCTGTAACTGACATGCCAGATTTCAATGCACTAACACAATTAGAATGTGTACAATCAATGCAATTTACATAAAATACTGTAGAAGAAACAAAAGTAATTTTAACATGACAATTTGTAGAGCCTTAGCACATGTACTAACACTTGTTTGAAATCCAGATCCTGTTCCAACTTTATCTCTTGCTAACATAACATCAGCGAGAACTGCAGCTAACTTTAAAATATGTCTCTGAAAATGTCCAGAAACAGACTTCCAAATGAAGACTGTTATTTCCATATTGGATTGATTTCTAGACAGGTCCATGATTTAGTCTGAATAACTGGTCACATTTAAGTAAAATACAAGAGTCATTATAACTTCTCGTTTTTAATTCTCTATTCCACTATGTCTAAAAACTTGAGGCAAGGCAACTTGTCCCATCTGGAGTATAGGTAAGCAAAGGTGGGTTAGGAATATATGTCCAATATAGCTTTTCAGTCATCATAGACAGGGCATTCAACAAGTTCACAGATCAGCATCATTCTTTATCCAGGCATCAGCATATCTCTCCCGTCACAATGGCAGCCACTATGCTCCTTCAGAGTCCTGCAGAAAAAACACAAACATGCCTTCTTCCCCATATTAAATCAGAATCATGTCATATACCAGTAAGTGGATCCTTCCCTTTCACCTAAGCATAAGTATGCCTAGTGGTATAGTGCCATAGACACTGAGCAGAGAGTTCCTTGGCATCCAAATATTTTTTTAAAAAAATTTAAAATAAAAAGAAAATGATTTGAATAAATTTGTGCTATACAGGTATATACCTCCCCCTTTTTTTATTTTTTGAAGATATTGTTTTAAAGTTTCATGGGCCAATTCTACAGTACCTTGTCCTACAATTCTGGGTGTGATAGAGCTCCTGGGAGTCCAGCCTCTTCTGGGTTTTGGGAGACTGGATGCAGAGCTGGTACCCTAGGAATACTCTGGGCACCTATGCAGACTGAAAAGGTTCTGCCCTGCTGTGAGCAGGAGTCTGATTTCTTCTGTTTGTTTCCTTTAACATCTTGGTGTCAGAACAACCTCGAAGTTACTGATTATGCCTTTATTTCTGAATATCTCTACAAAATTAATGTTCAGTAGGACCAGGATTTCCTTAAACTTACTTTCATAACCATTAGTATTAATATGATTTAATCAATATTATTTAAATGTTAATTAAATAAAACAATCACACTTTGGTAAGTAAGAAAAATAGGACTTTATTGCCACTAATTCATCCTAAAATTAAGAATTCCAGCAAAATATACAAAATAATAAGATAAAATCAAAGAAGTAGGAACAATATAGTAAATTTTAAACCATAGGGTTATAAATCATGTATTTATTAATTCAATACATACCCACCTGTATATTTACAAATTTGTATAACTAATAATTGAATGTTTTTCCACTCATCTTTAAGAAGTAGTACATCTAAATAGAAAAATAGAAAACTAACACATATCATTGATTAAAGTAGCAATCAGTTATCAAATTGGGAATTCCTGAAAGGCAGAGAGGTTCCAATATTTCCCCATATATGTTTTGGTAATATTTACAGATAAAAACATGAAAAAAAACCCAACATATGTATTTACCAGCTATGCCTTCCCATTTTACTTATTTGAACAAATTCTAACTAGTTGGTAATTTGTGGTTAACTGAGAATCAGATGTTATGACTGAATGACAGATCATTAGTAAAAAACAACATACTCCTAAATTGGGCACTCCTTTAGATTTCATAATAGTTATATTATACAGTGCATTAGATAGAGACAACAAGTTTTTAATTAGTTTAATCATTGCCATCAGTGATTTCCTGAAGTGAGAAGAAAGTTGTGAACAGGCCACTTCTTTGTCTCAAGTTTGTCCTTTCATGTCTAAGTTGCAGTTTCTATTGCTACAGTGTGACACCATGATTATAACGCAAGTTAGAAAGGTAAGAATTTATTTGGTTTACACTACCAAATTGCTGATCATCATCAAAAGAAATCAGGACAGGAACCTAAATAGAGCAGTGACCTGCAGGCAGGATCTGATACAGAAGCCATAGAATGATGCTGCTTCATTTCTCATGAAATTTGGGATGCAGAGAGAAAAATCATGGGCAATGATTCATGTGAACATGCATGTAAATTTTGAAGGACCTGTATTTAAAATATATTGATGACACTTAAGCAAAAAATTAACAGACTGGAGGTTCTTGGTTACAATGGATTCAGAAATGATGTACAGAAGGTTTAGGACAGCATGTAGAGCATTAAAAATGATTTAACCTTCAATGAGAACTGGTACTCTGTTTATATTTGCTACAAATGAGAAGAGTGGAATTCATGAGAATAATTTAGCTGTCACATATGAACATGTTAAAACATTTTTAAGAGAAATCAGAGAAGAATAAGTGTCAATCTTGAAGAGGCATCAGATAGTCCTTCTCTATGTCATTTAAGCTACTAGCCAACCTGGAAGAAAAATGTTAAAAAAATGAAACTTGCATAAATCAGAACTGAGTATATCATTCTGTTGTATAATATTTGGGGGAGATAAAAAGATTCTTTTCCTTGTACACCTATAGGAAATCAGACCGAAAGTCCAGCATCACTACACTTCACATATAACTCTGACAAATATTTAAAAGTCATTGAAAGTTAATATGTATCTCGAGGGTGTAGAATAAAAGTCTTCTCTTGGTAACATGTCTTTTGATGTATTCTCACATTTCACTACCTAAAATGTGGTACATAGCTACAGGTAGCAGCAAGGATGCCAGGGAGATGTAGCCTGTCTCTAGGCAGCTGTATTCACATTTATCTCAGAACATCAAATAAAATAGAAGACAGCAAGATTTTATATAAGGTGGTCCACAACACAGAGAGGATATGAAGATGTGAAAGAGAACTAAAGGTAATTATTAACAATACCTAGATATACCATGATTCCTTTCATCACTGTAGTAACTAATTGCTTCGAATCAATATTTTTGATATTTTCATAGACTTTAGTTCTTTTTATAGACTCATATTTTCTCAAGAAATAAGTGAAGGTCAAAGAATGTTGCAAACAATGAAAACAGAACAGTAAATGTCATATAATATCTTTTCTGTCCTGTAGGTTTAATTCAGGTAGATCACACATTGTAAACCAAATTGAAACCAATCAAGTATATTGTTATGCAAATATATTGAAAGAGACACTATATTATACAGAAGGTTGTTAGCTTAAGATGGCATTCAATGGAGAGTAACAAAACAAAAACAAACAAACAAAAACTCCATAGCTGTGATAGAAGCGTAGGATGGTGGAGGACTCCTCCATGAAATTTATTCGGTACTAAGTCTCTAAATATATATATATTAATTTGATGAAATACAAAATAGGAAATTGAAATAGTAAACAGTCTCACCAGTACTAGAGTGGAAACTTTACATGTAGATGGCAACGAACCACTCAACAGTTTAAAAATGAATGAAATCTAGAGTGGCATAATTACAAAAATGGAAAGCTGATACAAAAGAATGGTGAATTCAGGTATAACCCCAGGTACACACCAATATTTGCCCCTGCTTACACAAACACACATAAAAAAATTGATTGAAAAGACTGAATGTTAGATTTTATGTCAAGTAGAAAGAAATTCTATCATATTTTGTAAATATATTAAAGTATATTTTGAATGATATACCTCTTCTTACTTTAAATAAACAACTCAGTTCAGAGTTTTACAAAAGGAGATGGCATAAGAGGCATTCTTCCATACCCACTCAGAGGCTTTGATTTTAAGAAAGGAAAATGAATGTCTAAAAATATATTTGAACTCCAATATTTATAGCATATTTATTCATAAGCACCCTGAACCAGGAACAACCCGAATGCCTATGAGGAAGAGAATTGATATACAAATTATATTTTATTCATACAATAAAACACTAGTCAGCAATAAAAGAACTTATGGGTTATTGATTTGCATAGTGAAAATCTGAATCTCAGAAGTACACTAAATGAAAGTAGTCAGGTTTATAAAAGCACTGACTATATTTTCCAATTTACACAAAAACCTTAAAATATGAAGTTAGATTATTGTGAAAAGAAAGCAGATCAGATATTGTCTGCATTTTCTGTGATGTGAGTGTTCACGGCAGGAAAGCAAGTTTTTAAGTAAAAAATATCCTTTGTTTTGATTTTGGTAGCGACTAGATAGAAATGAATCTTTGTCAAAACTCTTCAAACATTATACTTTAAGCACCTATGCTTAACAATAAACTACATATATCTTACTAAAGCAACAGGGTTTTGTTGTTTTAAATGATAATCATGGGAGTTTATAATGTTTCAAAGATCTTAACAGTCCTTTATTAATATCCTGTTTCACATAGATGAAACATGACATATTTTTAACGTGGTTTCTGAGCAATATGATTCATGTGTCACTCTCCAGCCAAAATTAACTAAAACAAAAACAAAAACAGACCTCTTTTCAACCCTATGGCTTTTGGACATGTTGCTCTCTCCAGGAAAAAGGATTTTCTTAATCCCTTCTCACCTAGTTGAAAGTCTTACTCTCTTTTCTCAACTCACACTTCAGTCTCTTCCTCTTTCAGAGAATAAATTCAACTTCCCTTGGTACTGAACTCTCAATTTTTTCACACAATCTATTAGTGTAATGCATTGATAAAGGAAATTACCTTTTAACCATTCACAAACTGAGACACTGCTCATTTTTACCTTCTCATATAATCATACTCTGAAAGGATTTAGCAGCTAGGAACCTTCACTTACTGCAAGTGTAATCAGCATCACATAGATTCTTTAAACAAAGCAAACACATCCCTTGACATTTGGGCAATGGCTTGCATTTCTTAACTCTCCTAACCCATATTAGCAGAGGAACATCTACAAGGAGTTTAAATATCTTAGTAAAATAAAATGTGGGTCAATTAATTGATGAATACAAACTCAAGCTAGAGAGGAGCCGAATGGGAGTGAGCAGATGGATAATTGGTCGAGAATGATAGCAGTTACATGCATTGATGAATTAAGGATATGAGAGAGCAACATTAGGATATGATTTAATGTTATTATGGATTTCCGAATGAAACATTACCACTTCAGAATCACTGAAGAAAGGCATTTTGAGTTTATCATATTCTCAAAGACTTTCTCGGCGAGGCAATTGAGAGTTGTAAATATCTTAAAATAAAGCTATAACTGAACAGATGGCAGTATTCAAAGAAAGTTTCAAGACCACTTCCAAATCCAAAGCTCAACTGCAAAAGGAAGCAAACAGCAGTCTTTATCATTTCACTATCAAGCTGACAGGAAAGTGGGGAGATGCCACTGTGATCTGGAAAGGCCTTCTAAATCTCCTACTGGCCCCAATCTTCTAGTTCTCTAGTGGTAATGGATGTCTGAAAAAAAAATCTAGAAAAATATTTTTCTGTATCCATGGAAACGTTTTTTTATGATGATGGTTAAGATAAATATGGCTGTCTGTATTTTGATGGAGGATGAACATTGCTACCTGTAAAAGCAATATTAAAAGTCCCCTAGGGAGAGATAAACAGAATGAGTGATTTTATTTTGTGTGGTAAGATTATAGACATAAGTCTTTTAGCTGAAAATAACTGTATCTTAGAGGGAAGTAGAAAAGTGTGCACTCACATACTCAGAATTGAGAACAATTACCTAAACATTTGGAGGCCATTTATAGACCTGATTTACCTCCCCAAGTGAATTCTTTTCTTTTCATAGGGTTATATTTTTACTTCTTTTAGTGCTTTCTTGGTAATCGTCAGCCTTCTTTACATTTGTAACATCCGAATCATTACATTTCTTAAATATCCATTTGAGTCACATGGCTATATGCAAAAAACTTTTAAGGATAAACTGGAGATTTTGAAAATTAAGCTTGGGATCTAAAGAAAGAATATTTTGGGCCCATGCTAGGACACAATTATGAAAAATCTATATCTCGAAAATAAAGTGACAGTAATAATCTGAGTGCTTAAAATGAATGTACTATAGATTCTTGCTATTTATGGTCTAAGAAGTCACTGAGTTAGAAAATAAGAATGATGTTCCTAGGGAAATAAATATAGCACACACCTTCTTAAGTGCTCAAATATTTTATTATGGTGGGATATGTTTTATTTTCTCTTATTCTTATCTTTACAAAAGAGAGAGTAAGTTCGGCAACTGCTAAGTGACTCGTTTAACCCACATTCAACATGGATTAGGATTCAAACACTATTCAATCAATGTCTGAAGTAGTACTTCCTACAGCATGCTATCTAGCATTAGACTTCAGTCTTCCTGGCACCTATGTGTAAGGTTGAAATCCAGTACAACTCTACAGTAGAAATTTAGGCAGTCTGTTTGTGAATTCAAATGTATTTCTACTAAATGACTTTAATTTAGCAAACAAACAAAAGCAGCTTTTAGGTACTGGCAAAATATGGGATCATATATATGAACATATTATTCCTATGATGTCTAGTATATTCACCTTGAAATGTTCTATCCCTGTACTTGTATTAACTAATGGTTTCCATAGCATCATGATCCCTGCAGTATTTACTGGTTGGAAGGCTAAATGAACTTTCCTCTGTCTCTACTAGAATTATGTAGGCATGTGTTCCTGTGCATGCATGTGCATTTGTGAATGTATGTATGCACACATGTTGTGAGTGCATATGTACCTGTATGCATATGTGTAATAAATAAATAACCATGAAGCATCATTAGAAATATATATATTAAGCTAACCAGAAGCACATGTTAGCAGGAGGCATTATGCATATGTCTTCTCTGGCTTATACATCCTTCACCAGCCATGCTTAGGTAATCTTAAGCTTGAAAAGCAAGAGGCAGTTGGCTATGTAAATAATCGCATGAGATAAGGCTTTGCATAAGGTTGTAGGAGAAGCTGCAATAGTAGACACTGAAAAGGTTGTATCTCTCTGTAGATCTCAGACAATGATGAACAAAAGGGGGCAGAAAAATATTACCCAAAATAATAATAAAAAAAGGTAGTTTTCTACCAAATCAGTTTATGAGACATTGTTGCCTTTTACAAAGGTTGACACAGGAATTTTGCCATATATAAAGAGAATGAAAAACAGCTTTCATGATACAGGTCTCAGGGGTGTCAGGTTTAAAACTCGGTTCACCAACAGATTCCTTACTCAATGAACCACCATGAGTCCATTAATCTCTTTTATTCCCTTGCAAACTATGAGCTATATAATGCTATAAATGCAACTTTTCAGGGACAGATATAATTGTTGAGTAGGATAGAGGCTTACTATGGAAAAAATTTACTCCTTCTAGCTCTTTCTGAACTCTGGCTAACTAGTTCAACTTAGCTTTTCTCCCTCAAACTCCTCTCCAAACTGACTGATTCAAACTATTGTTTCTTGCCTTCTGACTGAATTGCTCTGCTTCACCTCAAACTAACTTTGCTAATCTGTTCTACTCTTCTGGCCCCTTTTCATTCTATGACTCTTTCTGTCTTCATATATGAGGTGTCTGTCTAAAACTGTCTGAGTAAAATAAAAATCTCTCTCTCTCTCTCTCTCTCTCTCTCTCTCTCTCTCTCTTCACTATTTTCTTTTATAATTTAATTTTTATTGGATATTTTATTTACACTACAGATGTCATCCCCTTTCCCCATTTCCCCTTCCTAGAAAACCCCTATCCCATGCCCCCTTTTCCTTTTTGCTTTTATACGATTTTTTAAAATGTTAATCAAAGGCTTTAAAAGTTTGGTAATGCTCAATCAGAAGTGTAACCCAATACTCAACCTAGATATATCAACTATCTTTGACTGGTGGAGACACATGAACATCTGTCTCCATGTTCCCCTCCCTCTTTCTCTCTCTTTCTCTTTGTCATCACCTAGCTTCTCCTGTCCTTCTCCTCCTCTCCTTACTCCTCTTCCTCTCTGTTCTCCTCCCACCTTAGCTCCTCCTACATATCACTCTTCCTGTTAAAATAAAACTTTTCTCTTAAAATACAATTACAGCATAATTATTCCTATTTGTACCAGTGAGGTACAAGATAGTTCTGATACCCAGTCCATCATTTTGTTGACTAACCAGAACCTCTGTCATCTCTCCTAATTAAAACACTTAGTTCTGAACCTGGATTTCTTTCTTGGTTTTAAAATAAATGTAAGCTGAAAATCATCCACTCAAATCTATTCTTTCAAAGTAAATAGCCAGGATTGGCTATGAGACTATAAGTTTTCAACTCAGTCAGAAATTCAGAATGACTGAGTTAACTGAAATTATGGGAAGCACAAAACATAGCTTCTAAAACTTAGCCAATTTATAGAGACCTCTGAACACATGGACAGTCCTTATACCTCAAAACGTTGGAGCATCTGATTTTCAGCCTTCTGGCCCAGGATCATCTGACAGACCATAGTGATGCAGAATTATTAAGGGCTGCTTACTCTGTCTAGGCAGATATAATCAGTTGACTATTCTGCAAGTACATCCTTTTCTGGACAGTAATTTGTCTGTAGATTGGAAGAGGCAATTCTTGCCCAGTGACTGTCTCACCACAACTGGAGTAACTCCAAAGATGCTCAATTTCTTCTTAGAATCCAAGACATGAAGCTGTCAGGAGTAGACAGGTCTCTAATCAAAATGAACATTAATACAGAAATATTTGTAAAGTCAATTCTGTGGACTTCTGACGTTTTGAAAACCAACTATCCATGTAAGGCAATCTGGATTGTTGTCTGTTAACTTCTCTCAGCTATTTCTAAATAAAATATAGAAAACATCCTAACAATAAACTCAAAGCCCTGAATTTGCTATAGTCCCTTAACTCACAGGCTAACTATCTCAAATCAGTTAAAAAAGTTAAAGAAGGACTGGGTTTAAGCCTTGTATTACTAATTGTGTTATAAAGGCACAATGCCTATGTGAGTATCAATATTCATCTCACTTTTATATCAATAAGAAGCCTGTACCAATGAAAACCTTACATTTGAAATCAAAGTAAATTTTGTACAATTTAAGAAATAATAACTTCATCTTGAGAATAATTATACAGATTTCTACCAATAGGTTATGGCTATGAAATAAATCCTAGCTAATCCACCCTGTTCCAACAAAACCTCTACTTTACCCTAGAAAGACAGCCTAGTATTAACCACCTTAGTCCCCAATCCCAGGGAATAGGGGCGCTGACTCATCATTAACTTCTTCAAGCTGATTACAGGCATTGCAATATTAGAAGAGGGGTGGGGAAGTGTAAATTGATAAGCCTCTGACACTGGGTCTTCACTGCATCCAGATGGAATTCCAGGATGTCAGAGGTCTGAGCAGGTCTTATAAGCTTGCTTGATGAGTAGATACAACAAGGCTGTGTATTCTGCAATATACAATTCTCAAAAGAAAATTTTAGTATCAAGCTAATAATTTATTTTTATTTTTATTTTTTTCATTCTTTGCTTTTTTATTTAAATTTTTAAAAAATTTTTAAATTGGGTATTATATTTACATTTCAGATTTTATCTCCTTACCCCACTTCCTCCTACCACCCAGAAACCTCCTACCTCATACCCCCTCCTCATGCTTCTATGAGGCTGTGCCCCCACCTACCCCCTGCCCCCAGTACCCCCTCCCCAGCCTCACATCCCCCACACACACACTCTGTGTTCATTTTTCATGGGGCCAAGGATTTTCTCTTCCCTCTCTGCCTGACAAGGCCATCCTCCCCTACATATACAGCTGGAGTCATGAGTCCCTCCCTATGTGCTCCCAGGCTGGTGGTTTAGACCTTGGGGAGCTTTGGTTGGTTGGCTTTGTTGTTTTCATCATGGGGTCACAAACCCTTTCTGCTCCTTCAGTCTTCTCTCTACCTTCTCCATTCGGAATCCCTTGATCATATCCGTGGTTAACTGTAAGCATTGTCCTCTGAATACATCAGTCTCAGGCAGACCTTTAAGGACACAGCTATATCATGTTCTTGACAGCATGGACTTCCAGCCATCCACATCAGTGTCTAGCTTAGGTGACTGTGCATGAGATAGATACTAGGTGGAATGGTCTCCAGATGGCCCCTCCTTCAGTTTCGGTCCCATGTTTTGTTTCCATATTTGTTCCCTTGAGTAATTTTGTTACTTGTTCTAAGTAGAACTGAGGCATCCCCACTTGGTCATCCTTCTTCATGAGCTTCATGTTATCTGCAAGTTGAGTCTTTGCTATTCTAAGCTTTGAGGCTAACATCTGCTTATCAGTGAGTAAATATCATGTGTGTTCTTTTGTGATTGGGTTAACTTACTCAGGATGATAATTTCTAGTTCCATCTATTTACCTAAAAATTTCTTAAATTCATTATTTTTTAATAGCTGTGTAATACTCCATTGTGTAAATGTACCACATTTTTTGTATCCATTCCTCTGTTGAGGGACATCTTGGTTCTTTCCAGCTTCTGGCTATTATAAATAACGCTACTATGAACATAGTGGAGCATATGTCCTTGTTATATGTTAGAGCATCTTCTGGGTATATGCCCAGGAATGGTATAACTGGATCCTCAGGTAATGCTATGTCCAGTTTTCTGAGGAACCGCCAAGCTGATTTCCAGAGTGGTTGTACCAGCTTGCAATCCCACCAACAATGGAGGAGTGTTCCTCTTTCTCCGCATCCTCGCCAGCATCTACTATCACTTGAGTTTTTGATCTTAGCCATTCTGACTGGTGTGAGGTGATATCTCAGGGTTGTTTTGATTTGCATTTCCCTGATGACTAAGGATGTTGAGCATTTCTTAAGATGCTTCTCAGCCATTTGAGTTTCCTCTGTTGAGAATTCTTTGTTTAGCTCTGTACCCCATTTTTTAATAGGGTTATTTGGTTGTCTGGAGTATAATTTCATGAGTTCTTTGTATATCTTGGATATTAGCCCTCTATCGGAGGTAGGATTGGTAAAGATCTTTTCCCAATCTGTTGGTTGCCATTTTGTCTTATTGACAATATCCTTTGCCTTACAGAATTTTTGCAATTTTATGAGGTCCCATTTGTCAGTTCTCGATAAGTCACTTCTTTTTCCTGTCTGCTCTTTTGAGAGGAGGCCCTATTCTATGTCTGAATCTTTCTGTCAAATATATGTTAGACTCACTTTCAAACACAGCTGCTTTCTTACTTTCATTTGGAGGGATTAAAGGCATGTACTGAAAGCATGTCTGTAATTTAGCTAGATAACATTGTAATCCAGGTTATGTCTGGATTTCAGCCAGATCACATAGATCTAGAAGGTCTTTGGACGTGATACTTTACCAGAGCAGTAATGTTACTGGGTTAAAATTTCTCTGTACAAATCTTTCATGAAAACAGCCAAATAGCGTATATATGATGTGTTCACTTATATAACAGGCATTGAATGTACTTTGTTCTTGGTACTGTATTTCTTTCCAGTGCTCACTAACTCTTATTAAGCATGTTTTCTCAGTTTACCATCAATATTTGGTAAAGTACCAATATATTAAAAACATATCAGGTACCAGTAGAGGTATGATTAACAACAAATCACTATTGAACACTTCTTTAGAATTTATTTTGAGGATTTTCTAATACCTTCATATTTATTTATAGTAGTGATACTACCAGAAGAATTGAAATAATTTAAGAAATTATTTTTTTCAGAAGAAATGATGGCACCAAAATTTAAATTATTTTGATTATTAGTCATTCTTGAATGATCCAGATTTCTAGAATGTGTTGAATTTTCTACAAAAATATTTTTAAGAATCTCAGGCAGTAAAGTTGCAAGTCGAGTTCAACCCGGTTGTTTCAAGGTCATATAGAAGATAAAAATACATTTGTATTAATGATCCTGCCTTCAGTTGTTGTAAATGTTTTAAAATAAGCTGAGAATTCATAAGCTTCCTCAATTTAGAAATTATAATGTTTGTCACATGCATAGTTGAAAACCAAAATATTAAACACAATTTTAAATTTTCATTTTACAATAGTAACAATATATAGTTACAGAAAAATGAAGAGATGTCAACCAAATAACCATTGCCTTTTCTAATTTGCTTTGGTAAGAGTATTTTATCACAGTAACAGAAAAGCTAAGTGAAACATTTTTTTTTTTAAGATCATGTCTGGTTGCATAGAATTATCTAAAGCTGATTCATCTTCCATCCCTGAGATGTATCCTGACCTACAAATATACTATTGAATAAAAAAATATTGATGATCCAAAATAACTAGTTGTCTACATTGTGTGGATGTTTGATAAAATGAATATTTTCATTGTTTGTTTTCTATTATTACTTTAAAACTCTCTCTGGCTTGTTAAATATGAATTTGCTTATTGGAAGAAAGATATTATGAATCAAAAGAAGTCTTCTATTGGGAACATCAAATATCCCCTCTACTCCATAAGAACTTTACAGGCAGTATTTTCAGATTCTACTCTTTTTCATTAACTGCACTTATTACTAAGCAAGAATGTTGTATTTTTGTTGTGGTTTTACAGTTTTGTTTTTCTGGAAAGAGTAAAGGTGAGGTAGTAAGCATTCCACTCCAGAAGATAGCTAAATGGAGCACATTAAATTGTCTGTCAAGGTGATGGAGTGGCATTTGTTTTGAAGTAAGTTGTACTTGACTGTGTAACTGTGCAGATAAGAACTCTTACTACTTTTAATGTCAGAATTCAAATTTTTAATGTTTTCTTTTATTGTTCTTTTTTGACTCTTAACTTATAATGACTTCACTACCTGAGATTTTTGAAAATATGTTCCATGCTAAAATTATAACAAAATAGTTTTAAGAAAATATTATTCATCAGGAAAATTGATAAAATGTATGTAATTTACAAATATAATTTTACTTTTGAAAATTTTTTATTAAAACGCTGAAAATAACAAAACAACCCACAATAAAATTAAACAAACTATCATTATAATTAAAGTGGACATGATTGTTCAAGGGACATATAGGTGAAATGAAGTCCATTGTAGACTCCAACAAGAAAGTCTATGAAGGATCAGGGTTTAGATGTCAATGTGTTAGAAATTAAGAAAAAGAAAAATGCTTGTCTAAGCTTTTGTTTGGAGCAGTGTTATTTTAACCTAGAATATTTATACAAATATAAAAATAACTTTCTTTATAAATATAGAGATAAAAATAAATAAATTTTAAAAATGTCTTTTAGAGGGAACAGAGGTTGCAATGAATGAATGAATGAAGACCTAAGCAGATATTTTAGTTTGAGATGGGTATGCCCACCCAAGGACTCCAAGATCAATTGGCTCATAAAGAACTGACAAACATTTTACCCCTGTGAGCTAAACTTATGAGAAATGCCATTGTTTTCTCAGGGTTCTGAATGAATGTTTATAAACAACTGATGAGTGTGTGGAAAGATTATGTACTGTGAGTTGTTCTACCTGGATGTTTATATCCTGAGTCTGCTCAAATATAGAGACCTTCTACCTGGCCTATGTTACCCTCTTTCTTCCTGTACTTAATAAAATTTCTGAGGTAGAAGGTTGAGGTTGTATTGTAGCTTTATAGAACTTTATCTGATCCCTTCTCCACTGTAGGCTGTGTGTGTGTGTGTGTGTGTGTGTGTGTGTGTGTATACTCATGTGTGTGTTTTTTCATTCCCTCTTTGCTCATAGCCAGGGTTCTAGAACCAAACCCCATAGGGCCTAGGATCTACTTTAATATAAGCTTACATTTAGTGCATAATATTTTATTTCAGAAAAAATAATAAACTCCCACTTACGTTACTTCAAATATTATTGACAGTTGTGCTATAAAAGATATAATAAATTAGAGAAATGAGATAATAGCAGACAGCCTTAAATTGGGGAGTAGGACATAGGTCAATAAAGAAGGACAGAGAAGAGTAGAGAAAATATATCAATGATATTTTTCAATACTTCACAGAGATAGAGACAGCAATTTTCAACTTCATATGGAATAACAAAAAACCATTATAATAGAAAACAATTATTAGCAATAAAGAAAAATCTTCCAGGGAAACACCATCTCTGACTTCATGCTATACCACATAGCAATAGTGATTTTAAAAAGTCTCTTGGTATAGTACAGAGCCAGATAGGTTTATCAATGGAAAAATTGAAGCCCCCAAAATAAACCACCCATCTGTGGATATTTGATCTTTAAGAAAGAAGCAAAAAACATACAGTGGAAAAAAAAAGCATTTTCAACAAATTTTGCTTGATCTAACTGAAGTTCTGCATGTAGAAGAATGCAAATTGATCCATATTTACCTCTTTGTACAAGGCTCAAGTCCAAATGGATCAAGGACCTCCACAAAATACCAGATATACTGAATCTAATTAACTATAAAGAGGGAAATAGTATTGAACACATTGGCATGGGGGAGGGGATTTTCCTGAGCAAAATGCCAATGGCTCAGACTCTCAGAGCAACAACTGACAAATGAGAACTCATGAAATTGGAAACCTTCTATAAGGCAAAGGACACTATCACTAGGACAAAACAGCAACGTACAGATTAGAAAAAGTTCTTTACTAACATCTGATACACGGATAATATCTAAAGTATAAAAAGAACTCAAGAAATTAGACTTGAGAAAACCAAGCAACTCACTTAAAAATTGGGCTACAAAGCTAAACAGAGAATTCACAACAGAGGATTCTCGATTGGCTGAGAAGCACCTTAAAAAAATGTCCACCTTTTCCCCTCCCCTCCCTTCTACCACATAAATCCCTTCCTCCCTCTGCATTCTTTTGGGAACTGACAGAAGGCGGCTATCATCCTTGCAGCCATCTTGAGCCAAATACCCTGACAAGAGACTTGATTACATTAGCCTACAACAGCTCAGCACACTCTGATAACATCTTGTTTTAGATACCCAGGATCTTCCCTTGGGTGTGAGACTTGAAGCTGTGATTTAGAGCTGAGACTTAAGGGCGTGACTTAGAGATTAGATTTAGAGACAAGGCCTAAGAACATGACTTAAGGGTGTGACTTAGAGGCATGGTTTAGAAGTGAGACATATAAAAGGCAAGAGGCAGACAGAAGAGAGATCAGTACAACCAGACAACAGATTACTTGACATGAGTATAACTTGAACCTTGGAATTAGAGAGTACAACTTTGAGTAGGAATTAGGCATTGGAGAAACAGTACAACTTGGAACAGAGAATTAGGTATTAGACACAGGCATTAGGAAGAAGACACTTGAACAGAGAACTAGGAGTTAGTTAGTAGTTGTTAGGCATTAGGTGGAAGACACTCGGACTAGAGAACTCAGAAGAAAGCAACAGATTATTAGGCATTAGACATTAGGCACTTAGCACTTGGAAGAAGTAACTTGGAACTTGGAGGCACTAGGGACTAGGAACTAGGGACTAGGAACTCAAGACTTGGGACTTAGACTAGGAAGAGAGACTGAAGAATAAACAGGATTGAATCATACTCTGTCTGGTCTCCATTCCTGGTATCCATCCTAACTCTCTCTCTTGCTGAACCCCAACTCTCAGACCTGAGCAGCTTGGGGCAGTGCAGGCTCTAACAAATTAGCCCCCAAGGCTTTTGGCAGTGTGGTTTCAACATTGATGGAGTGGTCCAAGACATTTTTGACCCCCAAGTGTAGGGCAGTTTGGGCCACAACAGCATTCCATAACTACTTTCTTCTCTCTTCCAAGTGGCATTGAAGCATTCTCAATTGGGCCTTTCTGCTTTTTAAACTTTATTAAGTTCTGTGGGTTGTGTTCTAGGTATTCTGTACTTTTTGGCTAGCATCCACTTAATAGTAAATACATACCATTTATATCCTTTTGAGTCTAAACTACCTCACACATGATGATATTTTGTAGTTCCATCCATTTGCCTGCAAAATTCATGTAGTCTTTGTTTTTAATAGCTGAATAGTATACCATTGTGTAATCGAACCATATTTTCTGCATCCATTCTTCCTTTGAGTGACATCTCCGTTGCTTCCAGCTTTAGGCTATTGCAAGCAAGGCCATAATAAACAGAGTGGAGCATTTTTCCCTGTGGTATTATGGGTTATCTTTTGTGTGGGCTCAAGAGTGGGAGAGCTGTATCATCAGGGAAATCTATTTAAATTTTCTGAGGAACATCCAGATTGATTTCCAGAGTGGTTGTACCAGTTTACACTCCCACCAGCAATGGAGGTGTATTATTCTTCTCCACATACTAGCCAACATGTGCTGTTACTGAGGTTTTTATTTTAGCCATTTTGATTGTTGTAAGGCAAAATTTATATTTGATTTGCATTTCCCTGATGACTAAGGATGTTGGACATTTTTTTTTTTTAATTTACAATTCAGGCGTTGCCCTCTTCTAGCCCCACTCCCACACTTCTTTCTCCCATTACTCCCCCTATGTCCTTGAGGAGAACTCCTCACAAAGTTTTTCCCCTTCCTGTGGCCTCCCAACTCTCCCACTGAGGGCAGACCAGGAAGTCCTTTGAGTCTGGAACAAAGAAATATGTGTCTGGAACCTCAGACTAGCTGTTGTATGCTGCCTGGTTAGTGGCTTTATGTCTGATGGCTCCCATGTGTCTAGGTTAGCTAGGACTTCTGCTTGTTCTATGGGGTCACTCTGATTTTTTACCTTCTTCCATTCTTCCACTAATTCAACCATAGGGGGCCCTCACTTCAGTCCAATGGTTAAAGTATTTTTGTCTCGGTTAGCTGCTGGTTGGCCCCAATCATGCTAGGCTCCTGTCTATAAGCACAGCATAGCATCAGTCAGGTCTTGTTGCCTCCCTGTGTGGTGAGATGGATTCCAAGTTGGACCTATCACTGGATGGCCTTTTAAAATGACCCAGAAATTCCACCATACACCAATCAGAAGGACTAAGATCAAAACTCAGAAACAACAGTTGCTGGAAAGGCTGTGGATGAAGAACACTCCTCTATTGCTGATGGAATAGCAAATTGGTACAACCACTCTAGAAACCAATCTGACAGTTCCTCAGAAAACTGGAAATTGTTCTTTCTGAAGACCCAGCTATACCACTCCTGGGCATATACCCAAAAGATGCTTCATCATATAACAAGGACACATGTTCCACTATGTTCAGAGAAGCTTTTTTTATAATAGTCAGAAGCTGGAAACAACCTAGATGTCCCTCAACAGAAGAATGGATACAAAAAATGTGGTACATTCACACAACAGAATATTATTTACCTATTAAAAACAACAGCATCACAAACTTTACAGGCAACTGGATGAAACTATAAAATATCATCCTGAGTGAGGTAACTCAGACTCAAAAGGACATACATGGTATGTACTCACTGATAAGTAGATATTAGCCAAAATGTTCATAATACCCATGATACATCTCACAGTGCATATTAAGCTTAAGAGGGAAATCCCAAGTGCGGATGCTTCAATTCCACTTAGAAGGGAGAACAGAGAGACCCCTCAGAGCTCCCAGGAACTAAGTCACCAACCAAAGAGCATACATAGGCCACTCAGTGACCCCTAACTACATGTATAACAGTGGATGGACTTCCTTGTTTGTCCTCAGTGGGAGGGATTGTGCTTGATTCTGTGGAGGCTTGATACCCCAAAGAAGGGAGATGCCAGAGGGGTGACGTGGGAGTAGGTGAGTGCGTGGGTGAGCACCCTCTTAGAGGTGAAAGGGATGAGTGATGGGGTAAAGGACTGATGGAGGGGAAACCCGGAAGGGGGAAAACATTTGAAATGTAAATAAAATGAGTAATAAAAAGAAAAAACATCATCAGAATCATATTGTTTTTCATTTATTTAAAATTACTTATAAATGAAGTTAAGACAATTACATTGTCAATGTTATTTCCAAGAAATAGATTTTTTTTTTTAAATAAAAACCAAACTACCAGACATGAAAATTCATTTTTAAAGTTGTTGGTTAGGGAAATCTGAGAGAATTGCAAAACAGTACAGATAGTTGTTGTTGTTATTTTTGAAGCCTGGATCTTCTAAATAAAGCACATTTTATAAAGGAGTGGAAGGTCTCTCTCTCTCTCTCTCTCTCTCTCTCTCTCTCTCACTCTGTGTGTGCGCGTGTGTGTGTGTGTGTGTGTAAGAGAGAGAAAAGAGGAAAGGGGTGCTATTTAAGTTAGAAAGAAAGAGAAAAAGAAATAATATGTGTTATTCAGAGAAAATAAATATTTAGATATACTCAAATCCATAATTTACACTAATTTATATATATATATATATATATATACACTGAAAGGTGTTATCAGGCAAGTGTATAATGTATTTGTGATAATAAATTTGAGTCATATGTAAGCTAAAATAATAGAAGACTACATACTTATACAATTACCTATCTCAAAATTTGTATCAATTTTCCTTGTTTTTAAATGTCTCTAGCAAACCTAGGTCTTTCCTGACACAGAAATATCTCATTTCCTACAACAATATGAGGAAATATTATGCTCCTGGGTTGTAGGATAAAGGCTAGAACAACACCAAAATTTTAGATGACTGAGCAAATGCGACAACATGAATGTATTTAAAGTTGGGCCAGTATTTGAGAAAGGTAATTTATTAATAGCATAGCAATCCTAGCAATGTCAAGATTTTACAAATAGCAAGTTGGATTTTAACACATATAAAACTATTTTTTTTGGAAAATCATCTTCTGATCTGAGAAAATGTGACTCTAAAGTCCTTTTTACTCATACTGCATACTAAGAAAATCATTAATTATTAAGTAGGCATTACGTTTTAAATTATTCTATAATTTCCATACATAATCATTTGTCTAGCACTTTACAATACATTTCTTCGACTCAAACTTGTATAATCTTTGTCTATTACAATTTTTTAAATAAAATGTCTGTCCATGGGATGTAGAGTCCAAATCATTTGGGGACAATTATTTCTGTTGCAGAAGCTTTGTCCTTCATGTAATATGGTCTCTCTCATCCTTAATGCTTCCATGTGAAAGTGATTTTCATATGAGACATAAAACCACAAGCATGCACATAAAAAACTTTCTCTTACCAAATTAACCATTAGCTATTATACATGATGTTAAACATTATAGGATGAACTTTTATTTGCTATGAGTCTACAGATGTAAACTGATACTTCAGTGGTTTTCATTAACTCTATGAACAAGAACCTAAAATTAGAAAAAGGCAAAAGCCTACAGTCCTGCTCTAAGCAGGCATTAACTATTTATATGCCATTTTCTATGTGTATGTAGCTTCCTGGGCTTCATTTTGGCCAATATGAATTGTCAACTAAATTCTTTGATTTGTTCAGAATGAGCTATGCATATAGAGTGCGTCATCCATAAAAACTTACAAATAGTCATGTTTAGATGCACAAATAGGAGTATAGAATGACATAGTAAGTGCAGTGTTTTTGTACTTCATAAAATTGGTTAATGTCATTTTTATATTTTCTTATCAATTGCTATTGTATTGTTTATGTGATACTGTAGTATAAATTTCCAGGGGCAATGATAAGACAAAATTATATCTAGTGTAACTTATCAGCATTTACTTTGGTTGTTGCCAGTGAATAATAATGTGCAAAATTATTCTAACATTTAGTTGCATCTTACTCTTGTACTCAACAACTGCAAATTTGTCAACCTTTTATTTATTAAAGAAGAAAAGTTACAACTAGCTAAGTTTCTACCTTACTATTTTGCCTTGGGTTGATATTTTCAAATGAAAATGTATGTACTGAAACTTAATATTTTTAATAATACATTTCTGACTGGTGAGTCTAGAAACACTTTCCATTGTTTGCATGAAATTTTCATTAGGTTTTTCAAAGGATAGGAAAATATTAATGATACAAAATAATTCAGCTATTTGCATTTTTTCATTTAAGAGAATCAAGAGAATCAACACGCCTGACTGTTATCTTAGTATAAGCAACTTTCTGGAAGACTAGAGAAAATCAAGTTTCATTTTTACTATGGTATGTATATGTGTGTGTGTGTGTGTGTGTGTGTGTGTGTGTGTGTGTGTGTATGTGTGTGTGAGTGTTTGTGTGTGTGTGTGTGTTTGTGTCTGTATGTGTATGTATTACTTCAATGGCAATATTATTCAGATAAAAAATACAGATATATACTTACATTTATAATCAAATTTAGTAAGTATAAATGAATATATTGAATTCTGCCCATGTTTTTATATCTGTTATAGGTAACTAATTTTGATCTTCATAAAGATTCAGAGAGTTGTGTTTCCATAGAAATACATATATATATATATATATATATATATCCAAGTTTATTTTAACATGTATATAATAATGTTTATGCTTTATCACTAAATATTGTATTTTCTAGCATGTGTTATTAGGGCAATTCAAACACAATATGTAAACATTAAGAATGAACAAAGCTAGTTTTTTCTCTTATAATTGTCATATAATTTCAGTAAATTAGTTTTTAAACTACTTTTATTATACATGTGTGAAACCTTTTGTAGAAAACATTCACATTTCAAGACTCTTTCTTGGTGACCAAAAAAACCAAAAAATTTCAATGGACTTTAAGGTAAGACCTGGAGTTACATACTAGAGGCAACTACCGTATGATGTGGGATGAAGAATGTCAGATGAAGAAAATAAAATGTACATGAAAGAGATAAAGAGGAAGGGCATTAGTAATTTGCAAAGACTGAGATAGGACAGTTGAAAGTATAGGGAAAAAATCCAAGTGATCTACCAGTAAAGCACCTATGCCAAGTTAACAAGGTCTGCTCCCCAGCTGGTGAGTGGAGTCAGAGCCTCTTCCAAAAGATAAGCCAAGTGGCCACAGAGTAAAGACTCTGACAGTCGTATCCTTGAGGCAAGCCTATAGCCCTCATAAGCTTTAAATCTAGCTTCAGGCTTAATAAGAAGTGATTTCCTTGACATGTGACAAACCGTAGGAAAGAATTCCACACTGTCACTGTGTTCCCCAACTTGGAGGTCAGTGGACAATACCATCTTGAGGAAGAACTTTTTTATTTATTTATCTATTTATTTATTTATTTATTTATTTATTTATTTATTTATTTTAACTGAGTTACACTGAAGGTGTAAAAATAAGAAGCAGTGACATGTCTGGGAGCCTAAATTTCACCAGCTATAACTCTTAGTGAGTGAAAGCCCTTGGAAACATTTGCAGGGAAAGATACTCAATTACTGAGAGCAGGCAGCAAGAAGCTTGGTTTAGACAGTCATAAAAGAGCCCGAGTCTTCCTGTTAAGGAGTTATGAAGACCGAATCAACTAAAGAACGAAAGATCCTGAAGACAGAAGGTTGATCAACCTCTGGAGACATCTGTCTCCTGTTTACTGATGTAGTGTGAAAATTCTGAAGCCTGAGGTGTAACACTCCTGAAAAATGGCCTATATTTATTGGGTTCAGAAATGGCAAGAATAGGTCATGCATTTGTACTGAACTCTATGTTGTGATAGTTTCTCACACCCCAATGCACTTGCTGAGCACCTGTTATGTTCACCATAAGATTTTTTTTCCTCAGAGTTCTTCACAGGAGAGAAGACAGGTAGAGAAATTACATAGCCCACAGCCCTACCATAAAACTCATTGTGACTAGTGGAAGGCTGTGGCAGGCAATGTATGGAGCCTATTCAAAATGATGACAGTTCTGATATACACCTAACACATGTCCAATATGGATATGGGTTATTTATGTCTACATAATTATAGCAAAATAATGTGTTTATAAATTCAACCTTGGCCTTTTCTTATATATTGGTCCACCTTAATTAACATGAAGCTGATCCAGTGTTTCATCTATCTCATCCCTATGTTCTTACTGTTTTTCCTACACCTTTTATGGAATCTATATTGCATCAAATAACTTAATTTATTTTTATTACCCTTCGTAAATTCATCTAATTTGTTGACGAATCTTCATCACAAATGAATGATGTTTCTTTTGCATTTTTATTTTCTTTTTTCATTTTTGCCTCTCTATATTTTTATTTTACCTATATTTTATCTGTATTTTTATTTCCTCACTCCATACATCAGTACTATTTTTGATTCCATATTTTATTAATTTATATTTTATTAAGAAAATGGTTTTTAAGTTTGATTCCTTTTCTTAGAGTTATTTAATTTTCTGTTCTTTCCTTATTATTATTTATATATTTATTTACATTTCAAGTGTTTTTCCCCCTTCTGGTCTCTCTTAAACTATCCCCCACCAACCCCTGTCCTCTTTGACGCTAAAAGAGTACTTCCCCACAGAACCGTCCATTTCTTCCTCATCTCTCAAATATCCTCCTTCTCTGGGGCATCAAGCCTCTACAGGGCCAAGTACTTCCCAACTCACTGATGCCAGATAGGACAGTCCTCTGGTACATATGGAACAGAAGAGATGGACTGGACCATGTATACATTTTGGTTGGTGGTTTAGTCCATGGGAGCTCTGAAGAATCAGATTAATTAATATTGTTGTTCTTCCTCTGGGGTTGGAATCCCCTTCAGTCCTTTTCTAACCCTTCCATGGGGATACTCAGATATAGTCCTATGCTTAGATGTGAATATCTGCATCTGTCTTTGTCAGGAGCTGTCAGAGCCTCTCAGGGAACAGCCATACTAGGATCCTACCTACAAGCGCATCTTGAATCAGCAATAGTGTAGGAGTTTGGTGACTTCTGATGGAATGGATACCAAGATGGGGAAGTCTCTTAATGGCCTTTCTTTCAGTCTCTTCTCCATTTATTTATTTGTTTTCACTGGGTTTCCTTTAGAGAGGAGCAATTCTGGGCTAAAATATATTGAGATGGGTGGGTGGTCCCATCCCTCAACTGGGGGGCCATGTGTATCTCCTAGAAGTGGTCTCTTCAGGTTCTATCTCCCTTTTGTTGGCCATTTCAGCTAACACCATCTGCATTGGGTCCTAGGAGGCTCTAACACCCCTGCCATCTGGAACTTTCTAGTTCTTTCTTTGTCCCACAACCTCCACTGCTACATATTTCTACTCATTTGCCTGGCCTTCTGGACTTCTTTCCTATCTCCTTCCACATCTGATCCTGCCACCCTTTTTTTTCTCCCTCTACTCTACCCTCTACCCAGGTGTCTCCCTCCCTCTGATTTCTGTCATTGTTTTGTTTCGCCTTCTAAGATTGATTGACACATCCACACTGTGGCCTTCCTTCTTGTTACATTTCTTGTTAAGGTCTGAGCTTTTGGACTTATACCCATTTATCAGTGAGGACATAGCATAAATGTCATTTTGAGTTCGGGTTACCTCACTCAGGATGACATTTTCTAGTTCCATCCATTATACAGCAAGTTCATGAAATTCTAGTTCTAATAGCAGAATAGGATTCAGTTGGGTAAATGTACCACATTTTCTATATCCATTCTTCAGTTGAGTAACATCTGAGATGCTTCCAGTTTCTGGCTATTATAAGTAGGTATTAACATAGTAGAAAATGTATTCTCTTGATATGGTTGGGGTCTTCAGGTAGAACTATTTCCAGTTTTCTGAGGAACCACCAGACTAAATTCCAGAGTAGTTTTAACAGTTTGCAATCCCAGCAGCAAAGGAGAAGTGTTCCTCTTTCTCCACATCCTTGCCAGCATCTGCTGTTGCCTGAGTTTTTTATCTTAGACATTCTGATTGGCATAATGTGGAATCTCAGGATCTTTTTGAATTGCATTTCCCTGATAACTAAGGATGTTAAACATTTCTTTAGGAGATTCTCAACCATTCAATATTCTTCAGTTAAGAATTCTTTGTCTAGTCTGTACCCCATTTATTAATTTGATTGTCTCAAGTCTAACTTTTTTGTAGGGTTAGTAAAGATCTTCTCTCAATCTGTGGGTTTCCATTTTGTCCTATTCATACTGTCCTTTGCTTTACAGGTTTTCTGTTTAATGAGATCCTATTTATTATTTGTTGATCTGATAGCCTGAGTCACTGGTATTAGTTTCAGGAAATTTTCCCCCATGCTGATGTATATAAGGCTATTTCCAACTTTCTTTTCTCTTAGATTCAGCATATCTGGTTTTATATGGAGGTCCTTGATCCCCCTGGACTCTCTACAAGGAGATAAAAACGGATCAATTTGCATTCTTCTACATACAGACGGCCAGTTTGACCAGCAGCATTTGTTGAAGATGCTTTTTTTTTTTTTTCTTTTTGATAGTATATATTTGGCTTCATTGTCAAAGATCAAGTGGCCATAGGTGTGTGGGTTTATTTCTGGGTTTTCAATTCTATTCCACTCATCAACCCATCTGTCTCTGCACCAATATTATGTGGTTTGTAACAATATTACTCTATAGTACTGCTTGAAATCAGGGATGATAATTTCCCTAAAATTCTTTTATTGTTGAGAATAGATATTTTTTCTATCCTGAGGTTTTATTATTCCGTATGAAGTCCAGAATTGCTCTATCTCTGAACAGAATTCAGTTGGAATTTTGATGAGGATAGAAATGAATCTGTAGATTGATTTTGATAAGACAGCCATTTTTACTAATTTAATCTTTGTGATCCATGAGCATGGGAGATCTTTCCATTTTCTGAGGTCTTCTTTGATTTCTTTTATTCAGAGCCTTGATGTTCTTGTCATACTAATCTTTAACTTGCTTGGTTAGAGTTATACCAAGAATTTTATATTATTTATGACTATGGTTAAGGATGTTGTTTCTTAATTCCTTTCTCAGCTTCTTTATTCTTTGTGTAGTGGAAGGCTGATGATTTGTTTGAGTTACTTTATATTCAGCCACTTTGCTGACGTTGTCTATCAGCTGTAAAAGTTCTCTGGTAGAATTTTTATGGTTACTTATATATACTACCATATCATCTGTAAATAGTGATATTTTGTTTTCTTTAAAATTTGTATTCCTTTAACCTCCTTTTGTTGTCTAATTGTTCTAGCTAGAACTCTTAATACTATCTTGAATAAATTGAAGACAGTAGTCAAACTCTACTTGACCTTAACAAATTAGATAGTGTTCCTTCTGTTTCAATTTAGTGGAGTAGTTTGAGAAGTATTGGTATGTCTCAGTTTGTTTTACTTTTTTGGTTCTACTCTTTCCTTGAAATAAATCTAAATATTTCTATTAACCAATATCATTATAAAATTTAGTTATCAATTATAATTCTCAAGTTTCATAGAGTAACAATCATCAAAATAGGTAAAAAACAAGAAATTCTCAAGAAGAAGAATATAATGTCTTAGCTAGAGTTTCTATTGGTAAGACAAAATGACCAAGGCAGATATTATAAAAGAAAGAATTATTTAAGGCTGGCTTGCAGTTTCAGATGTTCAGTTCATTATCATCTTTGCAGGAAGTCCAGCAACCTGCAGATAGACATGTTTCTGGAGGAACATCTTGATGCAAAGTGTTCTACATCTACTCTGCTAGCCAAGGGAATTTGTCTTTCCAATTCATGCAGGAAGAGATTGTTAAAAACTGGGTAAAGCATGAGCAGTAAAAATAACTCAGAGCCCACCCCACAGTGACACGCTGCTTCAAACAAGGCCACACCTACTCCAACATGGCCAACATTCAAATACATGAGTCTATTAGGGTGAAACACCTATGCAAACCACCACAAGTAATATCTTTCAATTTTGTTTTATTGCAATAATAGTGAGTAAAGAGACATATTATTGGTGGTGGTGTGGTAAAATTCTGCTAAATAAGATAACCATCTATAATGTCTAGATAGCTCCTCTGAACTCTTAAAATAAATGAGGATTCCTTTTATCACCAGGATTTTCCCTTCTCTGGCCTTTTCTGGGGACCCAATACTCCACCCTTTACCTTGATGTTCTTGGAAAACCTATAAGCTCGACTTCCTCTTTTTCAATAAGAATCTGTCCAGCAAGTACCTGAGATTCCTGGAATGCCTCTCCATACAAATGAGACATTCACAGTACTTTAAACTCTAGCAAATGATTTCTCCCACCTTGAAAACGCATTACTACTCCCTATAGTTCATAAATAGCCCTTGGTAACTTAGAATAAAGTACTTTTTTACAACCCCTTGAATAAAGGTATGTGTATAAGCTAAGATAATCTAGGAGAGCTGTTTCATAAATATCCTCGGAGAAGGCTTTTTCACACCTGAAATTCTTCAGTGCTCTCAGCAGGACAAGAATCCTGCAGACCCCATATGTTCAGGGCTCTGTTTCATTCTTCCAGTCTTGTGTGAAGAATGCCCAAGCACTCTGAGGGACAAAGAGGAGCATGCATTCCACAACTGACTTATACTACAGGTAGTGTTCTGACATCAGTCAGAGGCAGAGCCAATGGGAGTTTTTTGTTGATCTTAGCTTGATGTCTTAGTTGGTGGCCAGAGCTATCTTATGCCTAGGACTCAGAAAAATCAAGTCAAGTCAAATCCACTCCAGACAGCATAGCATGGAAAGAGGAAGACAGACAGAGACCTGAGAACCACTATATGAGACACTCAGAGACCTGCTGTTCAGTGTTTGTCACAGCCATATCATAGACTTCCTCTTGCAGCAATGCCATGCAGCATAGATGGAGGATGTCAGCAAAGGGCCTGTCAGACATGGGACCAGCCTTCAGTAGGAGCTGATACAATATATCTGTTGGGGGTGGGGGGCAGGTGTGAGAGAAAGAAACGTGAAGCAGCATGAGCATTGTGAACAGAGATGGAACTAGAGATTATAGGATGGAGAGGAGTGTCCCATTATGAATGGCTAGCACCACCAACAGGGGCCATGATAAGTCCATGTCTGGGCCATCATAAGGGTCATGTCTGAATCCATGGGTATGCAGTGTCAAGTGCTGGTATTGATGTCTGTGCCTCATATTGCCACTAAAGAACATGATGATGTTCCCAGTTTGGACAGTTGTTAGGGCACCATTTGCATGTCCAGAGGCTTTTCAAACTGGTTCCTCTCCTCTCCAGCTTCCATGCTGTGGAGAGCTGGCCCTATTTCTCACTTGAAGTAGCACTTTGTAGAGACTGCCCTTTAATTCATACGTGAAGCACAGTGGAGCTTGCCCAGGTGAGAGGTCTGTGGTTGAGCCATCTCTGATGATATGAACTTGAAAGATATGAACTTGCCACTTGTGTGCCAAGGGGAGCCACAGATGCACAAGTGATGCCATGCCTTTCCACTTCAGCATGTCCCTCACCACCTCCTGCAGTCATGAAAGCTGCCTAAAGTGTCCTGACCTCAGGGGACCTTGCCCTGGCTCTCAACAGCATCAGCACTTGGGAGAGTGGGCCCTACACATTATCTGTACAGCATAGAAGAGCTCACTTGGGGGAAGAGACAGAGGTGAGACAGCCCAGAGGGTAAGAGCTTGAGAAAGTTTGCCCTGCCACTCTTCTGCCATGAGGTGGAAAGGTTCTAGTCATAAGGTCTCTCTCCCACTGCATTGCTTACCACTGCAGTTGTCAGGAGAATTGGCTCCAGGAACATGAGGATAGGTGAATTGTCACTGTACCTCACTGACTGCAGCTCTCTGGAGAGTGTTCTCTGCCCCTTGTCTGGACAGCACTGTAGAGTTGGCCCTAGTAGAGAGGAAACAGGTGATCGTGATCTAGCTCTGATGGTGTGACCATGGCAGTGCTGGCCCCATCACTCATTGGGTGTGAGGTAGTGTGAATGTGGGCATGGTGCCTTCCACCTACCCTAACTCCACACCTGAAGTAGCCAGGAGAGATGGCTCTGGGGTCATGAAAGCAGGAGAGTTAGCCCTCCACCATCCCTCACTGTAACATCAGGAGAGAAGGCCCTGTGCTTCACCTAAACAACACAGTGGAGCTGTCCCTAATAAGAAAAAGCAGAGCCAGTGAGCTCTCCCAACCCATTGTAGCACTTGGAGAGTGGGCTCTGTAACTTGACTGTATAGTGGAGCTGGCTCAGAAGACATGAGTGTGGATGAGAAGGATATGAGGGCAAGAGAAAAGGAGCGCTGACCCTGTCACCTGCTTATGGTGGCATTGGAAGGCCTAGTTGGAAAACTATTGGAGAATTTTTCCTGGTGGTGGAGATAAGAAAGAGCCAGAGGGTTAACCACCTCAGCTACCATCCAGGCCCAGGTCCAGGCTCTGAAATGATCTATCCTCCAAATCTGCATCATCTACATATAGCTAGAATGTATGAAAGGGTCAGTCTGGCAGGATCTTCATGACACAGGAGAATAACTGGATAACAGGGAGGAGTCCAGATAAGGAACCAATACTGATGATATCACATAGGCCAAAGATCTGGAACCAGACTGATAACTCATTGCAATGAACATTTGCAAGTGAAGCTGTGGAGAGAGAGGGTTACACTATGGGACATATTGTGACATGCCACAACTTCCACAATGAGAGTTTTTTTATGGTTTGTTTTGGTGATGTTTGTTTATTTGTGTCTGTTTTATTTTCAGGGAGAGGTTCCAAAGGGTGGATAGAAAATGAGGAGACAATGAGATGAACAGGACTGGAGTGTATGATGTAAAACTCATAAAAAATCAGTAGTAAGTTTTTTAAGAAATTATTTTATAATTTTTGGACTAAACATATAGAAAAAAATGACATATCTTAAAATTTTGGTAGAAATACAAATTGGCATTGTAAAATCCATAGCATTAGCTTTTCAAAATTAAAATAAATCATTGTAATCTACAAATATTGTTTATGGATATAGAGAGAGATATAAAAGTGATGCAGTAAAAGTTCTACATGCTTGCTAGAAAAGGATATGCAACTGAAGTGTTCATCATTAAATGAGTTCATATTAGCATTAAAATCTAGACACTAAAATTTCAAACAGACATAAAAAGAAAGAACCATCCATATTTGGTGATCATTCCACATTTATGACCATTATTAAGTTAATTGTAATAAAATCATTTTCTGCTTCTGATATTATCAAATTATAAATAGGTTATCAATATCTAATATAAACTTATCATGGGTCAAACAGCACTGCTTTTTACAATCTGTATTTTTATTTGCATATGTATTATACACATATATATAAGTACCCATATATATATATTATACATATACATATATATACATATATAACATATATCCCATATTTATCTCTGTGTATTCATGTATACACATATTTTAATAAGATCAATTTGTATTAGTATTCTTGTGCAGTATTATGATATTTTTATAGTAAAAGTGTGCTATTTGTCGTCAGAATTAATTCCATATACTTTAAGTATCTGAAAATCATAAAACTGTAAAGCGTTGCTACACTTTCTTTGATGAAAATATTAGAGTTAATTTGGTTTGAATAAAATGACTAATCATTATGTAGAAGTGCTGAGAATTAATTAAAGAGTGTGTTTAATACCATGTAAGGTGACTTTTGTCATGTGTAAAGGAAATATTGGTAGAAAATTTTCTTTAATTTGTATCAAATTTAGTATTGATGAGTTCATTGTAACATAATATTGGCAAAGTGCTAAAATAGTTAATTTAATAAATGTGGAAGTTTTAAAATATATTTCTGTTATATATCTGTTATATATTAATTAAGGAGAATTATTAGGGGATAGTATAGGTTGTTCAGTTTTTAAAAGCACTTATGGCCTTTCAGAGATCCTGAAATTGATCCTTATCAACTCCACAAAACTGAGGGTATCTGATACCCTGTGATTTTCACTGATGTTTGCACACATGTGGTGCATGTAAATATGCATAAATTAAAAATAAATGAGTAGACATTGTTATAAGAAAAGAGAAATGAATAGTAAATTGATAGATGATAAAGATTAGCATACATGCAGTTCCACAGAAGGATGATGTGAGCTACAGAATACTGTTGAAAAGAAACTGAGTTAGTCATAAAACTGCAGTTTTAATGTATCATAAATTTAAGAGTTAATATTTTATATGCCCAAGATTATTCAATATATATGTTCAATTTTGTAAAATGAGTGAGAGAACACAAGTTATAGAGTAGAGTCAAGGTCATGAGCAGTTCTCATTGAAAGTTGAAATACCTACAGCATTTTGAGAGAGGTATCTCTTTTGATGTTTACACATGACAAGAAACAGTATAAATTTATTACAAAGACAAATAACTGTCAAAAAGTGGTAAGAAAATATGTGAAGAAAAATAAAAGAAAATGTCAATAATTTGTGAATAATAGAAGGCATAAGAATACTAAGTAGATAGATAATCTATTATGTTTTTAGTAAAAGAAAAATTTTGCTAAAGTAAAAATTTCAAAATGTAGATATTTCAAGCTAGCTATTGTAATACTATAAAATACTCAGCTGGGTACTTAATTACACAATAAAGCAGAAGCCAGAAATTGGTAAAAAAAAAAAATGTATAATTTCCTTTAATCAAAGTACTTCATCCAACTATGTTTGTACAGAAAAGAAAAATATGGAAAGGGTTATAAAAGCAAAGACATTTATTACATGAAATATGGATTGACAAGTTTTACAAAATTGTCCAGATGCTATAATAATGAATAAATGATATTTTTGTTATTTTGAAATTGTGATATACTTGAGATAATATAAAAATTTCCTGTGGAGTTAGAAGGTGCCTGGCACTCATTAAAAATAAATTACTGACATTCTGAAATGACCATCTGAACCTTGATGAAAACTTGAAATGATTTAAGCAGTATTTAAAAATCTATAGAGAAATCATTAAGAGCACAAGAAAGAGGAGAGATCAGACTTGACAGGAGTTTACATAAAATCATCAAAGTACTTTATTGGAAAGAAGGTCAATATAAATTACCAGTATGGAGTTGATAAAAGCAAACTTTCCAGAAGAACTGAGTGCACTAGTGTATTCTGTCTCCTTGGAGTTTATTTGAAATACTATATCAACTTCTAGTTTTAGTATTTTGTAGACTTGTACTTGAAATACATGTCAAAAAATGTAATGAGGACATGGGTTTATTTTGTAAAGGATTTAAAGTTTTCTAAGAGTTTCAGTAGAACAATATCTTCAAGAAATAAATGTATGGTGTTTTGATTTATACATATTGTAACATAGCACGTGTTTGATATTTTAAGAAAGTGATGAAAGTTTATTACACACATATTAGTCATGCAATGTATGGAGTAATTGGAAAATAAGAATAACATTTTTCAAGGATAGTGCCCAAACTGTGAAATAGAACATGTTCAGAAATATTATCTGGACCTAGGTTATCTCAGTACATATTTTCTATTTCTGTGATTTAAACACAAATTTCATAATTTCATTTTTCTTTTTATACAATAATCCTCCATTGGATATGTTTATCACAGTTTAATTATCCATTCATATTTTGATGGATTGCAATCTATTTGCACTTTTAACTACCATTAATAGAGATGAAATGAACATAGTAAATATCTCTACAGTAAGATAGAGATTTCTTGGTGTATATGGCCAGGAATGGTTAGTTGAGTAATATGGTAATTTAACTTTAGCTAAGTTAGTTGCCTATATACTTATTTCCACAAGTTCTATATCAGTCTGAACTTCTGTTTTTTTTTTAAAGAAAGATTTATTTATTTATTTTATGCATATGTATATACCACCGATTGCTTTCTTCAGACACACCAGAAGAGGGCACCAGACACTATTACTGATGGTTGTGAGCCACAAGTGGTTGCTGGGAATTGAATTCAGGACCTCTGGAAGAACAATCTGTGCTCCTAACTGCTGAGCCATCTCTCCAGCCCCAGTCTAAACTTCTAAAGACAGTGAATTGTTGGGTTCGTTTTTCCTACAATGTCATGAGCATTAGCAGATATTGGGTTTTCTACAATAAATAAAAAAATGTATATATTTATTTTATAATTTATTTATATAATAAATTATACAAAATAAAAAATCCAAGTGTCATTATGCCTGGGGTGAACCAATTTTTAATGACAAGTTGAGAGTATAGGGTAATGGACTGTATTCCCTGTGGAAGCTTAACCTGTCAATAAAAATGATACTGACCTATTAGCTTAGGCAAGAAATAGGAGGTGGGAGTTTCAGTAGGAAGAAAGGTTTCTAGAATAGAGTGAGGCCCTGAAGAGATTACCAGAATACTGAGTGAGATGGTCACATGAACCTGAGGAGAGGTAACTACCTATGTGGCAAGACTTAGAACAGAAGAAACAGGATAACTCAGTTACAATCTAGCATTAACAAACCAAAGCTTCCAGCCTAGGCATTTATACATAAATAATTTAAGCTTGGCACCATTATTTTGAGAACTTGGGTGCAGGTGGCAACACCCTCGTTACAGGAGAGAGAAGAGGAGAGAAAAAGAGAGAGATCTCTAAGAAATACGTTCTTCATAGCTGTACAATATTATTCCAATAAGCCTTGGGTTGTTTGTTTGTTTGTTTTGTTTTTTTTGGTTTTTTATTTTTGATTGCTAGGCAAGGGATATTGCCTCAAGATTTGTTAGTCATGAAGCACACTGAGGACACCAAGGCAATGCAAGTTCTTTCTCTTTTTCTTGGTATCTGTGAAGAACTCATTGATAAGACCCTGGTACCAAAGACACTGCATTCCTTCAATGCAAGATATAAAGAAATCATGATGGAACTGAGCTTGAAGCTTCCTCTTTGCTTCTTATATTTCATAGCCTTAGAAGGTACTACCAAAAGAGCTTGTGGATTTAAAGGAGATGTGGGAAGGGTTTAAGGGCAAAAAAGGAGAAGAGAAATGTAATTACACTTTAATATCAAAATAAAAAGTAAAAAAGAAAAAGGAGGAGAAGGAAGAGAAGGACAAGGAGGAGGAGGAAGAGGAGGAGCAGGAGAAGGAGGAATAGGAGGAGGAGAAACTGCTACATGGGACGTGAGTAAGACATAAGATAAAGTTCAAACCTGTGTACTCTAATACCAATCTGCCAGGGAGGTTTTGTCTACTAGTGCAGTAGTGGTACAGCTGTTATGATAGGCATTACTTACAGAGAATGGATTTGAAGTCTGTTCCACAAGAAGGATTGCATGCTTGCTATTTTAAGACAGGCCAAAGTTTCATGGATGAAGATGTTTGTTTCTAGGGAGACACTTACTACTGTTTAAGAAAATCAACAAGATATCAAATTGTATTCTAAACATTTTTTATTATAACCAGAAATAAGCACTTCTACACTTTTTAAATGAAGAGCTTCTATTTGCAGAGGACAGCAATCAATACCATCTTAAGCTATTTTTGTTTAAGATATAGTGGTTTCTAGAATCAGCTATCTTCTTAACTTTTTAAATTTATAGCTTTTAGTTGGTGCATTCCAGAGAATAAAAAGGAAAGGCTGAATGTTTACCAATCAACAAGACTAGCATTGTAACTTCCTGAAGTTTCAGCTCAATTCCTGGAAGAAGCAGAAGAAAGGAAGCGTGGTGAGAACTGCTGTCTTCAAGACACAGCAGAGCCATTGCAATCCAGACCTCAGAGCAATTGTTTGACAGCACTGGATCTACATGAGTCTAAGTCTGCCAACAGCCAGTCATGGGCTAGGAAGCAGCTCAGGAAGCTATATACCTCTCTAATCAACAGAGCTTAGGAGGGAATTATAAATGGACAGTTATTGTAATCATCTGTGTATTCACTAATGAGTCTACAAAAGCTCCAACAGTAATTTCAAACCAGTAATCACACAAACAATTCATGTACAAAAAAATCAGTGTGTCACAAAACAAAGTTATTTTAAAGATTCTACACAAATGGAAATATTTAACTGAAAATCAAATCCACATTGCCATATCAAAAGCAGAGACTGGCACTGTGTGACTTAAGGCTCATCTGTGTGGTGATAGAGGAGTAAATAGGGTTTGTTGAGTGATTAGCCAGTTTTTGTCAGCCTATTAAGTAAGAGCCATTTTCTGTAGAAAATGGTAGAGAGGGAGAGAACAGCACACAGAGATCTTCATCTGGTATCTGTGTTTACATCTATATACAAACATATACACACACATACACACTAACATAAAACACAAATACATATATTTCAAAGTAAAATAAAAATACTCCAAATTTTACCCTTGCTGTTAAAAACTCTTGGACTTTCAAGCAAACTATCTTAAACTTACAAATTTCAGCAGCTATTTTTAAACAGTTATGAGAACGAACACATACTATATCATTTATTGTGGAGTTTTCAGGAGCTGAATAATGCCAAATCCTCAGCTCATAGTAAATATACTTATCAAGGTACAAAGATGATAATGATTCTCACACAGCATTCTATGAAAACATATTAACAAAGACAACATTAAAATTTTACTGATTTAATCTAAATTCAAGTTTATACTTTGGGAACTATGGATTTTTTTGTAATATAAATAATGCATTTGAAGCAGTAGTGAACACATTTTATTCCATAAAAAATTCAGATTTTAGATTCTTAATTTAGGTTTAGTTATTTTATCTTATTAGCATTTCTGAACTGTAAGCATAACGGCAAGTAAAGCATTTGGTAGCATAAATTGTAAGGACGGCATAGCATAATACAATCCTTGTTAAACACAACAAAAAAGTAGACATATGGAGTCTGGAGAGATGACTTAATGGTTAAGAGACCATGAATTTGAAAAAGAGCAATGAGGAATATATTGGAGTGTTTGAGGGTAGAAAGACAAATGGTACAAAATGTAATTTCATTATAATCTAGAAATATCAAATAAAAAATAAAAAATATAAAGATATTTGAGAGTTTTTAAAAAATGTTTAGAACATAATAAGCATCATATACTTAAAATAGAATCTTCTTTAATAAAGGTTAGCTATATTTATGGGCATAAGGGGAAGTACTCAGGGGTCAGTTTAATACTGTATCCACTTATTAGTTTAATGGCAATATTTTCTTGACTGAGTGACTTACACCTGGTCAAGTTATAGAGAATGCAAGTCTGTAGATTGTTCATCCATATAGGTAATGTCTCTACATCACAACCCTTCCTACAAGTCTGACAGAACACTGAGAAGAGTGTGTAAAAGGATTGTAATAGCCATAGATGGTACAAGAATACAATGAAAAATGGTTTCTGTGTATAACAGGGCAGTTACACATAGGAACTCACAGCATTTATAACATCATACCCAGTATCTATGAAATCTCAAGCCAGACAAAATTCCAACGAGGAGGGCAGAGGTGGGCATGGAATTTCTCCTGTCTTATTAACGGTGTAGCCACTGGTGAATGGGTCATCCTCAGTGAAGAAGACAAGTCCAAGTGTGCATCTTCAGCACAAATAGTATGTGATGCTTTGTGTATGTTTGCTTTTTAAGAGTACACAAATTTGTGGATATAGATCAAGGAGGAGTAAAGGACTGAAGTCAAATATGATCAAAATACATTGTACAAAATTCTTAAAGAACTAGTAAAACTGAGAAGAAAGTTTTGAAACATGTGATAACCAATTACTGCAGTAATCTGTCTTTTGAGATCTCTTAGAGTTGGAGTATTAACAAGAAAGATATTTTTTTAAATGACTAAAAAAGTAGTGGATTCACTAAGAGCATTTCTCACAAGTCGGAAGATCTGAGGTTTGGTTCTTAGGAAAGATATGAGGGAAGTGGAAAATTAACTATACAAGTTGCCCTCAGATATCCTCATGTGCTTCATGACAGACATATATCTGAACACACACACACACACACACACACACACACACACACACACACACCAAAAATTTCATATTTCTAGTCCCATTGCTTTTTTGTCTTTCATTTATTTATTTATGTAACACTCCAGATTTTATTTTTCCCTCCACTCAACCCACCCCCAATCCTCCAACTGTTCCACACCCACTACCTCCTCCCAGCACTCTGTATCCACAAGGATGCCCCCACCACCCAGCACCACTCAAGCAGACCTCTAAACTTTTTGGGGCCTCTAGTCTTTTGAGGGTTGGGGACATCTTATCTGACTGAACACAGATCCAGCAGTCCTCTGCTATATATGTGTTGGTGGCCTCATATCAGCTGGTATATACTGCTTTTTTGGTGGTCCAGTTTTTGAGAGATTTCAGAAGTCCAGGTTAATTGAGACTGATGGTCCTCCTACAGAGTTGCCCTCCTCCTCAGCTTCTTCCAGCCTTTCCCTAATACAATCACAGGGGTTAGCAGCTTCTGTCAGTTGGTTGGGTGGAAGTATCTGCATCTGACTCTTTCAGTTGCTTGTTGGATCTTCAGGGAGGCAGTCATGATAGGCCCCTTTTTGTGAGCTGTCAGTAATAGTGTCAGGCCTTGGCACCTCCCCTTGAGCTGGATCCCACCTTGGACCTGTTGCTGGACATTCATTTTTTTAGGGTAGTCTCCATTTTCACCCCTGCAGTTCTTTCAAACAGGAACAATTATGGGTAAGAGTTTTGACAGTGGTATGGCAAACACTTCCCTCACTTGATGCCCTGTCTTTATGTTGGAGGTGGGCTCTATGAGTTCCCTCTCGCTACTGTTAGGCATTTCAACTAAGGTCCCTCCCTTTTAGTCCTGAGAGTCTCTCACCTCCCAGATCTCTGGTGCATTCTGAAGGGTCTTCCCAACCCTCTACCTCTTGATGTTGCCTGTTTTCATTCTTTCTGTTGGCCCTCAGGGCTTCAGTCCTTTTCCCTCACTTAATACCAGATCAGGTTCCCCTTTCACTCCCTCCCAACCCCATTCACTTTCTCTCCCAGGTCCCGCCCTCCCCACTTGGGATTGCTTTCTTCTCCCTCCCAATTGGAACTGAGGCATTCTCACTTGGGCCCTTTAGCTTGTTGACCTTTCTGAGTTCTGTGGACTCTGTCTTGGTATTTCAGGTATTCTGTAAATTTTTTTGGCTAATATCCACTTATTAATGAGTACATACCATGCATGTCCTTTGGGTCTGAGTTACCTCACTCAGGATGATATTTTCTAGTTCCATCCAGTTGCTTGTAAAACTCAAGATGTCCTAGTTCTTAATAGCTGAGTAGTATTCCATTTTGTAAATGAAAAATATTTTCTGTATCTATTCTTCAGTCGTGGGATATCTGGGTTGTTTCCAACTTTTGACTATCACAAATAAGGCCACTATGAACATAGTGGAACACATACCCCTTTGGCATGGTGGGGCATCTTTTTGGTATATTCCCAAAAGTTGTATTGCTGGGTCTTCAGGTATATCTATTTCCAATTTTCTGAGGAACCTCCAGATTGATTTCCAGAGTGATTTTTAAGTATTACATTTTTTAAGAATTTTCAGTGCTTTGTCTTTTATTTGCCACATATACCATTTCAGTCTGTACATAGAATACATTGTGTATACAAAAATGATAAATATTTAAGAAGCTGAAATTACCTGGGTTCAATAATATTTTGACGAGATCTGTTTTACCTTAACTTGTCATGACACTTAAAAAGATATTTCAAGGATCATAATTTTTCAGAATGCAACTCATATACTGAAAGAAGGTTATATTTCAGCTTTTATCTTTTAAATTACAATATTAATATTTACATGTGAAAATAGATACAATAGCCAAAATCAGCACTAAGGCATTAATTAAAGGTACAAGCTACAGGCAATTAAGACATGTTGAAAGAGAAATAGTCTCCGTGGATGAGACACCTTAGACTCCTATCCATTATTTAATACCAATAGGTCAGCACTGAAATTATATACATACAAGGAACAAAATAGACTGAGCAAGTTGTGTGTGTGTGTTCAGGTATATTATAAATTGTTATTCACACAAAATACGTATAATAATATGTAGCACGAATACTTAAAAATAGAGGCCATGAATTTGACATGGAAGAAGCATGAACATAAGAGATGTTGGACAGAGGACAGAAAAGGAGAGAAATATCAATCACATTCTAGAATTTAAGAATCAATATTCCAGATGACCTTTATTTCATATTCTGAAGTCAGAATAGCTGCCAATGTCCCACTCCAACCGTTAGGTTTCTGAGGAAGGCAACGAGGTGCATGGCTTCAGGGATCAGGGCCAAAAGCTGATGACTTCTGGCAATTTAACTCTCTCTTGCTTTTTTAGGGGCCAAAAGCTGTTGGCTTCTGCAATTAACTTCTGCTGATAGCATCAAGGTGAAAGAAAATTAGTTCCATGAGTTCAGAGACTTTCTATTCTCAGTTCCCAGCCTGCTAGGAGCTGCGCCTCTGTATTCTCGTTTTTTCAGGAAGGTTTCTATGTCTCTATAATCTATTAAGGTTCCAAGCAATAAAATATTCAGAATGCTTCCGAGTTTTTTTTTTTTTACTAAGGTACAATAAAGCACATTAAGGATATTAATCATGTGTTAAATTTTCTGAATGAGAAAGTAAGAGGAAATGGGCTGGGCCCAAATATTAGTGTTATAAAATAAATTATAAAAGCAAAAGTTTACCCTAACATATCTGTGAATTCTTTGGTCCTAAAATTGACTAATTGACTATCCTTTGAATCTAATATTATCTGATGTTTTTTACTTTTGTGAAAACCAGACTCAAATCCTTAAAAGAAAATCATTATTCAAACAAATAATAGTCAATGAACTACTAAATGATAATGCCCTGCAGTGTGTTCTTATTTTCCTGTGGAAATCATAATGCCTGTATAAATATACTTCAATATGTTGCTTTTCCGTTTTATAAAGATTTTTTTAAATGCATCGAAATACAGATAATCCCTTGATTTATTGATAACTTTGACATTTTTTTCTTCACTGAAGAACTTCAGCTGTTCTTTGGCATATAAAAGATTTCCAAAATTTCTACTCTTTTGCTTTTGAGTCATTGCTATACAGAATAAGAGTTACTTGCACATCAAAATACGAGGTGACAGGTATTCTGATAAAACAATAAAAGAGGTGATTTGTATCTGTTTAGTAGTTATTACTCTATCCAGTGTGGACACATCAGATAGTGCAATGATCACATTCATAGCAGTTAGGGTGAGGCTAGTACAACAATTTTATCCCAATAATACTAATACAGGTCACACCACCCCTCTGTTTGTTTATTGAATGAAATGGAGAAAATCAAACAAGTTAAGCCTAATTCCCTTGCCTTCAATGTCTTTGTGCATTTTTAATAAGTTGCAATACAGATAAATTTATCCCAGAATAGATCATATAGCTTGATATTTAAAAGACAATTCTATGATTCTATGTAAATTCTCCTCTTTCACTTTTCATATTATTTTATTTTATGAGTCAAGAATGGTTCATGAAATATTAATACACATTTATTTCAATGCTGAAAAAAACACATTTTATGATGATTTTGGATTTTTGGTTCTTATCAAATTATAGTTTCTTATATGCTTTCAATTTCTTTTAAAATTCATTGCCAAATTTACTACTTTTCTTATTAAAAACTATGGTGGGAATAGCCAGCCAATGACTGGTCCAGGTTGAAATCATTATGATGGCAAGGAGTCAATCCCTGCCACTGTACAAGAATTTCTGCTATTCTTGCATAAGTAGCCTAGCATAAATGCCATTGACAGGCTTCACTCAGAAACCAATGGAAACAGATGCAAATATAAAGCAGAGCTTAGAGAATCCTGTAGAAGAGGAGAAGGGAAGATTTTAAGAGCCAGAGGGTCAAGGACACCACAAGAAAAAACACAGTATCAACTAACCTGGGCCCATTGGAACTCACAGAGAATGGACTGCCAACCAGGGAACATGCATGGATCTGACCTAGGTCCTCTGCACAAATGTTACAGCTGTGTAGCTTGATCATCATGTGGGACTCCTAACAGTGGGAGTCTCTAACTCTATTGCCTGCCTTTGGGACTTTTACCCCCAGGAGGCTGCACTGTATACCCTCAATAGCTGAAGATGTGCCTAGTTTCACTGCAGCTTGATATGCCAAGGCTGGTTGATATTTTTAGGAGGTCTTATTGTTTCTGAAGAGAAAAGGAAGAGAAGTAGATAGGTGGAGGAAGGAGAGGTGTGTGGGGGAGGGATTGGTAAGAGAGGAGGGAGGAAAAACTGAGGTCAGAATATAAGGTAAACAAATTAATTAATAATTAAAATAAAAAAATCATTACCAATTTCCTTACTTACTATTGCTATGCTATTAGATGTAATTTTGTATCTCAAATGTTTATGTCAATAATTGGGCTGTGCTTTAATTTTGCTCATTCTTATAAGGTTGCACTTCTTGAATTGCACCATTAGGATGGCTTGAACTATATTAACTGCATGTAATGTTTGAACATTGGTTTGAACTTTTTCTCAACTAGGCCAATTATTAATCTTCCTTGCTCACCTTGTTGTAAATTCTTTAGATTTGAACTCTCTTTGTCACATCATTTCTTTAATTATTACTATTTTCGAGTGAAATTCTAAGTACTATCCCACATTCTAATGAGAAATCATTTTTCTGCTAATTTTCTTCTCACTTTTAAAATGGAAATGCAATGAGGTCTTCAGAGTTTTATAATACTCTGATGTGAGAAATTATATGCACTGGTTCTTCACCTTTCCACCCTTCCCTTTTCCCCCTAGATAGTTCTCAACTGCTGCAAAGAAACAGTGCACTTATCATAATTACAGTTTCACGTCACTTACACAAATCAAGGTGAAGAACTATCTTTATTTTATTCTTTTGCAAAAAAAAATGACTTTCTTAAGTAAACAAATCCTTGCCACATATATTTACAAATGCATGATTCACTAGTATAAGAAACATTTGGTCTTAAGGCCATGCAAAACATAATTTGATCATGTATGTTTACATAAGCATTAGAAACATACAAGTACAGAATTGCATTACCTTTAGATAGGATGTGATTATACTTCAATCCTGCCATGAACCTGCTGTATGTAAAATTGCACCTGACCTTCAACTACTGATCTTTCTTCGTTCATCTGTCAAGTACCAGGGGACAGTTGTCCACCACTGTGCTTAGCTTACAATGAATTTTAAGTGAAGTATGCACACTCTTTTTGTAAGATAAAAATCATTGGCATGTAATTGTACATTTATAAGATAGTCCCTCAGCACATTAAACTATATGCTACTTTAAATTTTAAAGTCAGTAAGATTAAATAACTTCTTCTAATATACTTATAGCTTCAGAAAAGTCACTTATCTCCAAATATTTGACAGAAACATCAATCTAGTTTAGTCTATAGTTCGTAAGTCAGTGTAGATAAAGTGATAAAACGAGTGTCAGCAAAGAATGACATGCCCAATGGAAATACAGAGAGAGAACCTCAGAAACCTGTGACTTAATTAAATTTTCATTTGACACAATACTTACAATAACAGGTTTATGGCTCATTCCGAGTCCTGCTGTGCAATGAGACAGTAAATATGAAATTAAATGCCAATAGGCTTCAACTTTGTAAACACATAAAATGCAAAATAGCATAAAAGCTCTTGAATCCTGCTGATTGCTAATTGTCATCTGTAGCTTGAATTATTTCTGCATTGTTTTAACGAACCTGATGTTACATTATCCCTGAATACTTTGTCTGAAAAAAATTAAAGTTAAGTTTATTAAACTTATGCATTTATTTGTAAAATTTATAGATTTATATAAATTCTAATTTCCCTAAATATACTTTCATTATACTACACCACAAATTTAGAAAACAGTATTATTGATTTTTTTAAATCACTATTTTGTGAAAAATAAACAAAACTTTTTAAAAATTGTATTTCAGGTAAATGTGAAAATTTTTAATTCTACTAATAAATTGTAAAGATTTGACTAATTAGATGATAGGGAATTCTGACCTCTACCTCACTTTTTAACCTATGAAACCATAGCAACTTTAGAAACTGACATTCTACTTATTACTTGATGTTCCTCCACTTCCACTTGATGTTGTGTCCCTACTAAGATACACCACCTTCCAATGACCTACATATGAGTTAACCAGCATGCCATCTTCTATAATAAGATTTTAAGTTTCTCTGTCCACTTGCTTATAACTAGTCATAAATTCAAACATCTGTGTAGTGGGAGAATTATTAAATGGATAGTGTGTCGTCATTTTTAAATGGTAAACTTTGATTCAAGCAGTGTTCTACAGTCTCATTTTCCTCTTTTAAAAACAGCTTTATTGAAATAGAATCAAAATAGCATGAAGCTCTCCTATTAAAATTTTAAAAGCTAACATTTTATAATATGTTCACAGTGTTACACAATTGTAGCAATAGTGAAAAATTTTTGACTTAGAATTCTGTCGAGATTGACATGCTGTCTTGACACTTCTGCTTTAGTGTTAAGCATCCTTGTTTAGGAACAGTCTTTCATATCAACTAGAATTTCATTCATGACAAATATTTTAAACAAGATAATGAATAAAATATATATTAACGGTATTTCTCATTTATCTGGTTTATAGAATGTCTTTATCTAATATAAACTGACCTCAAGTATCATATAATAATTACATGCATGCCATAACAATTAGTGGGAAAAAAGAGGCCAGGAATTTGAATGAATTCAGGAAGAGGTATTTGGGAGGGTTTGGAGAAAGAAAGAAAGAAAGAAAGAAAGAAAGAAAGAAAGAAAGAAAGAAAGAAAGGAAGAAAGAAAGGAAGAAAGAAAGGAAGGAAGAAAGAGAAAGCAACAAACAAACATAGAAACAAAAAAACAAGAGAAAGAACATAGCTTCAAGAAATGTTTTAAAACAGCTTCTATTGGGCAAATTGATAAATCAAATGTAGTAGATATTCACAAAATGTTTTTATTTAGCCATAAAGATGAATGAAACAAGTAGAGCTAGAGAACATTATATTTAGCAAAATAAGACTTAGAAAGACACATATCATGTTTTCTTTCATTTTGCCCCTACATTTTCAGTAGATTCATACAACCTCTTATATATGTAGCAGATAAAAGCACAATGAAACAGGGCATAAAATAAACCTAATAGGATGAGGAAGACTGTGAATAAGAGTATGAGAATGGGTATGGTATAAATAGAATATTATATGCATTAAGGTTCTCTACGGGAAGGATACCAATAAAATGAATACACATAATGAAGATTAGTCATATTGGCTTATAGTATAAAGGATGGCTTATCCAATAGTGTCTATTTGCCTGTTAGAAAGCCTGAGAACTAAGTGCAGTAGATGTTCACCTCATAGGGAATCGTCATTATTTAGTACTGAAGGACTAGAAGATTTGTAGAAAGCCCACTGGTCTTCAATTCACATAGAAATATGGAAGAATTAGATTCTAACCGCAGCAATGAATAATCACAGAAACAGCAATGAGAGGAACAAACTTAAAGTGAAGGCAGGCAAGCAAGCAGAACTGCTATTTCTTTGGATCTCTGTCTGTCCAGGCTGCAACTTGAAAGTTGCTGCCTTTCATTGGAGTCTGTCAACTTCAGTTAATCTTCCCTAGATATGCCCTCAATCTTATTGTCAAAAGGTGTCTTCCTCTGTTGATTCTGCAACAAATCAAACTGAAAATCAAAGCAGCAATAATTATACCTATTACAAAAACTGAATTATAAAATTTAACATTATTTATAGTTAATACGCATAAATAAAAATGAAGGAGCTAAAAAACGGTCCCAATCAGAGCCTCCCCTGTCACTATTCCAGTGGTGTAACTTCAGTGATGTTTCTACAATTCACACCAAAGTGTTTCTGAACAAAGGTTGTTACTTTTATAAGTTGCCACTGTGCATATAAAAAGCTGTTTCTAATACCTGCTTTTTAACTCCTCACACATTCTAATAAGGTAATGTTGTACTTTTGTATTGCTTCCGTAGTAGCACATAAAAGCTATTGTGATTTAGAGTCAAACAGATCTTCATTTTAATCTTTCTTTCCAAATTAAAACAATATTTCTATAGGCTTATCTCTATAAACATCATCTGAAATACCTCTATTGGCTTATCCTTTCTTTTATAATGGTCATTGATAGACTTCTACTCAATGTTAAATAAGTTTTGATAATTGTCTCAGAAAAAGAAAATTCAAGAAAACAAGGTAATGAAGAAATTTTATAGGAAGTGATTTAACATTAATTTGGTGGCAAAAATAAGGATTTGAAAGGCACTAATTTCTAAAGTTAGATAGAGAACAAGCAAACAATATTTACCTATGTATTTAAGGAAAGAAGAATCACTCTCCTCCTGAAAGAATTATTTATTACATTCTCAGTGCTCCTGTGATGTATTGAATGGTTGACATTGTTATAGAAAATCAATTGGATTCAATCTGGGAAAGTTGTATTATATGCATTGAAACCTGACAGTAGCATAAATCAGTATTTTTGTGGGAAAAAAAGTCAACTGAAAGGAAAATGAAATTCATTTGTTTGCTTTCTTAAACCACATGTGATACTTACTTTAGTTTTCTTTAAAAAAGGATTACATTTCAGATTGACTTTGAACAGTCTGGGAAAGTTGAGTGGTGAGAATGGTTTTATAAAAGCCTTATTTGAAAATATAGTTTAAAGTCATTTGTATCTTATACAAAAGCAGAGGTTCTCTACCTCCCTCACCTATTCAAACAAATTAAAAAAGAAATATTCTAAAATATACCATTAACTATTTAGGGAAGATGTACAATTTCAATTGGTAAAATACACTTAAATAAATAATCAATTTTCATAGCCTATAATCATTGCAGTAAAATATTTTAAGAGTGTTAAATGTTATTTGGTGAATTTAAAAATTCAATATTGCTAATTCCTTGCCATTTGAATATATGGATACTGGGAACCTGAAGTAAAGTTGTTCTAACCATTAGACACTTATTCCAATTAAAATGTAATTAGAAATCAATTTTAAAATTATTTCTCAAGAAACTTGTATTCCAAAATTTACCTGTTAAAATAACCATGATATGTTGTTTTGTATTTTTAAAATAAAAACTACATCTACTTAGAAATAAATGATTATGACTTTCTTAAGTGTCTCAGAACCTTACAATTCTTCAAAAGAGATTTCAGTGATTAGTCTCCCCTTTTTCCTGAAAAGTCTCATTCAATAGGGCCCTGTTTGAATTGTATAAAGTCTCTTTTCAAATATTGCTATTGTTTTATGGCTTACATTTTTATCTATCATTGACCTGGATTTCACAGATCAGACTAGGTTGCTGGGCCAATGAGTACCAGAGATTCCTCTGTAACCAGCTCCCAAATGCTAATTCTAAAAGCATGTGCCAACCTGCCAAGAGTTTGGCATGAGTGCTGGCAGTCAAAACTAGGTTTTCATGGTTACAGGGAAAGCATTTTACCAACTGATCTAGCTCCTCTAATATTACATAGCATAATTTCTTAATTTTACCAACTGTTGTGAGTATGAGCTTAAATACATTTTACTGAATTGAAGGACCTATAATTTACATAGTACATGCACTACAAGAACATATTGGTCATAATTTAAAAGATTTTTATCATGTGCATTAATCCACCATGAGTAAAATATAAGACTACTTCATCATCACCAAGAATAAATAAATGTGGAACAATCAATCTTTCTTCTTTCTATGTATCTCAATTTATTAATTTCCATCTTCCCATTGATACCATCTACAAGCAAGGGTCAAGCACAGTTTTAAGTATGAATAATCAGATTTTTAATTTTTCCCATATTCTCATGTGCTCCTAAATATATGTGAGTGTCTGCTATCTCTAATTTTCTATGGTTAACTTCCACAGACCTCAACAGTAACTTGCACATGCTACATTCTTCTTGTTATTTATAGATAACATATGAATGAAAATATAGTTATAAAACCTACTAAAACAGGAAATTGAACATTTAGAGAATTCATGTGTGACCTAAAAGCATAAATTGTAGATATTTTAATTCTGTTAGCTTACAGTACAAATAAAATCCACATGTGTTGATAAGTAGTTAACTTAGTAATGAAAATATCATCATCATTAGTCTTGTCAAGGTTTATAACAGGAACAAATAGAAGTGATAATTTATGACATAGAGTGAAACTCGATGATGATTCAACTTCGAGCACAGTTTGAAACTTTGTGTGAGCTCATTAATACATCTTGACTATCATTTAAAGGGATATAGCTTATTCCAATATTGTCAGAAAACATGTAATAGAATAATCTAATACCATGAAAAATAAAAATTTCACACCTGTGGCACAATGGAACTAACTGAAATAAGTCCGGTATGAAGGGGTCAAATACCACAGGAGCTCATTTGAGTGAATAATCCAAACAAAGTTGACATTTCATTTATCCCATTTCTCCTCAGGATCTTAGGCAGGAAGAACATGAGTTCAAGGACAGCTTGGAAACATAGTCAGACTGCATGCACACATACACAGACACATATTGCACCATACACACAAACACACACATAGGTACATACATACATGGACATGCACACAGACATACACACACAAACACATACACACATGTTACACACACACCTGTACATGCACAGACACATGCACATATTTACACACATACACATATCTTACATAAACATACACACACACACATGCACACACACACAGACACACACACATACCACACACACAGGATGAAAAATGGGTGGACAGAGGGAGGGAGAAATAGATTCAGGAATAAAAAGAGGTAAAAATAAAAGGTTGTGCTCTTAGGAGTTGAAAGTGGATTGCTGTTTCTTGGGTATCAGAAAAGTCAAAAGCAAGAAGAAACATTGAAAGGTTTATCACTGTACATTAAATTAGACTTGAGAAGAACAAGGGCACTGTTTATTGGCACACAGAAACATGGCAACACACTATGAAAACATATTATAGAATAAAATATTTTGAATATTTTAATAATAAAAAATTAATATTATAGGAAACAGATATTTTTACCCTAACTGAAATGTTACATCACATAGTCATGAATCAAAGCATCACATCACAAAATATTCTCTAATGTGTATGGCTTTGTGTCAGTTCACAGATAAATTAAGTCTAAAATCTGTATGAATTAACTTCTATTATATATTTAAACACAGATATGCTAATGTTATTTTACATTATTGACAAATTAAGAATAATAGTATTAAAAGGCAATTCAGGATTTACAGAATTAATTTTTTTAAGCATTACATGTTATCTTTGTTAGGTCCTTTCTCTTCCACTGGTGAAGGTGAAATGATCCAATTTAAGCCAGATTAGATTAAATAAAAGGCATGTTTACTGGGAAGTTTTTTTTTGGATGAGGATTGAGGCCAGGACAGTCTTTGCCATGGGGAGAAGTGAGGGTGGAGAGAGGAAAGTGTGCATGCACAGAGAAGAAGAGAAGAGAAAGACAGTGGAGAGACCAAAGTGCTTTGATTATATGGGGAAGAGCTTTTGGGGAAATTGTAGCCTAACCCTTGAGTGGGAATGTTCAGAAAGCTGGGGCAGGGTATGCCATCTAGGGACTAAGGGATACTGGGAGAACCTGGAGTCTAGGTCTGCAATGTAATATGCAAATATGCAAAATATTTACCTCAGTCCATTGTTCAGTCTGAAACTAAATGTTCTTAGTCAGATATTACTCAAAGGATCAGGCTACTGTCCAATTGCATACATACAAATGTACACAAAATATGTATGAGAATACTTAAAACTCTATCACATCATAGATTTTCAGTATAATGATTGAGGTATGCTTTTAAATGTTTAAATCCATGAACTAAATGTGTAACTTGATGATTCTAGAATTATGTTAGAATTATAACTAGAAATAGTATTATGTCTGCACTTCTGACCTAGAAACCTATTCCAAGAAGATTAGCTCCTTCAGTAATCCCAAAGGTGTTGTGTAAACTACTAAGGGAGAAAAACAATCAATAGTTCTACCTAGATAGAAAGCCTAGGAACCATAGCAATAATGACCTGGCAAGATGTCGCCAGTGGTACAACCCTAGCACTTTTATCTGGGAGAAAAGGGTCGTATCAAACTACAATCTCCTCGAATCTAAGGCCTGCTGAATAAGAGAATTTATGCCTGCTACTGTAAATCTAGCCAATTACCAATAACTGGGGTGGAGTAGTAGTGGGGACACAGACCCCAAGGAAAACCTACTACACTGCTTTTCTTGAACAACAAAATTTCTCTAAGTTTTTAAAATACTTATACTTTTAGATAAAAGTTGCTCTCATCTGTCCTCAATGAAGCTTTTTTTGCAACAGGTAGAAACTATTGCAGAGGACAAATTATGTCACAAAGGGCAAAATTACAGAGAATAATTCCTCAGCTCCAATTGATACTTTGCAATGAAACTCCTACAGGTAAGCCTGGGGGAGCAGGGGAGGGAGAGCAAAACTGCAAAGGCTGGATTTGAATGATTGTAAGATCTAGAGGACCAAGATGCTTACCAGAAAAGAGTATCTTCTAGACATGACAGGAAACCTGTACACATGAAATTTCAGTGTTATGGTTGCCTACACCAGACATGCAGAGCGACCAAGTGGCATACCAACATGGATGATAAACAATTCACAAGTTCTTACTTGTAGAAGAACTAATGACTGCTGAGAGGAAAAAAATCAGCTTTTTTTCTAGAGAGTTCTCTGACAGGTTATTCAATCCCACATAGTCAGTCCTAAACACATGTCTATAAAAGCCACACGTAGTGGACTCAATAGGTTATATATATGCAGATATGTATAAAGCTAAAGAAGAGGACATAAATTTAAAAGGGAGTGGGAGGTACATAAGAAGAGTTGGGGGGTTAGGGGTAAGAGAAAGATGGAAGTAAAGTAAGTATCATAGTCTTGTGTGAAATTCTGATATGTATTTGAAAACTTGAGCCTGGGAACCACAATGCAAGAGCTAGGGGAAGGACTGAAGGAGCTGTAAGGAGTTGCAACCCCATCAGATGAACAATATCAACTAACTGGTTTCAGTACCAGAGCTCCCAGGGACTAAACCACCAACCAAAGAGAGAGAGAGTGAGAGAGAGAGAGAAAGAGAGGGAAAGAGAGAGAGAGAGAGAGAGAGAGAGAGAGAGAGAGAGAGAGAGAGAGAGAGAGTGAGTTAGGAGAGAGCTAGAACTCTAGATATATATGTAGCAGAGGATGAACTTATCTGACATCAGTGGATGGGGACAGAAGCTTGATGCCCCAGCATAGCGGGATGTTAGAGGTGTGAGGTGGGAGTGGATGCATAGGTGGAGGAGCACCCTCATAGAAGCAAAAGGGAAGGGGAGAGGGGTGATTGAATGAGAGGTTGGTGGAGGGGTAACCAGTAGGAAGGGGGCTATCGTTTGAAATGTAAATGAATAAAAGGAATACTAAAAATTAGTTTAAAAAATAAAGAACATAAAATCTATAATTTACATGGATATATTCCAAGAAAAATTTATGAAGTATTACTAAATGCTATTTGTTACATTATAGTAACTAAAATACAGAAACTAAAATAGAAATATTTATAAATTTTTGGAAATATTTATTTCTATCCTGAAATATATTTTAGAAAATGTGTAAATAAAACAGTTTCATTAATGATTTCTATTTTCTTTCTTAGAAAAATCATGATAGATGCAGAGACAAACTTATCTTAGTTCAAATGTAAGACTGATGTTGTCGTAAGGTGTGGCTCTGTGAAATTTTCTTACCTTGTGTGTGTTTTAGTATCATTAAGTATAAAATTATTAACTAATTTTTAACTTCTCTGCAAGATTTATGGTATTAAATACTAATATATATGAAGAAGCAAGCACAATAAAATGAAATTAATCACATTTATTACTAGTGACCCCAATGCGACATGAACTGAGGGTGGGCCACAGTTACCTTCAAAAAGGTTATGCTAAGTAAATTTTTAATGTTTGTTTAGGGCCTAGTTTCTCAACCTGTAAGCCATGACCTTTTTGACAAACTTCTCTCTCCCAAATTACTTGCATTACAATTCATACCATTATCAAAGTTACAGTTATGAAGTAGCAACAAAAATAATTTTATGTTGGGGATCACCATAAAATGAAGAACTGTATTAAAGGGACATAATATTAGAAAGGTTGAGAAGCACTACTCTAGAGAATATCTTTGTGAAACCTGGAATCTTCAAGGGCAGTGTCCAGACCCTAGGACCGACAGCTGTTGACTTACTTTTGTCACTGTATCGTTTATAAAGCAATATAGTAACACTATAGAGAAAAACAGTCTGTAATTAATAAATACAGCAGAGGAGATAATAATTGAAATGTAAATAAAGAAAATATCTAATAAAAATTTCAAAATAAAATATTTGCGTTATTAAATCTGTGTTATACTTTCTGGCTTGCTTTTTATGTGGTAATGGTGCTAGATATAGTTTGATGAGCAAAAGTTCATTGATACCACCACCACTATTAATGCCAATAATCAGTTGTAGAGGGCTTGGCAATGTCAGTTTAACATGAGAATGTGCTGTTTTTTAAGGTGAGAAGTTTGAAATAACATACTGTTGAAGGGGGACTGATGAGATAGAGAAACTGGAAAGACCTGGGTCTAGAGCAATGGCAGAATGGTTATGAACTTGCTCTTCTCCAGAAGACCAAGGTTTGCTTCCCAACATCCTCATAGGGATGTACACAACTACCTGTTCCTATAGCACCAATAAATATGGCATTGTCTTCTGATGTTCACAGATATACTACCACCTGAAAATGCAAATCAAAAACAAAAAATAAACTACTTTTAAAGAAGTAAATAGAAAAATCAAGAGAATCTATTGAAGAGGCAGAGGTGTGAGACAATTGTGGAATTATGTTCTCAGTTAACAACCTCTCTATTCTTACCAGGAGACAAATTAGGCAAAGGGTACAAAGAAAAAGTGAGTTTGCATTCTGTCATTAATCTATTTAATGTGCCACTCTTGGCAAGTTATTTATTTTAATATTTGTAACTTTGAAAAGCTTCTTCAGAAGGGTGTGTTTAAGAAGTTTGCAGAAATATTTCAGCATGTGGACAAACTATACTGCATTCATTGTATTACTCATTATGTAAAATTAATTACCTTTTGTCAAATATGAAACAGCAAATCAGAGTAGAAATTTTCAACACTATGGGGAAATTAAAATCTTTTTTTAGAGTTTCCAAAAAATTAGGTCAAAAAGTTGTTTCTGTTCTTTACTTTTCTTTTCTATTTGGTATTATAGAATGGAAAGATACAACATAAGATTCTTCTTCAAACACCCTTCCCACTACAGTGAAAGTCACTCTAAAGTTTTAAAAATCAAAAGCCAAAGACAAATGCACTTCAGTTACCATAAATATCTGTTTCTACTGAGACCCCTACAATGGATTTCAGGAAAGGTCAAAGTGATGTCACGCTCAAAGACATATTTAAAATCTCATATATATGTTATCTGTAAACCCTTTACCGCACCCTTCTTTGTTTCAAATATAATGCACATATAATGATTTTATTACATATAAATTTAAATAGGTGATTTAATTATTTCAGTGTATTCAAAACCTACAAAATAGGCACAGTAATGGTTCACATAACGAAATAATACATCACTTTTTAGAAGTCTGTCAAGAATCAATCTGTTTGTATCTATATTTTTTCGATGAAGAACAAGCAGTCTGCAGGTCCCTGTGAAAGTAAGGTCAACTACAAAATGGACAAAGATTTTTTTTCCCCTTTAGGCATAAGAAAAATCAGTTTTACCTCTTTAAATGTGAGTCTAAAGATGCCATTACTCCTAGGACACTCTGCCTGAAAAGTCTCAGTTCATCAATCATTAGCCCCTGTGTCTGCCAGCACAGATACTCAACAGGCCTGCAGCTTCATGTGACATGAAGGTTAATAGTGAATCCGTAGGTAAAATTTGAAAATTTCCTTGATCTTTGGAAGCCATGGGGAAACTAATAAAGTTACAGCATGGAGCTTTTGACTCAGTTCAAACTTATGATAAGTAGACCGAGAGTCAAGAAGTCGAGTGAATTAAAACTAATGAGTGGACCTTATATTGAGGGAGGTAGCGCATATTAGGTAGACATTATAATATATAATAAAAAAGCTCAAGTCTCTCTTTCTTCCCCCTCCTTTTTTGGTTTTCCATCGCTTCTTTTTCTTTCTACTCTTTATCTTCTCTTCTTTTTTCTCCTCCTTCTTCTATTCCCCTTTCTCAATTAATAATTTACTGAAAAACCAATAAAACCATATATATTTTGGGGAATCATATTGACATTCCCAACAGCTTAAATGAAATGAAATAAATATGATTTTTCTAATTCATCCATTAAAGTATGATTTTGCTTGAGTCACATTAAGGAGTATTTAAATCAATAAAATAAAATAAAATCTTAGATGCCTGAAAAGCTAAACATTATTTCCCATTGTAGATATGTGACACTTAATTTGTATTGTTGTATAAGAGCTTTTCTTAAAAATGAGAAATGACATTGATATTAAAGAATTAAATATTTAATTACTCAATAGTATCTTTAATTATACCTACAATACTTATAGATTTGACACTTAATATTTGGGTACTATACACAGCACAGTACCTGAAATGTAAGAGATAATTTTTTAAATGTTTTTCTTCTAAATATTTTGAAAACTGTGTTCAAAATATTTTACATACTGACGGTAAGTTAAGTTTGTATTTATTTTAAATTCAGAAAGCTAGAATATGTAAAATTTACAGCATTGCTTCTTTTCTGAGTATGGTAATAGACATTAAATTTAATTTAATATTATTTAATTTAATTGATTTAATTTAGCTCTGTTGTGGCAGATGAAGGGGAACCTTTTTCTGTTCAAGGCCTGAGTGAACTATAAAGCAAGCTCAGAAGGGTACAAACAAGGCTACATCTTGAAAACCTATCTCAAAAATAAAACTAACAACAAAAGCGTAAGATATTTCTTCATCATAGTAGAGGTCAAAATTGGCTGAGATTGTCAGACAGTTCTATAAGAAACTGTCATTGAGATCTCTCTTAATATGTGTAATGTGCAGAGAGATTAAAAATGACACCCACCTTGTCACATTAGGCAGCCACCTCACAGAGAGATGCACAGGCAACAAAGGGAGATCAAGAGTGGGAGATATAGACTATATCAGGGAAAAATATACCCTTTAATTATCCAGTTACAAATGGTCAGTCAAAAACAAATGAAATAATAATAATAATAATAATAATAATAATAATAATAATAATAAATAAAACAGAGACAGAGCAAAAAACAAAGAAATAACACCATGCTTATAAACAGTGCTCTCTGTGTATAGAGTGTTAGCAGTTTTGAAAAATCGTAATAGGGCTTGTCTCATTTTTCAATTTGCAATGCTTTCAGCTGAGCTTCAGTGAGGAAAAATGTGTTGTCTAGAACATGTTGAGAAATAGTTTCTATGAATAACATTTTAATATAACATTATTATATTTTGAGATTATAATACAATTACAACATTTCCCTCACTTTTTTTTCTTTTGAATCTTCCTCATACTCCTCCTTACTATCTTTTAAATGTATGGCCTCTTACTTTTATTAATATTGTTACATGCATATATGTACAGAAATATAAATTCCCAAATATTTTCTTTGTAGATTGTATAACATGACATGTATTATGATGTCATGGATGACTATTTGGTTTTGCTTAGTTTTTTAATGGATAAAATCCAATGCTTCTAAAATTTTAAAATAACTAGGTTTTAGATATTTACTCTAGCATTGTTATTTAAAATTAATTGTAATGTTAATATTAATAATGCCTTGAAATGATTTAAGTCTGTTTCTTTTAAAGGTCAGTAACTGAAATTTGGGTTAAGAAAAATACCTGATTATAAAATTTATTAAATGCAACCCAAAGATAGGTAGCACATACATTTTTTATTAAATTTTCTAAAATCCCTTTATTGGTTTTAATTGATAAACTAACAGGGTAAATTTAAAAGATTAATTTCAGGATTGACCTGTGTCTAGATAGATTTTCTTTGGTTTATTTCAACTATATGCACATTGACAATGCTGAGATGAGCTAACTTGTTTAAAATGCTTGCTAAGAAATATTAACTCTGTCAGGAATGCATTGTAGTATCTAAATACTTTGCTAGTGTTAATTTTCACTGTTTTTTTTTAATCTCCTTCATGAAAGATTTTAAATGAGAATTGAAAGATCTCAGGGGCCATTTAGGATATAGGAGGCTGAGGCTATGGTGGGGGTGGGGGTCTGTAGGGCCTACTACCTATAGCCTCTGGACAAAACGAAAGCAAAATTGGAGAAAATTATTGGTAGAGAACATAGTGTTTGAGTCCTGGATAGAAAAACAGAGAACACATGAACGTACCATATTCAAGAAGGGACATGACAGTGGGGTTATTTGGGGAAAATAGATGGAGCTGTTTCTCACTTACATAAGTTCTTCATTCTCCACTGAAAGGTTCTTGAAGGGTAGAAATTTGCTCTATCCTGTATTGTTATTTGTTTTTTTGGCCTAACAAAATATTGCATTCCTGTTAAATATTAAAGAAAGTTACTTACTTCCTGATTAGGCAAATCTTTTTGAAAATTTATTTTTTGTCTGTGAGATATTTTAGTCTGTTCTGTTACTACAAAAACAATATGATTCACAAATGTATAGTGTTAGATATAGAAACGACGTTCATTGAATTGTTAAGTTCACTGTGCATGTTCATAGATGAGCTGTTCTAATGATGTGAGAGACAATATCATTGTCCACACCCTTGAAAACTTCTTTTTCATTTCTTGCCCTTTTGTATAAAGACAGTGAGTTGCATTAACCATCTTTACCTGAGTTTTCTTTCTTTCTTTTTTTTTTTAGTTTTTCCAGTTTGCTCAAATGTTTATATTTCCTTTGGAATACTGAGACTTTAAAACAAAAATAAAACAAAACAAGCAACAAAAAGGCAAGAGCAAAAAACCTTGGCATGATATTAACTGTAGTTAGTGCTAAATATTTTGTATGTTTAAAAATCTGATATGGGGTGTTGTTTCTTTTATTATGCCACAGTTTGTTAGGATGTTACTGAACCTGTGTGTAAATTTTTACTTTGCACACAAAGAAATGTTTACTTTAGCTGGTGTGTGTGTGTGTGTGTGTGTGTGTGTGTGTCCATTTTACACAGTGTGCACCTGACTGCTTTATGGCTTTGAGAAGCTGCAGTCAGAAACTAAGAAGCAGAGACACAAAGGGAGATTCTCAGAAGGATGCCTCCCATCACTTTTACAACGTTTATGAAGGAGTAAAAACGTAGACTGAGAAAGACAGAGATGGGAAGGAGACTGCAAATGCTTTCTCTGTGGTTGATACTAGGTAGTACGATCACTGTTCCGGAAGAATAGTTAACATTTCAGTTTTTCGACTGGCTACTTGATTTTAAAATGTGACTGCTTGTCTGTGTTGACTTAGCATCTTAATGTTTGTGTGTGTGTGTGTGTGTGTGTGTATGATTTTGGAAGGCATGGGATAGCTAATGAAATAGTTTTGTAACTTCATTTTTCTAACGTGTGGAAATTTCATCTAGTTATTGTTATGAAAAAGACAGCTCCTCTTAGCTTAAGTTGCTTCACTTCTGGTACGTGATGGATGTATCTGGGTCAATATTTTAACAGTAATCTTTCTACTTTGTATGGTATTTGACTGTTGGGGACTACGTGTATTTATATCTCATAAATGGCTTCTTTCCATCTTCTGAGAGAAACTGATTTATGTGGTAATCCTACCACATGATTTTATTTTATTTTTTGATGTTTCATATTTTTTGCCATTTGTGGTTCAGATTTCTGGTTACTTAGAAAATTGTTTTAAGGTTCATTTAAGGATCAATTTGTCTTAAACTGGTCTTTAAATGACAGCTTTTGTAAGCAAGTATTTTTTAATTGATTTTAGTACATTTAATGCTCTATGTATCCGAATAGGAATGCATAAAGCTGTGTATCTAAAGTTTACATATTGCACAAAATATCAGTCAAGGGCTATTGCTTAGCAAACTGTCTTTATAGTAACCATGTAGGCATGGCTACAGAAGAAACAATAAAATAGGCTATTGACAGTAGCCAAGCTGGCAGTTACCATGCTTGTGGGTCACAACTTGTGTCTCAAATCAGGTCTGACCACCAGTCTTCAATTAGTAAATTAAAAGAGTTAAATTAAAAGTAGAAAGAAGAAAGATGAGATTTAGTCATGGTGTCCACATTGTGAAGACGGACAAGGGGATCCCCTTAACCCCAAAACTACATTTAGCTGTGCAAATAGCAAGAATACTTTTCATACTTAAGATTCTGTTTTATCTATCATTGTGTAATTTATCCTATCTATTTAGTATTAAAATATATTCTGCCATTTGACATGTATATCACTTACCAATACTAAGAATTTCTTTTTCAACAGTAGCTGTGTCTTTTAGTTTTTCTACTATTGGAGCAAATTCCTGAAAATAATAATCTTAAGGAAGGCAAAGTATGTTTCTGCTCATGGTTTGAGTGCACAATCAATCATTTTGGAGAAGGCTCACTAGAAAGATGACCTCCTGACTTTGACAGCAGGACTCAGAGTCTACTTTCTCTCATCTCAGCAGAACATGAAGTAGACAGATATGTAGAATCCAGAACACATTTGAGCTAAAACCCTATAGGTCTACTGCTTTCCAATTCACTTCTTCTGCCTTCTCAATTTTTCAGAACCACCCAAATCATTCCAACCAGTCGGAGACTGAGTGCTAAAACACTTGACTATATGGAACATATTTTATATCAAAACCATAGTATCTCAACCTTTGCCCTGGTAGTCTCATTGGCATCTACTAACAAAAAATACACTCGATTCAGCTTCACATTTTCACACAGGTTTTCAATTCTAAAACACTTCAAAATTTCAGTGTCTAAAGTCTTTTCTGAACAATAAAGCAATCTCTCAACTATGAATGATCATTTTTGTAACTGATGTTTCCAATATACAATTGTCATAGTCTCATTTCACACAAGATAACAAAGGGAAAATAGAAAATTTTCATTCTTTTGCTGAGAAATATTAATTCTATTCTGTTTCCCAGATAACAAACTAAGGACAGACCAATGGAATGTTTCAACCCAAGCCCAGCTTGTTGAAGCAATTTATTTATTGAAATTACCTATAGTAGTTTGTATGAGAAGTTATTTATCAAAACCATTTTAGATAACTCAAAGGAAAAAAAACAGCTTTCAATTAAAAGGCTGACTATATCATATGAAAATTTCATAAAAGTTGCAAGATGGAATGTACGTTCAGTCAACTTTCTACTTCCTATAAACTTTAAGGACCATCCCCTTCTATTTCCACTAGTGAGTGCTAACAAACCCATTAGCCAGCTGCCATTGTCACCACATTGCTTTTTTTTTAATGTATACAAATAAAGGTTAACATTACTTCTTCTTTTAGATGGCAAAGGGATGGTTCATGTTATGGCAAGATGAATAGTTTATACTCTATTGATAGTAAAGCAAGAAAATAATAGAACAGAGCAAGACTGAAAGAAAACCTGGGTGGCCAGCATGAAACTCTAGCTGTACCTACAATTGTCTACATAGTAAGTAATTTAAAATCTAGCATTGTACGTTAAGAAACTTCTTGCTCATGTGGTATCAGGGACAGAAGGTCAAAACATGTTCATCATCCATGGAAATAATGACTTTCTCTAGGCCTAAACTGCTATGAGTACATCTCTCCCTCCATCTCTGTTGCCTAAACATTATATGGCCAATTTAGTGAGCTGTCACCATTCACACCCAGTCTCATTATTCTGTGAAAATCCTGAGTCCTTTACATCTCCAAAGGGCCTGTATTCACCATTACACTTTAAACGTTTCCTCCCCACCTTCATCTATAGCCTGTTCAGGGATTTGTCCAGTAAGGCTGTTCTTGCTACATATTGACTTAGCAGGTCTTTAGAAGTCTTGACTTAAACTTCCAGGTCTCCTCATTTTTGTATCAGAAAAACATAAACAAGCACTATGTGAGAATGGAAAATGATTCTGCCAGTTTGAAAATCTCTCTGAAGCCTCTACAAGTCCTTCCCAGGTCTCTAAGCATTGAATAGACTGAACTCTACAAAACACTTCAGTAGATGTCCCTTACTTAACAGAATGACTGACAGTGCTCCCTTGCATTTCCTTATCAAATAAATTTTCCTTCCTGACAAACATAGCCTTCAGTGGGAAGAATCTTGTTCTGGTGACAGTTTTCTTAGTGCCAAAGCCAAAGTTAAGGGCTCTTTTTTGTTGTTGTTGTTGTTTAACAATCTCATTAAATGCCAAGCAATATTTCTATATTATCTATTCTGCAACTTTTAGCTATCTTACTTCCTTCTGTCACAAATTTCCTACATCTTTTTTCATCTCTCTCCTCTTTGTTTTGTTCTCTCTCCTCATAAATTCAGAAAAAGTGCAATGAGTAGTAACCATTCTAGAGTCTACTTGATATATTACTTGAATTTGCATGCAAACTTAAAATTTCCAGAAACTAAAACAGAGACACAGAGAGGAGCTAACTTCTTCTTTACTAAATATAAAGTGATTTACTGTATGTTCTTAGATAACTGGATTGTTACAATTTTACCACTTCAAATGACCCCTTAAAATTTATCTGTATATATAAAAGGACACTGTAACATAAGGACTTTAATTTCATGAAACTGTACATTTGCTTTAGTGGTTGATAAAGAAAAGTTCTTTCTGTAATGTTTCTTCTATTTTAATACAAATTCTTAGTACTAATAATGAAGTCTTAACAAAGCTTTTTCTGTACAGTAATTGAGCTTATTAAAAGTTTCAGAGTTCCTAAAACAAAGAGATCATAACAAAACTCAACAGAACTTAATAATACTGGGGAAAAATTACACCATGACTTCCATAGTGAAACAAATAGGTAACCTATAATAAAGCATGGCTCCAGTTATAGCAGATACACAAAAGTATTGTGAAATATACTTCCACATGTCCACAGGAATTTTTATCCCTATAGTGCATATTTAGGAAAAAAATGAATCTTAAGGCTATTACCGTGATTATTATAATTTTAAAACCCTAGAGTCTTTATTTATCAATCAACTCATTGAGAATAGTGCCTTTGTGTGTGTGTGTGTGTGTGTGTGTGTGTGTGTGTGTGTGTGTGTGTACGTGCATGTACAGTATTTCCATAAAGGAATGGCTAAAACTAAAAAGCAGTAATTTGCCTAGATTAGAAGTGTATTTATTCATGTTTCTGAGGTTAGATAATCTAAAATAAAGGCATTATCTAATGAAAGACTTCTTATTCACATGACGTAAGTCATAGAAGCAGAAGTGTAAACCCTGGGCAGACACTTTGAGAAAAGTACTGGAGAACAAAGCAAACAAATGGCTTGTGAAGTATGGATTAGGGGACTTCAATCCATTAGGACAGCAGCAGTGCTTGTGACATAAGAAGTCCAGCATAGCAACACCTAGATTTTGAAAAAAAAAGTTCAAAACATTTCAGATAAACAGATAAATGTTAAAATTAGTGAAAACAAAAGAAAAACATGGGACTTACTTTGGATGGTTGATACTTTGATATATCACAGTCTTGCTCTGGGAGATAAATGTTGTAAATAGGTATCTTACTGTGGACTGTAGTTTTACATGCAGACAGTCTCAGTTAGGCTTTCGGATTGTTACAATGAAACATGATGACTAAAAATGCAAGTTGGCAAGGAAAGGGTTTACTTGGCTTATACTTCATATTGCTGTTCTTCATTAGAAGAAGTGAGTATAGGAACTCAGACAGGGCAGGAATCTAGAGAAAGGAGCTCATACAGAGGATGCTGCTTACTGGTTTACTTCACAAGACTTACTCAGCCTGCTTTCTTATGGAATCCAGAACTACCAGCCCATGGATGGAACCACCCATAATGGGCTGGGCCCTCCCACACCAATCAGTAATTTAAAACACCTTACAGCCAGATACTATGGAGACGTTTTCTGAATTAAATTTTCCTGATTTTAGATAACTCTAATTTTAGGTCAAGTTGACATAAGACTATCTGGCACAATTACCATGTCTTGAATAATGATTTATGCCTAAGAAGTTCATCAATCATTCTTTTTAAAAGGTAGACTTAAGTTTTAACTACTTGGAATAGTCTATCATAAGGAACATTTATAGATGTGTGAATAAAATCAATAAAATGTATATAAGAGACACCAGGTCCACAAGACAAAACAGAGGGCAGATTGTGGTGGAAAGCAGCCTAACAGAAACTGTTATAGTTTGGAGTTTAGTTTGATTTTATCCCTGAACATTTGTATTCTTAAAGCTTTGACTCCAGTGGCCAATGTTCTTATGTACTCTATTGGTTTTGTTGCTTTTTCCTGTGTGTGTGAGAGGAATATTTTTTGTCATTATTATTGTTGTTGTTGCTTTAGTTTGGATTTTTGTTTGTGAGACTGTTTTGTGTCAGTGAGCATTCATGAACCCCAAAAGACCACCACTGAGCTCTTTCTGATGAAATAGCATTAGGGTCTCCTTATTAGAAGCTCAGGCTTGGGCTCCCCTCCAACTTAACCCTGACAAAGCAGGACAGGAAAGGAAGACTGAGCAGACTGGAATCTTTAGCAAGACAAAGTTTTATAGTAAATGGAAGTAAGTGTGTGTGTGTGTGTGTGTGTGTGTGTGTGTGTGTGTGTGTGTGTGTGTG
>JANHMN010000001.1:232701955-232735909 GCA_030674055.1 Rhabdomys pumilio | reverse complement strand
AGAGAGAGAGAGAGAGAGAGAGAGAGAGAGAGAGAGAGAGAGAGAGAGAGAGAGAATGCATATTTAGTACAGAGTACATTCTAGGCCAGCCCTGGGTCTCATGTACGATTAGTCCTTTTTTCTTTTCTTTCTTTTTTTTTTTTATTTTTTAGGAAAGAAATTCTCACTGAACTTTCTCAGCAGGTGAGGCTGGCTGCAAAATTACCAGACATTTATTTGTATCTACTTCCCCGTGTTGGGATTATGAACGCATCCCATGATACCCCACATTGTTTATGGCATTGTATTCAATTTCCTCTGCTTTCTTTTTTTCCTTTATTTTTATTCTTTCTCTCTTATACTATCATTCTTTTTATGAGGTATTGATCATTTTGGTTTATGTCAATAATTTATTTTTATATTCACTTCACATTGAAATCACAACCCTGCTGCCCTCTCTTGCAAATTCCACCCATATAAATGCCTCCCCACCTCATTGCCTACTCCCCTTATCCTCAGAGAAGGCAGGCATGCGTTAGGTACCACTCCACCCTGGCACATCTAATTCCCACAGGACTATGGAGATCCTCTCACACTGAGGCCCAACCAGGAACTCCAGGTAGAGGTAAGGGGATACAATGGCAGGAAACAGAGAACATGTCCGATCCAATAGTTAGGGGACCCACATGATGACCTAGGTGCACATTTGGTACACATGTTTAGGGGTCTAGGTCCAGCGCCTGCATTCTCCCTTGTTGGTGGCTGAGGCTCTGTAGCCGTCACTTTCCAAGATTAGTTGCCTCTGTAGATCTTCTTGTTATGACCTTGACCCCTCCAATTTGCTTACTTCTATCGCCCACTCTTCCACCAGACTTTCCTCGCTCTACCTGCTGTTTGGCTAAGGATCTTTGCATCTGTCTCTGTCTACTGCTGCATGAAACATCTCAGCAGACAGTTGTGCTAGGTTCCTGAATGCAAACACATTAAAATATCTTTAATAATGTCAGGGGCTTACTCTCTCACGTGTGGTTGGTCTCAAGTTGGAGCAGTCATTGGTTGGGTGTTCCCTCAGTCTCTGCCCCATCTTTATCTCTGAACATCTTGTAGGTAAGACAAATTTTGTGTTGAAGATTTTATAGGTGGATTGCTGTCCCCCTCCCTCCTCTGGAAGTTTTGCACAGCTATAGAAGGTAACCGTTTCAGTCTCTATATCCCCATCTCATAGAAATGCCAGCTATGGTCATCCTCATAGAGAGAAATCTGTTCAGTCCTACTTATCTCTAATATTGAGCACGAAATTTTAACAGGTTTCACAATAGTTTGCTATGTCACTAGAACTCATTTTTTCTGGTTATTTTCTACTCTGTTTATGCATTGCAAATGTTATCATGATGTAAAATATAGCATTTGTCATGTAGTAGTTGTACTTTTTGATACATACTTAGCATTATTTTATTTAATGAATAAGGAAAGCTCTGTGTTTGCTTCCAATACAACAGGTGAATCCACACAATTTGAGATTAAAGCTTTGAGGCTCCAATTTTTATGCTACTTTGTCCCAGTTTATTTTTTGAATACCTATGAAAATTATATTTTGTAGCATTAGATTCTACAGTTACAATAGGCACAAATTAATTATTGGGACATATTTAATTAACAGTACCTCAAAAAATTTTAAGATATAATTAATAGTGTAATATACAATTACTTGTAAATACATGTTTATTTTATAGCCTTTAAAAATATATTCAACCACCTTTTAAAAATATGTTATGAAGAGCATTATTATGACTGTAAAATGGAAATGATGTTAAATCTCTGAGGAAGATCTGGTAATAATGTTTATATTTACCAGAACTAAATAGTTCAGTTTTTACATTGATTTGTGGTACAGGCAGCAATAGCTGCTTGGAAAGAATGTAATTAACTACTTGGCCACATATAAATAACAGTTGACATTTGTTAACATTTTGTATATTGCTATGTACTGTTGTGAATTATTCTTCCATGTGGCATTTATTTCCTGTGAGCTTATGGTTATAGACTCTGCCATGAGGAATTCTCTTGCATTTTGATGATACAATGTTATCTTTTCTTGTGATTGGTAAAGATAGAGAATGCTATAATTTTAGAAAGCTGCAATGCAGTGGATTTTATAAACAAAAGATCTTTGATAAACTATTCAGGGTCAATGTGATGACTCATACTTTAAATGTAAATTTTTATAATCAAGAACCCAAAGATAATATAGAAAAATGTTTATAAATGTACATTTAAAAAAGGAAATAATTCATGTCTGAATTTTTATTATACAGTTACAAAGTTTTCAACAATTATGCACAAATTTTAAAATATATTTCATAACTTAAATATAAAATTAAAATATATAATTTTACTCTGTAATATTTATTTATTGACAAAAATGGTAATTTTACTCAAAATCTGTTAATTTAGAAATAATTTTTACACATAAATTAAATGCAATTCAGTAAAAAGTAATTTTTTAGAAAATTTAAAACAGAAAAAAACTTAAGAGAGAATGGATTGTAATAATACTATAAATTAAGTGGTACTTATTATTTCAATAAATACTTCTAAATTTTCTATAATTTACAGTTTATGTGTGCATCAGTCCCATTATGTCTGGATAACATTATTTTCTTGCAGCAAACCACCTATGTAGATATTTTTCCATTTCTTCTTCCATATAAATCATTGAATCTTCAGGTAAGTGTTCAAGATATTCTACTGTATGCTAGTTTTCAGGTGTGGATCTCCATTAATTCATGTCTACTGCAAAGAAAAGAGGCTCTGATGAGGGCAGAGTGAGACACTGGTATATGGCTAGAGTAGAATGCTTTTAGGACTTGCATTGTTCATTTGATCAAAAATGAGTAGAAGCTTTTCCCATAGGACCCATATCCAAAATAGTCTCATGTTTTTGACCTCATTAACAGCATCAGGGCTCCACATCATGATGTGGGCCTTACATTCAATAAAATAATAGTTTTTTACTTCCATAACATTTGTATCTCTCTGGTACCAGTATAACTTGCAAACTTGTCAATGTTTTAGGTGGAAAGTTTGTAGCCAAATGGAATGATTATTTTTCTCCACTAAAAGTGGGTGTAATACACTCTAGCGTCATGAACAGTGTTCAACAGGAATGAATATGCTATTTGGGTACTACCTTGAATTCTCAGTGTTTATTGAGTTAACCAATTAGTGTCTTCACAATAGAGGCTTACCACAAGCTTTTAGAGACTAACCAATAGCAATGTCAATAGCCTGTACATTTGAGGAAGCTGGCTTTATAGGACAACTTCGGTCAATGACTCAATAAAATGTAAACCGTTACTGGTACTCTGGAATTTTTCTTTATAGTACCCGATATCAAACTGGGACTTTGTCTCACCCATGATATGGTAACTCTATTTAAATTATTTTATATGTGTATATTGTAGGAAGGTTTTATAGTAGTTGGCTTCTATATGAATTTTCAAAAGAAAATATTTAAGTTTCAGTTGTCTATCCCCTTCTTCCCTCATTTATCATTTATCATATCCTCATTGAATATTCATATTGTAACTTTCTACTTGTCCTTATTTTCACAGTATATTCTATCCCATTTCCTTGTAACATCCCTGCCCCTCTAATTCATTACTAGCTATAAAATGTCTGTTGATATTCTACATGAAACAACATATTAAATGTTGAAAAGCTAAGACTCATTAAGACAACATACAAAAGACTGGTATAAAAATAAGCTAATAAAAAATTCAGCATGGAAACGGGGAATTGGACGCAAAGTCCCACACCTAACCAGAAATCTTTCTACCATTTATACCTTCACACAAAGACAAAATAATTATTCCCCATGTAGTAATAGTAGTAGTAGTAAGTAGATGTGTGTGTGTGTGTGTGTGTTCTATTTTGTTATGGTGTGTGGGAATTTAAATTTTTGTTTTATTTTTCTTTGTTTTGTTGTCCTCTTTCTTTTTGATTGGTTTTGTTGATTTTTCTTTGTTCATCTGTTTGAGAGAAATAATATAAAGTTGGATTGGTAGGGAGGTAGGGAGGATATATGAGGATGTAGGGGAGAACAAAAATATATTAAAATGCATTTCATTAAATATTTTAAACATTTAAAGAGTAAAACAATTAAAATAACTTTATGTCACTAAATTGAAAATGATTTATAAAAACTCATTTATAAATCGTGTAAACTTTCTTTTCTTTATTTCTCAGAGTAGAAACTACTATTTTAAAGTAATTTCAAAAGGACAAGTAGTAAATTCAAATGACAGATGCACAAATCTCCCATATTACAAAGCATAGTAGACGTTGATGGTGAGGTCAAAGCTTTTTATCCTTTGTTGAAACAGCAGCAGGACTTTAAGCATAAGGACCAAATTTTCTCCGTTTCAGCTGTGAGTCTTGAGAACACCTCACTCATGAATCTTTAGGGAAGCATCTTAAAACAGGAGGTAGAGGTAACCAAAGAGCATACCAAAAAGTAGATATAAAATCAGATCCCTTTAGGTGACATCAAAGATTTATAGTAGCAGATCATCTTTCCCCTGGGAATTCTGCAGGCTAGCTAACATTAAAGCAGATACAGACAACCTGAGACAGGAAAGAGTCCTCAGTTCTAGATGATAGGCATGGGACTCTACTTCCTTACTCAGGATCCTCAAATGAAGTATTCTCTGGACTTTGGGATTTGGCAAATTTTATTAGAGAGAACACGACAGATGAACCACTGTACTAATTAAGCTTAAGAATGAAGTCTGAATTCTAAAGACCATGCCCAGATGGTTCATATAGTATGGCTTCAATCATTCAAGGCTAGGTTACACTTGTTTGACAGAGATGAGATAACTCAACATCATGTAGGACCTCTGTGAGTCTGACATAATGTTCTTGTATATAGGTAAGCTCCATTTTCTAGTTTTAAATTAATATTAGTCATAATTAAGAAAGGAAAGTTCATGTATCTTCTACATCACAAGTCACAGAAATATAGAATCATTGATCTTACATTCAATTACTTTTTCATATGCAATGTACCTATTAAGTAAAATAGTGTAAAGAAAAATATTATAAATTTAATATCATACAGGTTATATAGTTATAAACAATTATATACAGTTAATATAGTTTAAAACCCTCACTGGCTAGTATCTCTATCCCTTCACATTAAAGCATAGAAAAATATTAGTGGCTTAGACAGAAAATCTTTTCTATCCTTGTAACTGTCTGCTTCATAGTTTGTCTTATTAATTACAGGTTAATGTTGCTTTATTTCTAGATAAAATTTCATGGTAAGCCAAACTAAGCCATAAGTATTAATTTCAATATCATCCAATACATTTTAGCAATGAAACAACTTGAAATGTTTACTATTAATAAAAGCACATTAAATGTGTTCTGCTGAACATCTTCCCAAGCGTATGCATTCTGATAAATTGCACAGGTCTTAGTTAAGATGATTGTCAGGACACCATTTTAATGCAATGAATCTTAATGACTCCACCATTGATTAATTGCTTGCCTAATTGTGAAAACTGAATTAAATAAATTAGAAGCAAGAAAAATCAATTTGTCAACATCAAAGCCCAATTAAGTTATAAAGTTGACAAATACAGCTTCCAAGTTTAGAGGGAAAAAAAACTGAATGTCTCTTGGTAAACTCCAAATATATTTAATTAAGGGGAAAGTTAAATTTTCTTTAGAAAATAGCCAGTACTTAAAAAATTCTGCTTGATTCTTTCCTGTTTAGCATCAAAATCAATCTCTCAAGCTGTTTCTCAGATGTAATCTTTTTAAAGGACTCTTCGATTCCCATTCAATTATACTGTTCTTTCCCCTCTCCTTTTTCTAGGCTTTAACATTGCATCTCATGCACACTAAAGCTGACTAGCCTTTCGTAGGCTACAGGAGATCACCATTGCCTTTCTCTATAAGGGCTACAGCACAGTCATGTGTCCAATCTGGAGTTAAAAGTCTTCAGTGTTCAAATACTATATTTATATCATTGATGTTTCGTAAATAACTAATGACATTACTCAATGCAAAAATGAATATGTTCACCCATATCTTCCTCTCTTACCTCCTTCAATCTTCTTAGCTATTCAAAATGAATTTTACAGCCTCTGCTTTAGTGTGTGTGAGAGAGCTAATTTTTTTTATTGGATATTTTATTTACATTTCAGATGCCATCCCCTTTCCCCATTTCCCCTCCCTAGAAAACCGCTATCCCATGCCTCCTTTTCCTTTTTGCTTTTATACAATTTTTTAAAATGTTAATCAAAGGCTTTATAAGTATGGTAATGCTCAATCAGAAGTGTAACCTAATACCCAACCTAGATATATAAACTGTCTGACTGGTGGAGACACATGAACTTCTGCCTCCATGCCCCCTCTCTCTTTCTCTTTCTCTCTCTCATCACCTTGCTTCTCCTCTACTTCATCTTCTCCTCTCCTTACTCCATCTTTTCTTCTCGGTGCTCCTTCCCCCCTTAGCTCCTCCTACATATCACCCTTCCTGTTAAAATAAAACTTTTCTTTCAAAATACAATTAGAGCATAATTATTCCTATTTGTACCAGTGAGGTACAAGATAGTCTTAATACCCAGTCCATCCTTTTGTTGACTAACCAGAACCTCTGTTGTCTCTTTTGACTAAAAGACTTAGTTTTGAATCTGGCTTTTTTCTTGGCTTTAGAATGGAGAGCTAATTTTTAATTACATTTTCCATACTTTCCATTATCTTGTTTCTCATAGGAACATTATGAAATGGATACACTTATTCAATAGTTATGTTTTAGGAAAAATAAAATTTGAAGAGTGTATGTTTTATATTTATGTAACAGGAAAGTCGGGATTAGAATTCTATCAGCAAGGCCACATATAGCTTTGGTAGACATAAGTCCTTTAATTTTTATAAACTTTTTTTATAAAATAAATTTTAAAATTTCCTGAGTGCTACTATAAAATATATTGATACTGTATATATAACCTTTTTATCTCAAAAAATTTATTCAAATATAAAAAAATAAAATACATTGGAAATTTATGAAAGTCTACAGCAATGGTTCTCCACCTTGAGTCACAATCTGCTTTGAGAGTCCTATATCCTACATAAAATATATTTACATTATGAGTCATAACAGTAGCAAAATTACCTTTACAAAGTAACAACAAAAAGAATGTTATGGTTGGAGGAACTGTATTAAGGGTCACATCATTAGGAAGTTTGATCTACAGATATTGTTTTTCTTTCTGATGCTTATGCCTTTTAAGGGCATGAACAGAATATCTATCTGACGTTCACATCATCTAGAATGCAATCAATCCCTGGCTTTTCTAGGTCAAAAAACCAGGAAGGATTTTGTCTACAATACTGTCATACATCTAGAACTTGTTTTATTCAATGACACTAAATTAGTTTTCACCCTATAAAAATCTGTGATTTCATAAAGTACTTAAAGATAAAAATTCAATTGCATTTATTATTCATATTATGGTACCATGTCTACTAATTTTTAATAAATCGATATTCCCCATTATCAATAATGCAACAAATACTAAAATAACCATTGTTAATAAATTTAATGTTATTTGTTTTTGACAATAGAAATATTTTATATGTCTTTCAACTTTTGTTTATCGATACAAAATATTCAGGAAGATTCTGTTATTATTTTATTCGGTTTCTATATCCTTTGCTTGTTGTAATATACTGTTTTACAAATCATACAAATTCATCTGTATATGTCTAACAGTTTACATGTATTTATTTAAAAGAACTTTCTTAAAGATTTAAATTGTTGTTTTAATATGTTTTATAGAATTAATGATTTTCCAGAAATCAGCCATAATCTTACTTGAAATGTCTTATTTTCATATGAATAAGATGATATTATCACTGAATACCTTTAAACTACAAAAACTTTTTTTAAAATTTTCAACATTACTGAATCTTTGATATAATTTACTAATGATCAGTCCTATAATGTCTTTTCTGAAGCCTGTTTTCATTTGTTGCTCTGGGTTGCAGATATGTGATCTATGTATATTAGCACGGAAGTTCTCCTGCCTGTGATTACACATGTGGAGACCAGAGATCAAAACTGACTTCTTTTATCATTCTGCCTCATTTTTTTTTAAAGATAAGTTCTCTTAGTAGACCATGATATCACTGTCTTGGATAGACTGTTTGTCAAGACAGTCTACAGGATTCTCTGTCCTCTGCATACCTAGAGCTGGGGTTACAGATGGACACTACCATTTTAGCTTTGTAAACAGTTTATTGTGCAACAGGCATTATAATCACTGGGCAATCTTCCCAGCCCAGTGTACAGCCTATAATTATAACAGTTCTCTAAAAGAAGTGAAATAATGAAATGAATATATATCAAATGATAATACTTTAATAGATTTATTTTCACCACATTGCCTAGGTAGTCCAAAATGGATGTCACACTCAAGAATCTGAAACTGGAAATTATTCTGTCCAGTGGGCTGCATACCTCTACAATAAAGACCTGGTGATGAATACCTAGAAGAACTGGTTGTTTTCATTTTTTTCCCATTAGCATCCTGAAGAAGACGGCTGGGAAAAATCACCAATGTAATGAATGCAGCGGCAGCAGCAAGACTTGCCTTCAATTTATTCCAAGTCCAGTTAACTTAACAATCATAATGTTCCATTGTAAGCCTTTTAACCTGGTCTCAATTCTGAAAACTCACTTCCTTTGCTCGTTTTAATCATATTTTTGCAAATTAATTACTGAAACATTGTTGAAGCTATTTTTTCAAAGATATACATCCATATTAGTAAAAAGTAGTCTTAGTAACTTTATAACAACAAATTTATCAAATTCTTAGATTGTTTTTAAGAGAATTTAAAATAATTTTATACTTGAAGTCATAGGTATTTCTGGGTCTACTAAATATTTTTACCTTTGAGAAGCTAATAGTTTTGTTTATAATAGTTCAAGGACCTATTTTTACTAATTTTAGAAAGAATGTAATTTAAAATCAAATTTCTAGCATTACAATAATCCTATCACATAATTGGCAAATTTTTGCTTCAGTGAATATGTGCCAATTAACATTTTACTGTATGTCTTTTTTACATACACACTCAGCTCATATCTCAACTTCCATAAACCACTCATGAAATACATGAATTTTCAAACTCAATTAAGTCCTTTTTTGCTTCATTAAGTATAAATATATTACCCAATTTTGTTACATTTTATTTTTTTTTAAACTGGATTAAGCTTTGTTAGTTTGATACAGAATTGTCTCATGGTCATATGAGCTGAAGACAATTCTAGCAATGACAAGTCTTTAAATTTTCATTTTATTAAATAGATTGAAAAGAGCATCTCTTAATGAACATTTACTCTAAGATTTAAGCCACATTATACTCCCAAGAGTACAGTAAGTACTACATAGTCCATGAAGTGTTCACTCTTATTTTGTGACATTGATTTGCCCTATCACAATTTTTAATCTTCAGAAGAATATCTTTCTCTAACAGGATGAGCTCCCACATACTGTAATAGAGGACTACATGATAATGCTGTTTGGTTGCGATTTAAATGTAATAGTGAGACATTAAAACACATGCTAATTTCAGTCTGAACTAATAAAATGTTTTTAACCTTGACCAATCAAGATAATCATGCATGAAATTGTTGAAAGTACCAAATTATTCTAAATAAGTTGATCTGTAAGCATGCATTATGGGAAATATTTATTAATAAAACCCTTAGATAATTTTATTTAGAATATATTTGGGGCTGGATGCTTGTGTAACAGTTCAGTATAAATAATGTTCTCATTATGCAAGGATAAAATCATTTGAGTTCTGACCACCAGCACTCCCATATAAATACATGCCCAATGACATATATCTATAATCTTAGAATTAGACAAACAGAGGAAGGTGAATCGACAGAGCTTTCAAGTGATCTAGCCTAGCTGAGTTGTTTAGTTTCATGATCACTGAAAATCTCCTTAAAAACTAATGTAACACAGAAATGAAGGAATACATCTGGCATTGACATTCGGCATCTCCATGCACTTACCATCTGCATGCACATCAGCACAAAGGAAGAAAAAACATATACACACATCACATGTATACATAGCCATACACATGTTTATATTGTGTTTGGGTATACATAAACTGAACATCATTAACGTAAATACATGTTAAGATGATTTTATTTGAAAATTGGGTGATAAGATGTGTTTTGTTATTCCAATATTTTTTAATACATAATATATTGCAATGTATGGTAAGATATGTTGGAGATGAGACCAAAATATTTACTTAACATTTACAGATGCTTTATGTACATCTTTCACACAACTGGAAGGTCCATTGCTGTATGTGCAATTTGACTTCAGCTTGTCACATAAGTTTAGGAGTAATCATTTTCAGTTACAGTTTATGATTTCCCTCAAAAAGTTCCTGAGGCATATTTTACCCGCAAGTTGGTAGGAGCTAAGGTGGGAGGAATAAGGAGAGGAAGAGGAGAAGTAAGGAGAGGAAGAGGAGAAAGAAGAGGAGGATCTAGGCAGAGATGTAGGAGGATGGGGAGCCACGCATATATGGAGGGCAGTCCTGGGTAACAAGTTATATCTAAGTTAGTTAATTGGGAAACACCTCCAATTGTGTGGGCATCTTTTTCTTGAAAATTACCAAATATATAAAACCTTTGGATAATCTAAGCATTATAGTCTCATTTTCTACCAGGCCCTCGTGGATGGCAGGATGGTCTGGGCTCAGCCCAGCCATGTGGAGACAGTATGGAAGATGGGGAGAGCCAAGCCAGTGTGTAGTGGGTGGCAGGGCCAGTGTCTCTCACTGCCTGAGCCAGCTGCCTGAACCCGGGCAGCAGCAAGAACCCGCCACTGTTCGTGGCCTCAGGCCCAGCCTAGTTGGGAACTTGTCAGCTCTGTAAAACAAGACAGATTGGGAAACGCCGTTTTAAAACAATACTTCAATAATTCCTGATTTCTATATTTTCAAATTTTAGATATTCCATCTGTGACATAATGAATTGTTGGAAATATTATTTTGTTGGGAGGTAATTTATTTGCAAAATATCAGAAGCAAGTAAAATAAAACACTAGTGACTAAAAGAAGTTATTTATTTTGGAAACATTTCAGATAAATCAGTTGATTTCCCATAGATGTTACTCAATAGCACCTTACACTCTATAGTAAGTCAGTCAAAAAGGAAGTTGCAGTGGACTTGTTGAGAAATCTTGCAGTTGCAAAATACTTAAAAAAAAAATTCACCTTGCAGTTGAAGAACATTTTACCAAAGAGAGGTAGATATTACATATCTTTTAATCATTATAAAAGCAAAGAACAAGTTAAATTCTAGAATTAAAGTTGAAGTCTTGAGTTGTTTTCTTTTTAATGAGGACCATATTAAATCAACTGCAGAAGGATTTTGCTTGAAGCACAGGTTTAAATATCAAGTGTTTATCTTAAATGGCAATATGATTTTATTTTGTAACTATCATTCAGAATTATGTGTGATTTAGATTAACTGACACATTTTTTTTAAATGTGTAGCCCAGGCTGGCCTCGAACTCGTGATCCTCCTGCCTCTGCCTCCTTCAGCAAATCCTACCAGAGTGTGCCACCACAACCGGCTGACACATTTTTACAACTGAAATAATGATGAATAAGCTGTAATTAGGCTTCCACAAAATCTGTGGATAATTACTCTTTAAAAATTAAATATAAATATATACACATAACTGTGGTACCCTACAGAGAATAAAATATTACTCATAATGTAACCAGAGTCAATACCTAAAGTAATATAAATTTAATTTTGAATATAGTAATCTAATTATATCATATAAACATAATATAGACATTATTATATTTATATTTTGCACATATTATCTGAACTATTTTGAAATATACTTCAGTATGTCACATAATAAAAAAATGAACAAAATCATGTGAATAATCAATAGTTATAGCAAACACAAATACACAATCCGATCAGGTGCAATGTAAGGGAAACATTAAATTTATTTACGAGAAACACATATGAAATGTAGCTTAAGATCTAATGCAGAAGGAATTTATAGAGTTCACATCCAGTAGATAGACAGGGCACCAAGTGAGGGAATGAGGCTGGCATCCTATAGTCAAAACTCTGATCCAGAATTGCTCCTGTCTAAAAGAATTGCAGGGACAAAAATGGAGAAGAACCTGAGGGAAAGGAGGTCCAATGACCAGGCCCAAATTGCGATCCAGCTCAGGCAGAAACTCTAAGGCCTGACACAATTACTGATGCTATGGTGTGCTTACACACAGGAGCCTAGCATGGCTGCCTCTCAGAGGTGCAACAAGCAGCTGAAAGTGTCAGATGCAGATATTTACTCCCAATCAATGGACAGAAGCCAGGGATCCCTGCAGTTGAATTAAGGAAAGGCTGGAAGAAGCCAAGAAGAAAGGTGACCTAATGGGAAAAGCAGCAGTCTTAATTGACCTGAACCCCACCCACCCCCTGAGATCTTTCAGACACTAAGTGACCAACCAGTCAGCATACACTAGCTGATATGAGGCTCCTCACACATATACAGCAGAGGACTGCCAGATCTGGCCTCAGTGAGAGAAGATGCACCTAACCCTCCAGAGACTTGAAGCACCAGGGAGTGGGAGGTCTGGTGGGTGGGAAAGTGGGGACAAGGTTTTGGAGACAGGGGAGGAGGAAGAGGATGAAGAATTGCCAGAGGGCAGACTGGGGGTGGGGGATAATGACTGGACTATAAGAAGAGATTAAAGATATTTTTTTTTAAAAAATTATCTAATGCAGCTCCAAGCTAAGCATAAAATATAGAAGTTAAGGGTTTAAGGGTTTATCCATGTTCTTTTGGTGTCCCAGAAAAGACAATAAATGTAATTAAGAGTGATAAGGTCAAAATAGGATTTATTACTAGGTACCCACAATACCCTCACAAGATAGCAAAGCACAGATGAAGATGGCTAAGAAGTTCATCTCTGACCCATGCTTCAGTAATACCAAAAGCATGTCTAAAAGTAAATATACACGAAAAAGATGAACACTAGTAATAATAGTATTGTTACTATGGTGTTGGTATTTGTATTATCTGACCCATGCTTAGAATATATTTAAGTTTTCTCTGTAAAATACCTGCTCATACCACCCATCACTAGATGAAATATAAGATGTTCCACAAATATCAATTTATCTTCATATGTGAATTGTCTTTCATTCCTGGTTTAAGAGACATAATAAACGAATAGTAAGCATTTGATCTTTGAAGTTAATATCTAAACTGTATCAGAGAATTATGACAAAAAAATGTCAGATTTTCTGAGGAACCGCCAGACTGATTTCCAGAGTGGTTGTACCAGCTTGCAATCCCACCAACAATAGAAGAGTGTTCCTCTTTCTCCACATCCTCGCCAGCATCTACTATCACGTGAGTTTTTGATCTTAGCCATTAACGTCACAAATATTTCTATATTAATATTCATTTTGATTAGAGACCTGTCTGCTCCTGACAGCTTCCTGTCTTGGATTCTAAGAAGAAATTGAGCATCATTGGAGTTACTCCTGTTGTGGTGAGAGAGCCACCAGGCAAGAATTGCCTCTCTCCATCTACAGAAAAGGACACACTTGCAGAATAGTCGACTGATTATATCTGCCTAGACAGAGTAACCAGCCCTTAATAATTCTGCAGCACTAAAGTCTGTCAGATGAGTTTGGGCCAGAAGGCTGAAGATTTGATGCTCCAACGTTCGGTAGTATAGGGGTTGTCCAGGTGTTCAGCGGTCTCTATAAATTGGCTAAGTTTTAGAAGCTGTGCTTAGTCCTTCCCATAAATTCAGTTAATTTAGTCATTCTGGATTTCTGACGGCATTGAAGACCTATAGACTCATAGCCAATCCAGACTATTTACCTTGAGAGAAAAGATCTGAGTGGAGGGTTCTCAGCTGACATTCATTCTAAAGCCAAGAAAAAGCCAGGTTCAAAACTAAGTGTTCTAGTCAAGAGAGACAGCAGAGGTTCTGGTTAGTCAACAAAAGGATGGACTGGGTATTAAGACTATCTTGTACCTCACTGGTACAAATAGGAATAATTGTGCTCTAATTGTATTCTGAGAGAAAAGCTTTATTTTAACAGGAAGGGTAATATGTAGGAGGAGCTAAGGGGAAAGGAGCACCGAGAGGAAAAGATGGAGTAAAGAGAGGAGAAGATGAAGTAGATGAGAAGCTCGGTAATGAGAGAAAAAGAGAGAGAAAGAGAGAGGGGGCATGGAGGCAGAAGTTCACGTGTCTCCACTAGTCAAAGATAGTTTACATAGCTAGGTTGGGTATTAGGTTACACTTCTGATTGAGCATTACCATACTTACAAAGCCTTTGATTAACATTTAAAAAATTGTATAAAAACCAAAATGAAAAGGGGGGGGGGCACAGGATAGGGGTCTTCTGGGGAAGGGAAATGGGGAAAGGGATTGGCATCTGAAATGTAAATAAAATATCCAATAAAAAAATTTAAAAAAATTGTTTTTCATTTAAAACATAGAAATTTAACAGACTTATTTAGTAGATATTTTTAATATAAAAATATGTTTTGCCTTAAATTTTATAGAATATAAGTTCAAATTGTCAGTTATAGAAAAAATTCATTTAATAGTATTTAACATTACAGTAGTACAAGAACTTAAAGTGAAGGCCAGGGATCCCCAAAAGAAATGGAAATCCATATTCAAGTGTGATGATAAGGGCAAGCTGTCTGCTATTTTCTCTCAATTTGTCCTTTTTCAACACAAAGTAATTCAGAGGACTTATATCTGAATACAGGAGTTATTTCTGGTGCATTTTGCAACTTCAGAAGGACATAGATATATCACCTCTGAACATCTCAGTGGCAAACATTAGACTACTTTAAAGCAGCTATTCCTACAATAGAAATTCCCATAATATCCTTGTTAATGAGAATGCAATCACAGACAATAGGGCACCTGTTTCTCTTAACAGTAAGAAGAGACTAAGTACTTTTCTATATTAGAAAACATTTTCAGGGATGGTGAGATGATACAGTGGATAAATGTTCTTGTCCAGCAGCATTGATGACCTGGTTTTTTTTCCCTTAGACCCTCAGTGAAAAGAGAGAAATGTCTCTGGAAAATTGTCCTCTTACATTCACATACACACTTTAGGAGTGTGTGTGTGTGTGTGTGTGTGTGTGTGTGTGTGTGTGTGTTTATACACTTTCATGGATATGTATAAATGTTAAAAAAATAAAAAGATGCTCAATGTAGTATGACAAACATTTAATGTTTGTTCAATGTCTTTATATTGAAGATAAACAGATATATGTTCAAAACCAAAAAAAAAAAAATTTTTAGTGTCTCACTTTTCCATGCAGCAAGGCTCTATATGTTTGTAACAAGCTCTGTCTCTGTGTCCTTTCCTTGATTCTCCTGAAATGAAGTCCATTATACTCAAGAACTTTCAGTAGTCTACAGGATAGAAGACTTAGACTCAGAGAAGCTCCCATAGATTATATTTTCATACATGTATTGACTATTTCTCCATGTAATATTTGACAATCTGGAGAGGCATTTGCTCCAGGAAATTTATCAGTGTTGACAATGCTGTTTACATGTTTTAAGTAACTATTTTGCTACGAAGAAACTGCTTGACTCACTTCCAGATATAAAACTCATAAAAAATTGAAAGGCTTCAATAAGTTTAAATCATTCTGTATTGCTCATGGAGATTTAAATTTCAGTGCTAATTTTTTATTAGCACTTTAATTTAGAAGGCTCCAGGTTTCTACAAGATTTAAAATTATTGGAGCATTTCAAAATTTTATAAGCTTTCCAGTAAGGTTGTGGCTGTGATTTTTACGCTTATAAAGTAAAGTGCAATTTAAAGTTAATTTAAATAATTTAAGTGCTGCAGACTTTTTAGTGGAATTGTTTGTCTTTCAAACTAAAATTCAGGATAGACAATGACAATCATGTTACAAGGAGGAATCTTTTTTTCTAATAATAAAGTAGTAACTCTAACTTATATTAAAATTCAAGTTCTTGTTTTTTCAACATTTCCAACACTATTATGTTTTTTATCAACTTTTAAAGACTTTTCTTTGTTTCATGGCCCTAAATTATGATTGCCATTAAACTATGTTGGTAAGTGCCTGTTCTAAATAATCATCTTATGTGTTTCAATACTTCATATGTTACCAGATTGTGACAAACTTCCCTATAAACCCTTCTTAACCTGAAAATGTGGTAGAGTTTTACCATCACCTCTGGGAGAAACAAGAACTGTTATAACTACTTTGAGATCTACTACTAAACATTATAAACTAGGAATACAGACAGTCTATAGATTATTGAGTGCTTGTAATTATAATCACGTGATTGACTGGAAACTGATGTCTGTGACTGCCACTAAGAATGGCAACATATTTTACCTAAAACTCCTTGACAAAGAATGAAATTCAGTATTCAAAAAATGGTTTCTTGTTGGTTGATATTGTTGTTTTTCCTATGCAGTTGCAAATCCCTTCTACACCTTCAGTCCTTCCCCTAACTCCTCCATTGGGGTCCCTATGCTCAGTCAGATGGTGACTGCAAACATCCACATTTGTATTGGTAAGGTTCTGGTAGAGCCTCTCAGCAGACATCCATATCAGTTTCCTCTCAGGAATCACTTCTTGTCATCAGCAATAGTGACAGGATTTGGTAGCTGCATATGGGATGGATCTCCAGGTAGGCCGGTCTCTGGATGACCTTTCCTTCAGTCTCTGCTCTACTCTTTGACCTGTATTTCTATTAGACAGAAAGAATTCTGAGATAAAATTTTGAGAAGGGTGGGTGGCCCCATCCTTAAACCAGGGGCTATGCCCAACCTCTGGATATGATCTCCACAGATTCTCTCTCGCCTTTGTTAGTTATTTCAGCTAATGTCATTGCCATTGGGTCCTGGGAGCCTCTTGATCAACCCTCTACCCCCGAGCTCCCAGGTACTAGTCCACCAACCAAAGAATACACATGGAGAGACTCATGGCTCCAGCTGCCTATGTAGCAGAGGATGAGCTTATCAACGGGAGGGAAGGCTCTTGGTCCTGTGAAGGCTTGATGACACAATGTAGGAGACTGCTAAAATAGTGAGGCAGAAATGGGTGTGTGGGTAGGGGAGCACCCTCATAGAAGCAGGGTGGATGGAGCTGGGATAGGTGGTTTTTGGAAGGCAAACCAAGAAGGGGGATAACATCTGAAATGTAAATAAATAAAATAACCAATTAAAAATTAAAAAAACAGAATTGTATAAAATTCTCTAAGATCTAATAAGTCTGTAAAAAACAAATACACAACCCAGAAATTCAGGCAGATGAAAATGAATAAATTGCACTTAAATTAAAAAAACAAAAAGATTTCTACTGAAAGTATATTTCTTACACATTTACCTTAAAACTCAAAGGTTGAGGGATACCTGGGTGGCTTCAATTTCTGGCACTTATAAATAGTTGAGTATGGGTCAATTTAATATGGTGGAACATCTTTTGGGTATATGTCCAGAGCTGTATAGCTGTGTCTTCAGGTAGAATTATTTCTAATTTCTGAGGAAACTCTGATTTCCAAAGTCGTCGTACCAGTTTGCAATCTGAGCAGCTACAGAGGAATGTTCCTCTTTCTCCACATCTTCTCCAGCATGTGCTTTCACCTGGATTTTTTTAACTTAGCCATTCTGATTGATGTGAGGTGGAGTCTCATGATTATTTTGATTTGCATTTTCCTGATGACTAAAGATGTTGAACATTTCTCTTTATGTTTTTTTTTCTTCCTTTTTTTAATTGGATATTTTCTTTATTTACATTTCAAATGCTATCCCCTTTCCAGTTCTCCCCTCTGGAAACTCCCTATCCCATCCCCACTCCCCCTGCCTCTATGAGGGTGCTCCCCCACCCACTCATCTCAATCCAGCCTTCCTGCCCTGGCATTGCCCTACACTGTGGCATCAAAACCCCACGGGACCAAGGGCCTCTCTTCGCCCTGATATCCAACAAGGCCATCTTGTGGCCTTGCCACATACTTGGCTGGAGCCGTAGCATTCATGTGTACTCTTTGGTTGATGGTCTAGTCTGCTGCTTCTCGATCGTTCAAGATTCCTCTGTTGAGAGTTCTCTGTTTAGTTCTGTACCCCAGTTTAAATTGCATTATTTGAGTTCTTTTCTTTTTGGAGTCTACCTTCTTGAGTTCTTTATATATTTTGGAAATTAACCCTCTAGCAAAAGTAGGGCTTGTAAAGATCTTTTCTCATCTGTAGTTTGCTGTTTATCATGATACACACCACAGACCCTAAAAAGGAAGATCAAAGTGAGGATGCTTCAACCTCACTTAGAAGGCCAAAGAAAATAATAATGAGAGGCAGAGGGAGGGAGAAACCTGGGTGGGGAGAAGAAAGGAAGGGGAAATTGGGTTACAATGAGCTCTAGAGGGATACAGAAGAGAAGCCCAAAGGGACAGAAAAAAAATTAAATGCATGACTGCTCGGGGTGGGGTACAGTGGGGAGGGAAGAACTTCTATAAAGACCCAGAGACTTGAGAAGTGAAAGGCTCCCAGGATTCAATGGGGGTGACCTTACCAAAAATGCCAAACAGAGGAAAGACAGTATATAAAAAGGTGACCTCCAGTAGTTAGATAGATGGAGAGATGGGATACCAACTCACCTTCAAAATGTTTAATCAACATTTTTAATTGTTTCTGTCTAAAAGTATTGCAGGGACAAAAATGGAACAAAGACTGAAGGAAAGGCAAAACAATGACAGGTCTAACTTGCGATCTATCCCATGGGTTGACACCAAACATTGACACTATTTCTGATGTCATGCTGTCCTTGTAAATTGAAGCCGAATATGACTGGTTTCTGAGAGGCACTATCAACAGCTTACTGAGATACTGATAGCCAAGCATCTGGATGAGGTCATGGGCCCCTATGGAAGAGTTAGACAAAAGATTGAAGGAACAAAAAGGATGGCAACCTCATAGGAATACCAACAGTGGCAACTAACCCAGACCCATAGAATCTCCCAGAGACTAAGCCACCGACCAAAGAGTTGGTTGGTCCAAGGCTGTGGCCCATATGTAGCAGACTTCCTTGTCTGGCCTCAGTGGGAGAGGATATGCCTAATCCTGTAGAGACTTGATGCCCTAAGGAAGGGGGATGACCAGGGTGGGGCACCCACTCAGAGGCAGAGGGAGGAGTGATGGAGTAAAATCTCTGGAAGGGGAGACCATGAGGAGAGCAACATTTGGGATGTAGATTAATAAAATAATTATTTAAAAAAAAAAACACTATCCAATAATACCTTTTACTAACATTTATACCTAAGAGAATGTGTTTATAGTACATGAAAAACTCTTAATTTAAAAATTCATCTGTGTTAAACTGAAGGAAAATTGTTAATCACATGGAAAAATAAATTATTCAAATATTTTAGAGAGTACGATTAGTGTGTCAGGGAGAAGACAAAAATCACTAACAATTATAATATACACTAATGTACTAATAATTAGGTGGATAAAAACAGAAGTCCCTACCTAATATATGTGTAAAACTGTGGCTTTGGATTATTTTCTCAGTTTTCAAATCATTTTAGATAACATGCTTTACTATTGGAATTATAGCTAAAATGCATAATTTAATATAACAAAAAACTAAAGAATACAAAATATCCTGATGTGCTTCATATATAGCTTTGAAGATAGGAGGAAATTCATGGCTGGTAACATAAACATGGGCATACCATTGTTAGGGAAGATTTGGGGCCAAAGGGAGAATTCATCTATATCTTTTTGCTAAACTCTTCTATTGTTGAAATACTTCTTACACTTTTATGTTCATATCCCATTTAGAGCTGTACTCTCAGTCTTCATCAGAAAAAAGTTCTTAAAGTGGAAATTCTTTAATGCAAAGACTTGTAATGTAAAAAATATTGAGGAGAAGTGACAGTGAATGCTACCCATAGCACAATCATACCTACCCATGTCTCCTACCACCAAGGATCAGGAATCATCACCAGGAGAGGATGGGAAGAATATAAAAAAACAATGAGATTTGTTGAATTATTTTTTTCTTTGTCATAAGAATATGTCCCAGGGTTGAAGACTCAGTATTAACGAATAAGTTATGTAAATGGCTCATTATGGAAAGAACTCACATTAAGACTCTCAGCATCTTTTCACAACTAAAGCTTATTTTTCCCTTCAGGTGGTATAATTCCATGGTTCCTAAATTGGCATCATTTGTTTCTAAGATGAGAATTTCCTTTTCATTTTATGTGAAGGCATGTTTAGTCATATGTGTATATTCATTTATCTTTATAATGGACTTGTGGTAGGTGGGGATGGGAACAGGAGGTATCAGGTTGGAGGAGAATGGAGGGAGAGGATACTGGGAAAGACAACTGGAGTCGGTGAGAATATCTGGGATGAGCTAGAAACAGCATAATGGTAACTTTCAGGATTCACTTGGAACAGGAGCTACAAATGGCTGTGGACTCTTCAGTGCTGGTGTTAGGAACTGGACACTGGTACCAGTGAAAAATCTCTAAAGTCCTCACAGTGAATTGTCTGTATATCAAAAATGTATCCAAACACATATGAATAAATTACAAAATACAAAAAGAGGTAATAAAATAAAAAATTAGTAAGTGTGAAGCTGAAAATCCAAAATATCAAGTTATTAGACATGTGTGAGGGCCACCAAAAAGAGAAAAAGTAATCACAGAATAGAAAAATAAAGTAAATAAGTGTTGGAAGAAGGTTGATGACAATTTCAAATGCTTCTAGCAGAATAGTAATTTAAAGACTACTTTTGGGCCAGTGTGATAGTTCTTTAGGTAATGGTACCTACTACCAAAGCTGATAAACTAAGATCAATTCACTGGTCACGTTAGGTAGAAGAAGAGAATAGACTCCCTATCCTGTCCTTTGCCATATGCTCATACACGGTGGCACATTTACACCTGCCCACACATAAAAGTACAATTAATAACAAAAATATATCTTTTTTAAAAATAGTGTTTGAACAATTTATGTTACTGAAGAAGCTACAGCCTAATGTATTAAAACCTACAAGATGTCAGTAAATACAATAAAATAACTTATTTTTAGTATTAAATTTATTTGTGAGGCAACTAATCTGTTGTAGAAACTAATTAAAGAATTACTTATAAAACAAGGGTCAGAAAACTTACATGTATTAGACAATGAAATAACATAACACGTTTTCTTCTAAGATGAATAATATATCTATCTGTAAGCTGTTATCAAAATTTTCACATTTACCATGTTTAAAAGATACATATTTATTATTTTAAGATGTCACTTGTGGTAACTTATTACAAAGAAATAGAATGTAAATAAAAACACAAAACTTCAATCAAGATTGGGACCTTTCACTGAAGGAACATTACTTAACACAAAATATTTTTGTTTACCTTGATAAAAGTGGATACTACCAGAGGCAATCAAGGAAAAATATAAAGGAGCAAAACAATATAACTAAAATACAAATGTTTGTAAGAATATTATTTATAGCATATATCAAGTTTCTAAGGACATTCTGTTTTAACATGGTGATTGTAAAAAACCATAAAATGTTATGAGCTTCAGCACAATTATAACAAAACTTTCCATTATTTTTATTTTTTATTTATTTATTATTATTTTTGTGATAGAGGTTACACAGCTAATGCTAGTCTTGAAATTACTTTGTAGCTGAACTTGACCATGTACATTTCATCCTCCTGTCTCCGTCCAACACGTGCTGATATTGCAGATGAGGGCCATCACAGCAATGTTATTCTAAAAACATTTATAAATCCATATACACAATAATGAAGTTACTTTACCAAAACAGGGAAAAAATATTAGTACAGTATTTACTTTCAGTAAGATTAACATTATGTGTTTAACGATTTATTCATTATAATTTTTATTGATTATTTTAATTATTTACATTTCAAATATCTCCCTTCCCAGTCTCCCCTTGATGAATCCCCCCATCTCATCCCTTTTCCCCTTTGTCTCTAAGAGGGTGTCACTACCCACCCACTCCTGCTTTACCTCTCTAGCATCCCCTTATGCTGGGGCATCAAGCCTCCACAGGACCTAGCACCTCCCCTCCCATGGATGCCAGGTAAAGCCATCTTCTGCTACATATGTATATTGAGCCATGAGTCCCACCATATGTACCCCTTAGTTAGTGGTTTGGTACCTGGGAGCTTTGAGATGTCTGGTTAGTTAATATTATTGTTCTTCCTTGGGGTTTCAGTCACCTTCAACTCCTTCCGTCCTTCCCTATCTCTTCCATTGAGGTCCCCATGCTCAGTCTCATGGTTGGCTGGGAGTGTCTGCTTCAGTTTTAGCTGCTGGCAGAACCTCTCAGGGGACAACTATACCAGGAACTTGTCTACAAGCAGTTCTTGGGATCAGCAATAGTGTTTGGGTTTGGTGGCTGCCTATGGAGTGGATCCCAAGGTGGGGTGGCCTCTGAATTGCATTTCCTTCAATCTCTCCTCCGATTTTTGTTCCTATATTTCTATGTATTTCCTTTTGGGTCAGGGTTACCTCACTCAGGATATTTTCTACTTTATTCATTATATTTTAATAGTTTATTTAGCACCTTCTCAGAGTTGATTATGCAAATCAATGTTGTCATTATCAATTTCAAATTTTCTTAACTAGTCCTATGATGTATATCCAAAAATACATTATTCAAAACTCTTGTATCCACTTTTGCCTACATAGTATATACTAATATAGTATATAATAACATAGTATATATTAAGTATATTCTAATAATAAGCAGTGGTTCATTTTTACGCTATCAACTTATATATGAAGTCTATATTTGAATGATCGTGAAAAGGCAACAGGTAAATATCTGTAATGTTTACTATAGTGTTATTTACTTTTACTCTTCTGGCGTTCTTTATATTTTTAATAGAGTTAAATCACTATCTGCCATCATTTTTCAATCCTATCTGACTACCACCTTCTTCTTTTGCAATCATTAGTAAACATATTTATTATATTTACATATGCTGCTGGCTCAAAAGTGCTGTTTTAAAATTGATTTTTATATAAGAACAGAGAAAAGGACATGTATCTATGATTACATAAGCTCATAAGTATTTTGAATTTTTATGTAGATTTATAAAACTGGATATGATGAGCATTTTCGCCTACAGAACTGTCTTTAGTGGTGCACCTTTTGTTGGTATGAAGAAGATTCCTGGTTTTGTGTCTTGATTGTCAGTTAAATCACTTGTTTTGTTTGTGACTCTGAGGTAGAGACTCTGCGTTATGTTTGTGGTTATAAGGTGGTGTCTGTAAATGATTTGTGGCTAGGAGAAAGACCTGTGCCTCTTGTTCATGGTTGGGAGAGGAAGGCTGTATACTACGTTTGTGGTCATGTGGAGGGGATATCTTGCAACTAACCACACTCGGATATTACACTCTAAAACCCAGGCTGGAGTTTTAAGGCTGCTGATGAATATTTTTTTGTTAGAAAAATACCATGGGTTTTGATTACAAAGTAGAAGAAAAGCCCTATATTCCATAATATGTCTACCCCAAATTATCATCATGTGAAATAATGGGGGACAGCATAGCTACTTGTTCATTTTCCACTAAGAACTATGCATTTTAACTGAAAATCTCATGTTTTTGTATATTACTTGGACAGGTATTTCTTTCTTTGTTACATTCTCTAGAAACTATTTCTAGAGGGTATAAATGGAGGTTTGTTGTTTTGTTTCTGGTTTTGTTGTTTTCTTTATTTATTGAAAAAGAATCTATATACCTCTGGCTAGGCGGAAACTTGCTATTTAAACATGGCTGTCTCAAACTCAAAGACATTTTTCTGCTTATGTCTCAAAAGTGTTGGTATTAAAAGCATGTACCAGCATGCAGATTAAGGGTAACATTTAAAAATATGTTTCTTACTAGTTAATAGTTAAACATTATTGTAGAGCTATTTATAGTTCAATTGTGAACCTTGTTACTTTTTTGTATCAAGATAATTTTTTTATTTTTATTTTTTTTCATTATTTTCTTTCTTTTTTTCTATTTAATTTTTTTTTAAATTTTTTTAAATTGGGTATTATATTTACATTTCAGATTTTATCCTCTTACCCCACTTCTTCACACCACCCAGAAACCTCTTATCCCATCCCCCCTCCTCATGCTTCTATGAGGCTGTGCCCTCACCTACCCCCTGCCACCACTGCCCCCTCCTCACCCTCACATTACCCCCCCACTCTGTGTTCATTTTAGCTGGACTGCTACCTAGGAGACACCATATTATGAGTCATACTAGAGGTACCACTGTACTCAGAGCAGCTGGAGAAGATCACAGAGACATCTGGTCCCCAAGGAGATCAGACACAAGCAAGATAACTGGAAAGGGAGGCTTCAGTCAGAGACAGAGAGTACAGGTAGCACTAGAGTTAAAAAGATGGCGATAGGCAAGCACAAGAACATAAGCAACAGAATCCAAAGTTACATGGCAACATCTGAACCCAGTTCCCCCATCATAGCAAGCCCTGAACACCCCATCACACCGGAAAAGTAGGATTCAGAATTAAAATCACTTCTCATGATGATGATAGAGGACTTTAAGAAGGACATAAATAACACTCTCAAAGAATTTAAGGAGAACACAGGTAGACAGATAGAAGCCCTTAAAGAGGAAACACAAAAATCCTTTAATGAATTGCAAGAAAACACAACCAAACAGGTGAAGGAATTAAACAAAACCATCAAAGATCTAAAAATGGAAGTAGAAACAATAAAGAAATCACAAAGGGAGACTACCCTGGAGATAGAAAACCTAAAAAACAAGATCAGGTGTCATAGACACAAGTATCACCTACAGAATACAAGAGATAGAAGAGAGAATCTCATGTGCAGAAGATACCATGGAAAACATTGACACAACTGTCAAAGAAAATGTAAAATACAAAAAGCTTCTAACCGAAAACATATAGGAAATCCAGGACACAATGAGAAGGCCAAACCTAAGGATAATAGGTATAGATGAGGGGGAAGTCTCCCAACTTAAAGGACCAGGAAATATCTTCAACAAAATTATAGAGGAAAACTTTCCTAACCTACAGAAAGAGAAGTCCATAAACATACAAAAAGGTTACTGAATTCCAAATACTTTAGGCCAGAAAAGAAATACCTCCCGCCACATAATAATCAAAACATCAAATGTACAAAACAAATAAAAAATACTAAAAGCAGTAAGGGAAAAGGATAAAGTAACATATAAAGGACGACCTATAAGAATTACACTAGACTTCTCACCAGAGACTATAAAAGCCAGAAGATCCTGGACTGATATCATACAGACCCTAAGAGAACACAAATGCCAGTCCAGAATACTATACCCAGCAAAACTTTCAATCAATATTGATGGAGAGACCAAAATATTCCATGACAAAATCAAATTTACACAATATCTTACCACAAATGCAGCACTTCAAAGGATAATTGGTAGAAAATTCCAACACAAGGAGGGAAACTACCACCTAGGAAAAGCAAGAAAGTAATCTTCCAACAACCCTAAAAGAAGATAGCTACACAAACATAACTCCACCACCAATAACAAAAATAACAGGAAACAACATTCATTATTCCTTAATATCTCTTAATATCAATGGACTCAATTCTCCAATAAAAAGACTGACTATCGCACTGGATACATAAACACGACCCAGAATTTTGCTGCAGACAGGAAACGCACCTCTGTGAAAAAGACAAACACTACCTCAGAGTAAAAGGATGGAAAACAATCTTACAAGCAAATGATCCCAAGAAACAAGAAGGAGTAGCCATTCTATTATCAAATAAAATCAATTTTCAACCAGAAGTAATCACAAAGGATAAAGAAGGACACTTCATATTCATCAAAGGAAAAATGTACCAAGAGGAACTTGCAATTCTGAACATCTATGCTCCAAATGCAAGGGCAACCACATACATAAAAGAAACTTTACTAAAGCTTAAAGCATACATTGTACCTCACACAATAGTAGTGGGGGATTTCAACACCCCACTCTCAGCTATGGACAGATCATGGAAACAGAAACTAAACCGAGACACAATGAAACTAACAGAAGTTATGAACCAATTGGACTTAACTGACATCTATAGAACATTTCATCCTAAAACAAAAGAATATACCTTTTTCTCAGCACCTCATGGTACCTTCTCCAAAATAAACCATATAATTAGTCACAAAACAGGCCTCAACAGATAGAAAAAGGTTGAAATAATCCCTTGTACCCTATCAGATCACCATGGACTAAGACTTGTCTTTGATATGGTCAAAAACAACGGAAAGCCCACATACACGTGGAAACTGAACCTTGTTATATTTTATCCTGTTATTCTTCAAACTCCTTAATTTCCCTTAGTTTATTCAGTTAAAGAAACATATATGAAGCTACTAGTACTAAAATATTTTATTTAAATTTATTACATGATCTTTGGTGAGAGACCTGTTTGCAGACTTTTATTAGGCACATGTCAATCTGGGATTTTTCCAATGTATACTGATCCATAATACCTGTTTAAAATGAGATTTATTGCTATACTCGTAAATCAATGCTTTACTCAGCCATTAGCATAAAAGCTTCCACTTGCACTAGGCAGTAACATATACAGAGATCAACAACCAGATGCAGTCAGTTCTAAAGGGAATATCTTCACCAAGTTTCGTATTTCAGTGCCTTCTAAACTTAATTTTGATATGTGCGCCACAACTATCTTGTAAAAGAAAGGTCAGATTCTCTTTGTCAGTGAGAAGAACAAAGGCATTGCATTCTATTTGTGCTCCAAGTGATACCCAAATAGTTTGTCCACCAGGCTCAAACTGGTGAGGCTTAGTACCACACTATATAAGAAATGTCCTGTTTAATTATTCTTCACCCTGGTAAATTATGTACCTTTTAATTGATAAAAAAATTAGATCCATTAATTAACTATGTGCCTCTTAATAGCTTTTAATTTAGCTGCTCAAAGACCTGCTGAGTTTTAATATTGTACGTTAAATGGTGTTTGCTGAGCTTTTAGCAAAGAAGTTGCTTTCTTCTCTCATTCAGTTGCATAGGATTATTCCTTTTACTCTAATGTTGGAAAAAGTTTAGAAATCCTAACTTTGTTGTGTGAGGTTTTTTTTTAAATGATTGATTTTTTTAAGACTTTATTCTCTTAACCTTTTAGATACTTTAAAACTTGTGCGTTTGTAGAAATTTTTCATTGTTGACTTTGTTTCTGTTGGTCATCCTTGAAGATCTGAATTTGAAAAAGAGTCACAACTAGTCTATGTGTGCACAGTAGATAGAAAGCAGATGACCATGACTTTTAATAAATTGCTAAGGAAAAATGCTTTGAAAGCCACTGGATTAAAATATGAAATAGATTTATGATATTAATAAAATGAAATTATGATTATATTATTCATTCATATTCATAGAAATAAGGTCCTGATTACTTTACTGACTTGTCTACAAAATTATACTACCAAAATGCTGCAATATAGTCAGAGAAAAGAAGCCCAAGTATTTATTCAAATAGATCCATCAATATAAGAATCATAACCACTGTACTTTATGAGTTATTTTGTCAATCTTATCTCTATTTTCAGATAATATAATATATTTAAGAAATATTGAAAAACCTAATGTCTAGAGTAAAAATAGATTTGACTAATACATTATAATATAAACTACAGATTTTCAAAAGTTTCAATATGATATCTTATATTTATGCTTAATTTTGTGTGGATTTAGAATAAACTATTCAGTAATCTTATTAACCAATGCAATCTTTGATAATAAGAAAACAAAAGTTGTGACTAGAAAATTATCTGACAACAACTGATGTTTAATAATGTTTATAGGAAGAATGATAGTTATTTAAATGTATGAACTAATATAATGTAAATAACTATTTGAAAATATTAATATTGTTTGAATCACAAACTAATAGTAATGGATTTTTGTGGTGTAATTGTATTATTCTGAAGTTTCTGGTCATCTTACATCTGTATGTGACTTAGATAAATCTTTGCTAGATTGAAAGTAAGGATTATGTTTCATATTTGGTTTGACTAGAAAAGGGTCCCCTTGTAACCTCATGCTGATAGAATATTTCTGTTCTTTCCACATTGTTGAGCAGAGAACACAGTTCTTCAATGAATATTGTTCCTGACCACACACTCTTCTCTATAAGACACTTATAATACACTAGATCGCTTACAAACAATAAAGGAGAATAATAAGGATTAGGAAGAGAGAGATAGAGGAAGAGAAAAAGAGAGTACTTCCTAAATAATAAAATATTAACCATTTTTCTAAAACAAATATTATATTCCTATTCATTGTAATGAAGAAATCAGAATCATGTAGTGATTAACTTAAGGAATTCTGGTGTCAAATTTCTAGTAAGTGTAACTCTGCTTTATAACAATAGTTTTTTGTCTCTTTAGGGAAAATACCAGTAGCAGTAGCAATACGAAGGATACTAATTTTGTTTGGTTCTCTTCCTTATTTTACTTTGATTATTATTTTTAATTGAAAATAGACTTGTCTCTCAAACAATACATCCTGACTGCAGTTCTCTTCTCTTACACTTCGCCAGTCCTTATCTACCCAGGTTCTAGACTCCCTTGGTTTCCCTTCTGAAAGGAACTGGCCTAGAAGAAAAAAATAACAGCTAAGCAGGACAAAATATGCCTATGGTTTACCACAGTGACCATTCTACACATCTCAGGTTATTATAAGCTGCACTGTCATTATGCTTAGTAAGCCAAAGATATGATCCATAATTCTCACAAGTCAATTTTTTTTCACCAATTCATGGGTAACTCATTCGGAGTTAACTCTAATTTGGAAAAATGAAGATAGTACTATAAATTCACGGTATTCCAGTGAATCCCCAGGTATTTCTGTAAAAGAGGGTCGGAATGTGATACAACCTAATGCAGTGGGTTTGTTTTTTTGGCTAGGGCAAAGTAAAATATTCACAATGAAACAATGTAGATTGTGATCTGCTATGATCAGTATATAAGTCGGGAAGCAGTTTCTAAAGCCATGTACTCATGGAAGGAGGAATCACTGAGATGTTATTCACAGAGTCTATGCATATTCATTCAGGGATCTGCCAATTTATATGTATGCCTGGTTAAGTTCATCATCTCCTGAACCTTCTTGGCTTAAGGCATTAAGCATGTGTTTACAAGATTGAATATTAAAAGTGATGGACAGAAATGTCTCTGCGAATGCTTACCTTGCACCATAAAGCTGTACAGTTTGAAAGGGCATTAATAACTAGCCAATCCTGAGTTACCTAGTTTAATGGCAAAAGAAATGACACAGTGTCATTTGAACCGAGGAAATTGGGACTCTTGTTAATGCATTTGAGTTTATGGTGTCAAGATTATCACTGTATTTATTTATTACTTATTTGTTCGTTTATTATCTTTCTTATTTTTCTTCACTGTATCATGTGATTAAGTAATTTCAGTAATTAAAAAAATTTAGAGAACCATTTATTAAATATACAGTCCAATTGTTAGAACAACAGCAAATTGCATGTAGCTTGGAGTTCAGGATTAACTTTGATATTTAACACAATTTTGGAGCCTACAGATCTCTGACCAATCCTGGGTTGCTCTGTCATTTCATATGTTCTTCTTTGGGGCTGCTTGGCAAGAATCTGACATGGGCCAAGGACAAGGAAATGGGCTTCTTGGCAGGAATATGATATTAGCCAAGGACAAGGAAGTAGGATTCAGACAGGATCTGACAATAGGCTAGAATAAAGAAGTAATTTTAGTTAGGAATTTAAATCTTAGGCTAGAACATAGAAGTAATTTCAGGCAGGAATCTAAATTTTAGGCTAGAACAAGGAAGTAGACTTCAGACATGAAAATGACTTTGGACTAGGACACGGAAATTGGCTCAGATATTTTGGTCATCCTGATAAGCCCTTAGAAATAGTGATCATGGGAGTGTTCACAGAACTTTGTTTATTGCCTTGCTTTTTCTTTGACTATTTTTGTTTATTGTCTTGCTTGTTCCTCAACTATTTGCATCTATTGTATTGCAAGTTCCTCAACCTAGAACTGACCTTATTATTTGCATATAATTAAAATAGTATAAAAGCAAAAAGAAGGATGGGGGATGGGATAAGGGTTTTCTAGGGAGGGGAAATGGGGAGAGGATGGCATCTGAAATGTAAATAAATAAAACATTCAATAATAATCCTGTCTTGGATTCTAAGAAGAAATTGAGCATCCCTGGAGTTACTCCAGTTGTGCGGAGACAGCCACTAGGCAAGAATTGCCTCTCTCCATCTACAGGCAAATTACTGTCCAGAAAAGGACACACTTGCAGAATAGTCGACTGATTATATCCGCCTAGACAGAGTAATCAGCCCTTAATAATTCTGCATCACTAAGGTCTGTCAAATGAGTTTGGTCCAGAAGGCTGAAGATTTGATGCTCCAACATTCGGTAGTATAGGGGCTGTCCAGGTGTTCAGTGGTCTCTATAAATTGGCTAAGTTTTAGAAGCTATGCTTAGTGCTTCCCATAACTTCAGTTAATCTAGTCATTCTGGATTTCTGACGGGCTTGAAGACCTATAGCCTCATAGCCAATCCTGGCTATTTACCTTGAGAGAAAAGATCTGAGTGGATGGTTTTCAGCTGACATTCATTCTAAAGCCAAGAAAAAAGCCAGGTTCAAAACTAAGTGTTTTAGTCAAGAGAGACGACAGAGGTTCTGGTTAGTCAACAAAAGGATGGACTGGGTATTAAGACTATCTTGTACCTCACTGGTACAAATAGGAATAATTATGCTCTAATTGTATTTCAAGAGAAAGATTTTATTTTAACAGGAAGGGTGATATATAGGAGGAGCTAATGGGGAAGGAGCACTGAGAGGAAAAGACAGAGTAAGAAGAGGAGAAGATGAAGTAGAGGAGAAGCTAGAGGATGAGAGAGAGAAAGAGAGAGGGGCAGGGCATGGAGGCAGAAGTTCATGTGTTTCCACCAGTCAAAGATAGTTTATATATCTAGTTGGGTATTGAGCATTACCATACTTATAAAGCCTTTGATTAACATTTAAAAAAATTGTATAAAAGCAAAATGGAAAAGGGAGCATGGGATAGGGGGAGGGGAAATGAGGAAACGGGATGGCATCTGAAATGTAAGTAAAATAATCCAATAATAAAAAAAAAACAGTTGAAAAAAATTGTATAAAAGCAAAAAGGAATGGGGGGCATGGTATAGGGTTTTTTTAGGGAGGGGAAATGGGGAAAAGGGATGACATCTGAAATGTAAGTAAAGTATCCAATAAAAAGAAAAGAAAAAAAAAGTAAAAAAACCAAAAAAAACTTGACTTCCTAATGTGTCTAGAGCTTCACTGTAATTTCTAAAATTAGCATAAAATATTTATTTTTTCATTGGTGATTTCAATATATATAATATATATATGTATATTCTTCCAATTTTCGGTTGTGTTTTATTCAGAGAAATTGTTTGAGGGAAAGAAATCCAGGGAAGTAGCAAGCTACTTCTCAACTGGTTCAGGACATCACTTTTTAGTCTCCCTGTCATGTGAGAATAATCAAGGTGGTCTTAAGATGATGCTGGGCCCCAGCTTTTTCTTCGCTTGCTGAGTGTTTTTACCATGGCTCAGCAGCTTATCTTGACTATCATCAGTGGATTAATTCCTGGGAAAGCTTAACTACTTTAGCACAACCATTCCTTTAAACAATGTTTTTTTTTTTTTTTTCCTGCTGGTTTTGACATTTTAATAATGCCATTATTTCTCCATTTCCTTCTTTTCTTTCCTTCAAAAACATGAGATAAAATTTTTTAAAAAACAGAAAAGCCATGGCATGACTTGGGGAAAGGACCTTCAAATACACACTTACGGTTTTGGGATTTTTTGATTTTTTGGTTTTTTTTGTTTGTTTGTTTGTTTGTTTGCTTTTTGTTTTTTCAGTTGACCTCTGCTGGGCATTTTTTTTTTTCTGGATATTTCGTTTTCCCGGTGAGATTCTCTTGAAGAAAAACAAATTTTCATTTCCCAGGAGTTAACAATTGGAGATGACTTCTGGGTTAGGAATGGATTTATGTGTCTACTTCTTTTTTCTTGAAGGTTCCATGTGGAACAGATCTGTATGGGCCTTGTGCATGCTGCCCCAGTATCTATGAGTTCATTTGTGCATTGATCATGTTAATAGAAGGCTTTGTCTTCTTGGTGTCCTCTATCTCCTTTATAACAAACCCTCTTCTTCATCTTCTGTGGGATTCCCTGATCATTGAGGGATTGAAGTATTTGATGAAGACATTCCATTTGGGGCTGGGTGTTCTAATCTCCCTCATTGTCTGCATATTTTCTGGCTATTGGTCTGCTTATTTGTTTCTGTCTGCATTAAAGGAAGCTTCTCTGATAATGACTGTTTGAAGCACAGACTTAGAAGTGTAGTAGATTCTACTGGGAATAACTTTATTGCTACCTTCCTTTGGTAGAACAATAGTTCTGTTTTTCTGCTAGGTCGATCAGCTGTATGGTCTCAGGATTTGGATCACCTAAGGAGTGTTATTTATGGATTCCATCTCTTGGAGTGAGTTTTAAGTCAAACCAAATTTTTTTGAGTTACTCCCATAAAATTTATGCCACCACTGACCTAGCATATCTTATAGGTGGGACATTATTGCCTATCTAAAATATGAGCTTGGGTTGGTGTTTATATTTCTCTTTTGAAAATGTCTAGAGTACCAAAGATGCTAGAATATAGGGGTGAAGGTTATGTTTAGGAATATCTTGAATTCTCCTTATTCATTTTGTCGTACTGGTGCTGTATTCAAGAGTGAAGTCAATTTCCTTGTGTGTCAAAGGAAATTTGTCACAACCAGAAAATTATTGCGGGGATGCTTTAGGCACTATTCTTTTTAATTCCTGTATAATCATAGGAATGAATAAGTCTTATATATCATAGATTTTTAAAGCTTTTTTCTCATGCAGGATGAATAAACAAGACTTTCAAAATCACAGATTTGAAACAATTCTGATTAATTTGGACAGATGGCATTTTCCTGCTGTGATACAGATGGGTGACCCTTGTAAGCATTCCCATCTGGAAATTACCTGGATCTACCAAAACTTACACTGAAATAATTTTTACAAGGAGCTGCCTGCCATGTAGATCCTAAACAAATTAGAGTCAAAGAAAAAGGCATCCTGGGTTTAGGAATTTATTCTAAAAACATAACTGGTACTGTCTTCCAAATCCACTGAAATAAGATTGGCAAAAATTTAAAAATGTTTTTAGAAAACAGAACTAAAATCATGTGGTTTTTCTTCCTCTCTTAAAACAATTAAGGATTAAAAGGGATGTGTAACATCCCTTTTAAGAAATGTCTGCCTTAGGATATATGTCTTTAACAAAGCTTAAAAAATCAGTTCTAGTCAATGTGATGAATTTAATATAAAGTAGTACTTTCACCCAGAGTTAAGGATAATTCTAATGAAGGTAGTTTGTCTCCCTCTTATTCCTCAGAGCTATTCCTAATGACCCAGATCTCAGCTCTCAAGGGGAAGTAATCTTATCATCCTGACATTGTGATCACCTTGCAGGGCATGGCAGCCACTCCTGTAAATACTTGACATTTGCAGGTTTCCTTTAAAGAGTTATGATGGTAAGTAGTGGCAAAGAGCTTGACAAGTAAATAATCACATTATCTGTTATATCTGCTGCTGCTGCTGCTGCTACTACTACTACTACTACAGAAATGCATACATTTTACACACACACAGGGAGAGAGAGAGAGAGAGAGAGAGAGAGAG
>JANHMN010000001.1:232668440-232696955 GCA_030674055.1 Rhabdomys pumilio | reverse complement strand
AGAGAGATGGAGATAGAAACAGAGAGACAGAAAGAGAGAGAATGAGAGATCTTAAATTCAGTTTGGAAGTATTGTATTGAGAACTTTGTCTATAATCAGAGATATTGGCCTAAAATTCTCTTTTTGGAGGGTGGGGCTGATGTTTACCTAGTTTAGGTTCAGGATAGTACTTGCTTAGTAAAAGGAACTTTGAAAAGATACTTCATTTTTCATTTTAGAGAATATGAGAAATTTTAGTGTTGAATCTTTTCTGGAGGCCTGATAGAAATTCTATCAATTCCCTTAGATCATGGACATTTTTTTTGTTGTTTCAAGATTTGTAATTACTGATAAGTTCTCCTTCATTGTATGTCTGTGTTTAAATGATTTACTTCATTTTGAATTAACTTTGGTGCTCTGTCAGTCTAATTAGACTAAGTCAGCAGACATCTTGGCTCCATTTGGTTGCAATATATTTTTCTTTTCTCTTTCCCTTAAGAGGTGTATATTTTGATGGATAGGTGCACTGACATATGGCAACAAAAAGATACCATTTTCTATTGAAATCTGCTAATCTGTTTTTTTTTTTATTGTGGAATTGTTACCATCTTAACAGTTATTATTGAACAGCATGTAGTCTTTTCTGTCCTTTTATTATTTTGTTGTATTTGGTACATTTTTACATAGGGTCATAATTAGACACTCTATTTTTTTTTAATGAGGTAGATTGTATTCCACTTTTAATTAGGAATTCCTTATTTTTATTCCCTGTGACTTCTTGTCTGTGCTTATCATTGTTTTCATTAAAAAATTATTTTTTTAATGTACCCTAAAGAGCTGGGTTCATAAAGCCACTATCAACATATGGAACATATCCCCTATAGCATCTTTTGGGTATATGCCCAAAATTGGTATGGCTGTGTCTTCAGGTAGAAATTTCCAGTTGTCTGAGGAACCTCCAGATTGATTTCCAGAGTGGTTGTATCAGTTTGAAATCCACCAACAATGGAGGAGTGGTCCTTTTTCTCCATATCCACACCAACATATGTTTCCTGAGTTTTTGATCTTTGCCATTAGGATTGGTGTAAGGTAGAATCTCAGGTTCATTTTCTTTTACCTTTCCCTAGTAATTAAGGACTTTGAACATTTTCTTAAGTGCTCCTTTTCATTAAAGATTCTTCTGTTGTGAATTCTTGGTTTAGTTCTATACCTCATTTTTTGATTGGGTTGTTTGGATTTTGGGAGACTAGCCCTTTGAGATCTTTATATATTTGGATATTATCCCTGTGTGGGATATAAAATTTGTAAAGTTTTTTTCCAATTCTGTAGGCTTTGTCCTGCTGTATTTTTCCTAAATTATTAAAATTATCACCTACACAATTAACCAGATCCAAAATCTATATACTTAGCTCATTTATATACACTAGGAGATGGTATTAGAAATGGAAGATGTGAAGACAAAAGATTTTCCATTAATTCTATAGGATAAAGCATAGCAAATAATATCCAACAAGTTTGTGTTGAAATTCACCAGCATATTCTAAGCTACATGAAAATAGCAAAAATCTAGATTAAACTAATTTTGAAATGGATAAAAATACTTTTTTATAATCATCGTTGCCTGATATTAACTTGGGTTAAAGTATCATAGTGAGCAAAGTTTTTTGCTACTGACATATCTTAAACACGTAGGCGTAGGCTAAGGAATCAAAATAGAGATAGTAATTACAAGAACACACATAAAAAACAATTCAGATATGTGGCCCTAAATCCTAAGTGCTACATATATATTAAATCCTGATGTTTTACCCATGCCATACACACAGGTTCTATGATTGAAGATTATTTTGCTTATCCATATAGTTTATTTTTATTAAATTATCTTATTTATTTACACACTAAATGAATTTAGAACATTTGGAATGCTTGGAAATTTTATGTTTCATTGACCTAGGATGATTCTTAGCTATTAGTAACCTTCAAAGCTCACAAGCCATTTTGCATGATATCCACTCTTGGAGTCAATTACTTAGATTATAAAACATTGTCCTTATTGAAGAATTAGTTCCTACCTTGTCATATCTTTCACAGTTTGAATAGAAAATCATCCAACTATATATTCATGTCCGTATTTTGATGGAGATTTTTGATGTGTCTCCCATCATATGGCCTCCTTAGAGATTACTATGCTGTACCTTACACCAGCTATAAGGTTATTTCCATTGATGTTACTGAGTAATGCAATTCTAGGCAGAAATAAACACCACTTAGTCTCAAAATGGACTGAACATGACACAGAGCACAAAAATAAATATTGGTTTTACAAGGTTCAATTTTTCTGATTGTTTTTGCCAGCGTCAAAGAAAATTTTCACACACTCTCACCACCTATTCCTCCTCATTTTTATTTGGTATGCCATCTGGAGGAAGCACTGAAGTCCACTCAACACCACTTATTAATTTTACATTAGCAACTGACCTAAGAAACTCTAAACCTTTGGCCTGATGATCATTTCAGAAGCATCAGAAGTATAAGGTATATTATGAACCTCATATAAATTCTTACTGGTTTGAAGAAATAAATCACTATCATACACAGAGTAAATGTGGCTATAAAAGAGGACTATCAGGACCTGAAACTCTCAAAACTATAACTGTAAAAACCTGAGTTCTGACAGTGATCCCAGAAGAAGACTAAGATCCTTAAGTGAGGAGCTCCATAGAACACTGATTCCATACTCATGAGGGTCACAGAGAATAATTCAGGAGTTGATATCTAGCTACATGACACATAGCTGTTGTACAATGGCAAAGAGGTTTAAAGACAGTAATTTTTTGGTAAATTCTTACATGGAAGATGTAATCAAATAGAAAACAGTCTATTTGATTTGAACCTTGTTTAAGTCATGGATATCAAACAAAATAGTTGTCTGAAAGTACTTAGAATGTAAAGAATGAGTTCTATCATTATTATCTAGAAATAAATATCACCAGCTGGATATTTTTTGTGTTTAAATCTCAAAAGTCCATTATGGCGAGGGCAATATACATTTAGATAATGTTATAGTTTGAGAATATGTATTTTTATTCAATAAAATCTATTAAACTATAAATTGTTTAATATATTGGACTCAGTAAATATTTTAGGCTAATTAGAGTAACTTTCATAACATTTCTCCAAGAATAATTTCAATAATTTCTCCCCCCCCCCTCTCTCTCTATCTCTCCTTCCCTCCCACTATTCCTCTCTCCCTTCCTTCCTCCCTCCTTCATTCCCTGCCTCCCCCTTCTCCCTGTCTCTTCTACTCTCCAACATCCAGCTGGCACTGGCTTTCCAATTGCTGCCTTTGGCTAAATGACATATTTGTTTTATATAGCATCAGATTTGGAAAGCACACAGCCTGTTTAAAACTATTTTGATACTTTACTAGTAACATAATTAACTTTATTTAGATCAGAAATCCACATTCTTGATGTCTAATCAGACATACCAAATTGGAAAACATTTCCTAATTTGGCACACTAGTTTCTTACAGCTACTACTCCCACAAGTAAATAGTGTAAAGGTATCTTTAGAATCCGTTGTTGATCATGATCACAATCACAGAGCCTTTACTGTGCTCATTGTCCTGAAATGGTACAGAAAGACAGAGAATTCATGTCTATTTATAGAGTTCAAGGTGGGAAATGTCTATGTATTAAATTTCATGGTTATTTAAGTAGGATACTTAGTTTAATTATAACAAACATAACTATCTATTAGACTTTCTTTAGAAAATAGTATTTTGCAGTTACAGTTAGAAGATCATGTAATTCAGCCTCCCTTTTTTTTAACCTCCCTTCATCTCCAGGGTTTCACACAGATCTTTCTATTCAAACCTCCATCCCATACTCCACTCATTGCTTTCTCAGAGGACTCAGTTCCATTAGGCATTCTTAGGGAACATGAAGGCCAATCCTGATGGGAAGCAGGTAGGTTAACTGCATATGTCACTTATGTTTCCTCTTCTACAAGTCTAATCCCTTAGTTTATTCCCAGCTCTGTAGGAGACCGTGTGCTGCAGCCAACACACCCCAATCTTTTTTCTCCAGTGTTTTACACAGATCTTTACTTCCAAACTTCCCTCCCCTTAGTTATTGCTTTATAGCAGCCCAGAAGTCCTGTAGACATTCCCAAGGAACTCAGAAGTCACTCCAACAAAAGAAGCAGGTAGCATACTGAAGAACTTAACCTTTCTTTCCTATCTTCAAATCCAGTGCTGTAGTCTCATGCTCAGCTCTGTAGCAAACCATCCACTGTGATGTCTCTGTCTTCTTTGCTGTCAACTCCAATAGATCATGGATATTTTTTCTCAGTTCCCTCCAAACACATCTAGTTATTCTAAGTATCTCCAGTAGGCATTTGTTGGGAATCTGCAAGCTGAGCTGGCCAGAAAAGCAAGTAGGCCAGCAGAACAAGTATGCAGCTTCAGATCGTCATATACCCTCCCCATCTTAATATCCAATTCTCTGGTCTCATTCACAGGTCTGTAGACAACTATTGTGGACTATTCTCATTGCCTGTATCCATTGCCAGAGCCTACACAGATAATTGTGGAAATCCTGCTTTCCCTCCATGTTTGTACCCATACAACACACCAAGCCCTTCTTCTAATTGTCAATTCCCAATGCCTGTATATATATTTTGTTTAGAACACCCAGTAGCCACGCCAATCAAAACAACTGATCTAGTGTCATTTTATTTAAGTAATTTATTTTGAAATACTGTCTTTCAAAAATTTCATTATTTTCACTAAGATTGAAAAGAAATATTCCTGATAATCAACTGTTAAATACTATAAACAAGAATACTGTTGGCATATTAATATTTTAAAATATTTTTAAAATAACAATCAATGTAGGACAATCTGTCTATATAATAAAAATCAAAGAAAATGGAGTTTCATAATTTATTCATTATTTAAATAGTATATGTTTTTGAAAACTCCAATATTATTATACTTCATTATTCCAATAATTTTATCATAAATAAGTATAATCATCAAATATAACTGAATTTTAAAGTTATTTGAAATAATACTAGAAATTAAAATGATTGACATACTACATTGTATTTTAGGTGTTGGAACAAATTGCATGATACATTGTATCAATATATACATAAAATTTATATGCCTTTTTCTATAGGGAAGAACTCACAAGAAATATGAGAGGAAAACTGACATTTATACAGAGCTGTAACTTCTGAAATGTAGACTAAAAGTTGTTGAGATCAATTGACACTCATAATGAATGAAATATAAACAAAGGCAGCTGCCAATTCATAGTAAGAATATATAGCATTTACAATATGAAAAACAGCATTATCAATTTATATATATATACCGTTATATATAATGTATAATAAATTATACATGTTGTGAATGGCTCTGTGCTGCATTTTGATGTTAATTTCTGGTCTCCTGGGATAAGGAGTGAGTCAAGTACTCAGAAGACTTCCTGTGAACCAATCTCCTAATGAATAAATCACTGGGTGCTTAGGAGAAACTTCAACATAGGAGAGGGGAAGAGAGAAAGAGGGGAGACAGAGAGGGAAAGAGAGAAAGAGAGAGAGAAAGAGAGAGAGAGAGAGAGAGAGAGAGAGAGAGAGAGAGAGAGAGAGACAGAGAGAGGGAGCCTTCTCTCAGGCAGGGATAGCGGTAAGATAAGGTAAGATAAGATGTAGCCATTAGTGTTTCCTGTTTTTTATGGAGGATCTGCCAAGATTCACAACAGGAGGATTTAGATTTACTATAGATATAAAATTAGGTTTCTAGTTGTTGTGCCCAGAGATTGAGTTATCATTATTTCTTAACTAGGATTTTGTGATATTTTCCCTTCCCAAAGTGGTTCTACTGGGTTCAAGAGAGAAAGGTACAGTGGCAAACAGTGTGTTTGCCAGATGTGCACCACAAAGGCCATGGGAGTTTTGAAGCATGGGGCTGGGGCTGGAGTGGTAGCAACTTGCCAGTGGGAATTTAGCAAGCTGGGTGGAGATATTTTGGAGCTCCAAGTCAGATAGTCTCCATGAGATAAGAACAGACCTGCAAGACCACCAGGTCTGAAAGTAGCAGGGCATAGTGCAGGAACTTGCTGATCTTTTTAATAATTCCAGCAAAATACACACACACACACACACACACACACACACACACATATATACACACACACACACACACACACACACACACACACACACATATATATATATATGATGAAAACTAGACCACAATTATTTACATATAAACTCCTGTGAAAGGAATAGAAGAATAGTTAAAAAAAAGTGTGGCATGTCAGAAATGTGATCCTAAAGTTTATCTGATTCTAAGGATATGTGATCATTCTCTTTGACACTGGTATTCTAGATTTAGATTTTATTTAACATAACTCAGTCATCCAATGTAATTAGAATGTAATGTATTGCTTTATAATATTGAGTGTACATTGTATTTTTAAAGTTTCATAATTATTTAGTGTAGGAGTCTTCTACACATCTTATTACACATTTGAAATAATTATAGTCATTTGTGTACTCCAGAGTCAATAAATGTCTGATCAAGAACACAGTTACATTCTCCACCCCTTTTCCTGAAATCAGGACATCTTTGTTACACTAGTGTCTACCAGACATGATGGTGGCTGTACCCATGAGGAAGAGCCACATAATGACCACATGAGTCAACATGTGGCAAGAGAAAGTTTAACAAGGTCTCAACATCCCAGCAGGAGATGAAGTGTTAAATCAATAAATGAACAATGACAGAGGAAGAATTATTGTGTGTGTGTGTTAGTACATGTGACAATAATAATCATATAAAAATAATGAACTTAAACAGACATAAGTGGACTGTAATAGTTGCATGACAGAGAGAGTGTAGAAATTATGTAAGTACAGTACTCAAGAGTAAAATTCTAAAAAAAATTTAAAACAATAGAAGAAAAAAAGAGCACAGTTACTTAATATGAATTGAAATTTATAAGTTAGGTGAGATATTTCTTGATAATACATTCCAATTATTCCTGCTTTTTCTTTAGCATATACTTTATATTTTAACATCTCAACAAAGATCATATCAAGCACTCCATGTTATTAAATGAATGAAAAATTGTATAATGGTCTCATGAAATATCACCTGCAATTATTTGTATATGAAGTTCAAACTTTCAACGTCAACAAGAGTCAATAGTATAATTAGATAGTACAAATGTGTAAGACTAATAAGAAAGCCGATATTAAGAACTACAACTAAAACGTATTGTTAAAAACTAATTAATAATGAAAAATTAAAGTCTATGATAATAGTGTATTAATAATGACACAGATATCCAAATTTCCCTTTCTTATTCTCATATTCTCCTCCCACTACTGTTCTTTCTCTTCTTCCTCCTCCTTCTCATTCCTTTCTTCCTCCTCCTCCTTCTATCTTTCCTATGCCTTCTTACTCTTCTTTGTTGGAAACTAGACTTAAGATTACACACATGCAAAACAAGGGACTTTATACTCAATCACCGAATAACATTCCCGTGCTTTCTCTCCTAGCTCAAAATTGTTAATGTGCAATAAGGAGGCAGACACAGTTTCATATTATTTAATTGTGTTAAAACAATCTACAGAGTTATGCCAGGAGCCAAACCCAGGAAATTACCTGCTGTTCTGGGAACCCTAGTCAATACAAGGTTAAGAAAGGACATTCATGGGTCTCAGGTCCCAGGAACTTAAAGAACATCTGTCATTTCCTGGGAACTGGTTATGACAGTGGGATGGTCTAAGGCAATAAAAATATGACAGTGGGATGATCTTAGACAAGGATGATTCAATAGTGGGATAGCCCTAAGCAATGTCCCTCACCCAGATTTCCCATTTTGCTGTGGCTTTATAACATGCCCCTGAAATTAAAGTTTCAGAGCTTGATCAGAACTCCAGACTAGCTCTCATTCTTTGTGTCTATTGTTCTTTCATTCTTTTGCATCCCATCCCTAGGGTCTCATCTAATCCCATTGGGCTGGGGCAGTTGGTGTCCACATGTGGCCTTTGGGTTGAGGTTGGATTAAACCTTGCTCCCACATGGATGTCCATCAGGCATAGAATCCATGATTCACTGTAAAGGTTTCACCATGAAGGCAAGTGAAGAGAGAAGATCCTGCATTGTGACTGCCACAGAGTCACCACCTGTGAGTTTGATATGGTTAAGGTAAGATAGAGCAACACAATCATTGAGACAACGCATTAAGCAAACATGATTTGTTCTTAAAGGGTCTCAAGGAGTCCTTCAAGACATGAGGATTAAGGGTTAAGAAAAATTGATCTTTAAAAAATTTCACTGGTGATGTTTCCCCAAGAGTAGACTATTGATGAAAAAATGCTATACCTCCTAAGGAGGAGATAAAAGGTTAAACCTTGAAGATGAGAGAGAGAAAGGGCTAAAACAGTTGTCTGCTCTCTGGCTGTGTTAACAAAAGAAAAGGAAAAGGCTATTTTAGAGCCCTTCTGGCAGCAGAAGAAAATCAGGAGACTGTCCTGAATTTTCTCTGGCGCATATGGGAGAGATCCTCAGTTCTACTTTCTCTGTTTATTGTCTGTCCTTGGTGCGCCAATCTGTCCATGTGTCAATAGTCTGTCTTTGTTTCATTCTTTGAATGATTGTTGTTCTATATTTCATGTTCAAAAAGATGATTAAACGAGGTGCTTTTCTCTTGAATTTACAGCTAAAAACAAGAAAAAAATTTTAGTCTAAATATATAAGATGTAGATTTACTTCATTTTTGTTTCTGACTGGTTTTTAAAGTATAAAAATGTTCTACATTTCTTGGTTATAGATTATTGGCCTATAAGTTATTGGGTATGATTAAAAATTTGCAACTTTGGTAACAGAAAGTTGGCTTAAAACTAGTATCTCAGGGTTGGAGTCATTCAGGAACCAGATGTATAAAGGATAGGATTTAAAACAATGTTTCTTTAAAGACATATTAAAAGCTGCATTATCATGCATTCATATATAAGAACTGGCAGCCAAACTTTGTAACATGAAAGTAATGCACTTGGTGTTGATTTTAGAGAAAATGGATTGTTTGCATTGTTAAAAATTGGTTTTGTTTTCCAAAATTATTGTTATACTTTAATATTTTAAAAGAAACTTAAAAATGTAGTTAAATTTCCAATGTTTCATTGGCAGCAGTTGGCAGTTCAATCGTGAGCTGGAGAATTTTTGAGTCACTCATGTTTGTGGTTGAGAAGAAGATCCAGCAGTTGGAGATGATTACAAGTGTAATAAAAAGTTAAAAAGAGCTGTAGCACAGTACAGCCCTGCTGTCATAATTACAGCTTTATTAGATACAATGGTAGAGGCAAATTTAGTCCCCCAAGATGAAAAAGGAGATCTTAGTGGGAGTTTTATCTGGGAACAAACAAAGTCCTGATGACTCATTTTAGGAATTTTTAGATAGGCTGCTAAAAGGGCTGGTAGAATTTTTAGAGACCCTCAGGCAGGAGTTCCTTTTGTTACACAATTGGCTTATGAGAATGCTAACTACAGTCCAAGCCATGTTTTTACAGTGCTGAGGTGATAAGGAATGTTCTAAGTATGGGGACATAGATCATTTTAGAAAAGACTGTCCAAAAAATAGAGGTATAGACAGACAGCAGAATCACTCCCCTGGAATCTGTCCTCAGTGCAGGAAAGATAATTGTTGGGTCAGGCCTCAGGAAATAGGTCCAGATTAATTAAGAATTTTCACATTTGAGTTAAGACAAAGCTTAGAGTGGGCTCAGCAGAAGCTGGTATGACATTCCTTTTGTCATGGTCATCCTGACTAGCCCCTAGAAAGGTGTTTTCTAGAATTAGTTTATTGCCTAGCTTCTTCCTTGGGGAAGAAAGGTCAACCTCAGACCCAAAGACATTCACAACAGACAGCTTATGGGCCAGGAGTTATAGATAATGATCATGCTGGTGAAATTAAAATTATACCTGCTTCCCTTCATGGCATAGCTGTGCCTGCTAATAAAAGAATTGCTCAATGAGTAAGAGAGGACAAGACTGGTCTTCAACTTGGCCTTTATCTGATACTCTCATTCAGCTACAAGGGACTGGTTATTACATTAATCCAAAACAAAGTCAAACTTAAGATTTACGAAACTTGTGGGGTATCATAGCCTGACTTGCCTATTCTAGCTGCCATTCCAGGAAATAAATATAAAATTATTATGGATTTAGAAAATTGTTTTTGTTCCTTTCCTTTGCATCCTGGTGAAGGTGAGAGGTTTGCATTTAGTGAGTTTGCTTGTAATTTTTGAGAGCCCATGAAGCGATATCACTAGAAAGTTTTGCCTCAAGGAATAGCTAATAGCCTTACACTATGTACAAAATTTGTTGTTGCTTCAATACAAGAAGTTAGGAGTATGAATCTTTCAGTGTATATTATTTGTTGTAAGGTATTTTATTATTTGATCCCTATGAAGGAGTTTTAATGCAAGCCTTCATGCACATACAATGAGCTTCAAATTTTTGGGAAGTGCTAGTTGCTCCAGAAAATATTCAAAGGCAGAAAATATTTACAGACGGGTCACCTAATGGGAAGATAGTATATATAACTAGATTACATGTTTATTTTCTTAAGTTCCCCCCTGCTTCAGCACAAATAATTAAATGATGTGCTGTAGCCACTTGTTGCAAGCCGACTTTTAGCAGAAAGCGGCTAGATCATCTTTGCAGCCATCTTGAGCCATATACTCTGAAAAGACTTGTTTTTCAACAGCCTACAACAGCTGAAGCACACTCTGATAAACATCTTGTTTATTCCACATAGCTTGTTTTGCTTAGTGATCCAAGCTGCATGGTGCACGGGTAAAATGTCTTCAGCTGTTTTCCCCTGCTTGTGCTTATAAATACCCAGGATTTCCTTGTAACATTGTCAATAGGAGACAATAGGAGACAATATGAGTCAATAAGAGGGCAATAAAGGAGTAACCAGACTTGACTACAGACCCTCTGACTTGTCTCCATTCTTCAGTCTCTTGCTCCTCCATTTCTACTCTCTCTCTTGACCAGAGCACTTAGCCCCAAGCATGGGGCAGAGTGGCCCACAACATAGTGGCCCCCAAGTGAGGGGCAGAATGGAATGGAGCAGGCTGCTACAGCCACTGTTTGAAATGCTGGAAAATCAAGCTTTCAATTTGTATACTCATAGCCAGTATATAGCCCATGATTTATAATTGCTTGAAATTGTTTCTTTTTTAGATATTGCTAATTCTCAAATTTTACAAATACAGTTTAATTTAAGAAACATCTACTTTTCCTTAACTCTATAAGACATTTAAGAGCTCACACTGAATTGCCTGGACCCCAGGGCAATGCCACAGTGATTTGTATGCCAGGCAGATTATAAGCCTTACAGAAACAATTGGCCATATAATCTTATTCTTTATGTCAACAAAATAGTAATACCTTGAGACAATAATTTGATATTTCTAGAAAGTATGCAAGTCAAATTGCAAAAACTTGTTCTCAGTATTCTCAATATTTTTCAAAATGATATTAATCCTTGAGGACTTATATCTAATCAATTATGCCAAGTGGATGTTACTCATTTCTGATTTTGGAAAATTAAAACATGTACATGTGACTTGACACCTTTTCAGGCCTTCTTGTTGCAACTACTTTAACAGGAGAAACAACTAAAAATGTAATTAGTTATTGCCTACATTATCTTTTTATACTTGGTGTTCCATATCAGATTACGATAGATAATGGAACTGGTTATTGCAGTTAGACATTTGAGATATTTGTTAACAATTTAATATTACCCATATTACTGGGATTCCTTATAATCATCAAAGATAAAGTATTGTGAAACAGGTATTATGAAACTTAAAAATAATATCTTCATAACTCTATGTGTGTGGGAGGAGCAGCTACTGGTGCTTCCACCCTGGTTTTGAAGGAACTCTAAAAAACTGACTTTTAAAAACAAAAGAGTGAGATTTATACCCCCAGAAGGAGTCTCCTAGAAATATTCTCCATCATGCCTTTTTTATTCTCAACTTCCTAAATCTGGACACTTATAGGCAATCTCAGAGTGCCGATTGCCTCTGGCACTCTGAGACTAATAAAAATTATGCCACAGTTATGTAGAAGGACCTTCCTATCTTTAAATGAAACAGCCAAAACCCAGTTCTCATATGGTGCTGAGGATCGATATGTGTGTTTGACACCAAAGAAGGCACAGCTCAACAGTTGCCAGAAAAATTGGTGAAACAAATAAATACCTGCACAAAGCCAGACTCAATTGTAGATAAAATGGATGACAATTGAGATCCAGGGAAGAGAGATCTCCCTGACAATTCCCTTCTTTCTCTTTTCCAGATAAAATATGAGTCACCTGTGGTGTTTGCTGTTGGAGGCTAAGACCCTCAATATCCTACATGGTCTATGAGACAAATAACCCTCTCCTCCCCAAAAAGACAACATTATAAATGATACTGGGAGGACCAGGTCAATGCTTTCCTCCTCTGGTCAATGCCTATTTATCTGCCAGTGAGATTTCTTAATGTCTGCATTTGCCTGCAAGCCTCATTTAAAATTGTTAAAAGGGAGCAGATTCCTAGAGAAATTACCCAGGAATCTACCTGGAAATTACCTGCTGTGCTGGGAAACTTAGTCAATACAAGGTTAAGAAAGAACATTCATGAGTCTCAGGTCCCAAGAACTTAAAGAACATCTGGCATTTCCTGGGAGCTGGTTACCACAGTGGGATGGTCTAGGGTAATAAGAATATGACAGTGGAATGATCTTAGACAATGATGATTCAATAGTGGGATAGCCCTAAGCAATGACCCTCACACAAACTTCCCGTTTTGCTGTGTCTTTATAACATGCACCTGAAATTAAAGTATCAGAGCTTGATCAGAATTAAAGACTAGCTCTCATTCTTTGTGTCTCTTGTCCTCTCGTTGTTTTGCATCCCTTCCCTAGGGTCTTGTCTAATCCCCTCAGGCCAGGGCAGAGTTATACTAAACATGTGAATATATTTTATGCTTCCAAGATAGTTTATTGGCTTTATACTAGTTATTACTGTTGTTTAGTCTTTATTCTACTGAAAGTGCTTACATATCTAACTCTTTTATTGGTTATTTTATTTAATTACATTTCAAATGTTATCCCCCTTCCCAGTTTTCCCTCCACAAATTCCTTATCCTATCCTGCCTTCCCCTACTTCTCTAAGATTACTCTCCTACCCACCCACCTACCCAAGCATTCCCTCCCAACCGCCCTGACGTTCCTCTATTCTAGGGCATTGAATGTCCACAGGACTTAGGGCCTCCTCTCTCATTGATGCCAGATAAGGCAATCTTCTGCTACATATACAGCTGGAGACATGGGTCCCTCCATGTGTACTCTTTGGTTGGTAGTCTTCACGGTTGATATTGTTGTTATTGCTATGGGGTTGTAAAACTATTCAAGTCCTTGAGTCCTTCCTTTAACTTCTTCATTGGAATCCCTGTGCTTAGTCTGATGACTGGCTGTGAGCATCTTCATCTCTATTGGTCAAGCTCTGGCAGAGCTTCTTAGAAGACAGTATACCAGGCTTTTGTCAGCAACTGCTTCTTGGTATCAGCAATAGTGTCTGGATTTGCTGTATCCATATGGGATGGATCTGGAGGTGGGGCAGTCTCTGGATTGACTTTCTTTCAGTCTCTACTATGTTCCTTGTCTCTGTGTTTCCTTTAGACAGGAGCAACTCTGGGGTGATATATTTGAGATGAGTGGGTGGCACCATTCCTCAACCAGGGCCTTGCCTAACCTCTGGACATGCTCCATTATGCATTATAGCAGACTTATTTTTAATATTTAGAAGCTGAAAACAATCCAGAAGTCCCTCAACAGTTTTGTTGAGTATAGGCTTTTGTAGTAGGGTCTGATGATTTTTTTTTTAAATTTCCTCAGTTTCCGTTGTTACATCCCCCTTTTCAGTTCTTATTTTATTATGTTGAATACCACCTCTGTGCCCTCTGGTTAGTCTGGCTAAGGGTTTATCTAGCTTGTTGATTTTTCGAAGAAGCAACTCCTGGTTTTGTTGATACTTTGTATAGTTCCTTTTGTTTCTACTTGGTTGATTTCAGCCTTGAGTTTGAATATTTCCTGCCATCTACTCCACTTGGGTGTATTTGCTTCTTTTTGGTCTAGAAATTTCAGGTGTGCTGCCAAGTTGCTAGTGTATATTCACTCCAGCTTCGTTTTGTAGGCATTTAGATCTATCAGATTTCCTCTTAGCACTGCTTTCATTGTGTCCAATAAGGTTTGATATGATGTGCCTTCATTTTCTTTAAATTTTAAAAAGTCTTTAATTTCTTTCTTTATTTCATCCTTGCCCAAATTATCATTGAGTAGAGTGTTGTTCAGTTTCCACGTGTAGGTAGGCTTTCCATTTCTTTTTTGTTATTATTGAAGACCAGCCTTAGGGTGTGGTGATTGATAGGATGTACGGTTTATTTCAATATTTTTGTATCTGTTGAGGCCTGTTTTGGACCAATTATATGGTCTATTTTGGAGAAGGTACCATGAAGTGCTGAGAAAAAGGTATATTCTTTTGTTTTAGCATGAAATTTTCTATAGATATCTGTTAAATCCATTTGGCTCATAACTTCTGTTAGTTTCACTGTGCCTCTGTTTAATTTCTTTTTCCATTATCTGTCCATTTCTGAGACTGGAAATTAGCACTCTTGTAAATGCAACAGCAGGAACCAGTAGCAGCAGAAACTAGGAGCAGCAGGGGTACAAGAAGCAACCATAGAATCCCTCTAGTATCTTTGAGTTATACCCTCTCCATAGTCCCCAGAATTAAACTATCTTGAGCTGACAAAAATCACACACCTGATAGTACCTGAGGCAAATTATAATTATCTGCTCTAAAGCAGTGTCTTGTCACACCTGGTATTAAAACAAAAGCATATTGACATAACAAAACTGGCTTTTTAAAGAAACCAAAAATTTCTCTACAAATTTCCTTCATATTTCTTCAAATTCAGCTCCAGTATCAATGACCATCCTTCAATTTTGTTTTGGAAATCATTCATAGCTTTTTTTATTTGTAAAAGAAAGTTTTGATGTTTTCAGCATTATTACTTGGCAATGTCTCTTTCAGTACTTGAATATGGCATTCACTTGTTTTCTGCATGTAAAATTTTGCTTACAATATCATTACTATATTTATTGAAAGTCTTGTGTTCATACCATTTGAATTTTCCTTGTCACTAAGTTTTGGTACTTTGACTACCATATATTTTCATATTGTTTGAGATGGATATCACTGTAGAACTTCTTGCACTGTGACATTTTACCTTAGATTAACACTGTTTTCTGTGATTATTCCTCAAACTTTCATGACTAGTGTGCCAGTTTTCTCTACTACATGAAACATAATACTCAAAGTAAAAGAGAGAATGGGCAGATTCTGAGATAAAACATATGTCTTGATCTACTGGAACAGACATAGACTCTGAAAAAACAAAGATAGTATGTTACCATTCTGTGGCTGTCCCAAAGTTATAAATATGTTACTGTCTAAGTGTTCTAGGATTATTCCAGAATCTGAGTCTATTTCAGCTGTCCAGACATTCATATCTATACCAGTGAGCCTGGCACATGAGTCTCCTGAAGCAAAGTTAAATAACTTATTATTGAATTGAGACAACAGAAAATTTCTGAAGAATGTATCATCTATATTTGTTAGAAACAGACATGTTGGTCAATGGAATCAAGTAGAAGTCCAGGAAATAAAAGCACATACCTACAGACACTTAATTTTGACAAAGAAGCCAAAACAAAGCAATGGAAGAGAAAGCATATTCAACAAAGGATGCTACTCTAACTAGATATCTGCATATTGAAGATTGCAAACATCTATTATTATCACCCTCCAAAAAATTCAAGTTTAAGTGGATCAAAGACCTCAACATAAACTATATATTAAAGAAAATAATTTAGTGTAGCAGAATACTTCTAATAGAATAGAAATCATTGGTACAAGACATTACTTCCTAAACAGAACTCAGGCTATAAGATCAATAATTAATAAATGGCACCTCATGAAACTAAAAACTTGTGTAAGGCAAAGGACAAAGCCAATAGAGCCATACAACATCCTACAGAATGGAAAAAGGTCTTCATTAATCCTAGGCCTGACAGAGGGATAGTATTAAAGATATATAAAGAACTCAAGAATCTAGACACAAACAAACCAAAAGGCCCAATACAGGTTACAGGAATAAACAGCAAATTTTATAAAAAAGAATCTGTAATGGCTAAAAATAACACTCAAAGAAATATACAATGTCCTTAATAATAAGGGAAAATGAAATCAATATAACAATCTACCTTACACCAATCAGAATGGCTAAGTTAAAATAAACCTCAAGTGACAGCACATGCTAGAGAGGGTATGGAGTATGGGGAACACTCCTCCTTTGCTAATCTGAGTGCCAACTTGTACAATCACTCTGGAAATCAATTTGGCAGTTTTTCAAAAATTGGAAATAATTCTACTTCAAGAATTCCTATACCACTTCTTGGCATATACCCAAAAGATGCTTCTCCATATCACAAGAATTCTTCCTTAATTATGTTCATAGCAGCTTTATTTTTAATAACTAGAAACTGGAAAAAACCTAGATGTCTCTCAATCAACATATAGATTTAAAAAATGTGGTTCATTTACATTATGAAATACTCATATCTCAGATGTTAAAAAAAGAACATCATGATTTTAGCAGGTAAATGGAATGAATTAGAAAATATCATCTCTAAGTAAAATAACCCAGACACAAAAGGACATGCACGTTATAAACTCACTTAAAATTGATATTAACTATAAAGTACAGAATATTCATTCTTTGATCTACAGACCAAAGGAAGCTAAATAACAAGAAAGTCCCATGGGAAGATGCTTGAATTTCACTCAAAGTGGGAAATAAAAGCCCTTTGAGGTAACTTGAGGGATGGAAGGGTTGGAAAGGAAATGGGGAGGGTGATGGCAGAGATCAGGTGTAGGGAGAGCACAGGAAATAATGCCAAGTAAGTGAATAGAAATCAGCTGGGTGGGCGTATGACCTGTGGGAGGGCAATCTCTAGGACATACTGGAAAGTGGGATGGGAAGGCTTCAGGGAATCTAAGAGGGTGACTCTACCTTAGATTTACAGCAGTGAGGGATATGAAATATGAAGGGGCCACTTCTTTTATTGAGGAAGAACTCCCAGTGAAAGGATAAGGACAGCAATTCACCTAAAAAAAACTTTGTCCAAAAGGTGTCCTGCACACAATATATGGAGGAACAAAGATGCACCAAAAACTAAGGGAATGACCAATGACTGGCCCAACTTGTGACCTGTCCCATGGGCAAGAATCAGTTCATGACACTATTAATGATACTCAGTTATGCTTGCAGATGGGAGCCTAGAATAACTTAACTCTGAGAGGCTCCACTCAGCAGCTGACTGAAACAGATGTAGAGACCCAAACTCAAATATTAGATGGAGCTTGGAGGAGTCTTGTGGAAGAGTTGGGGGAAGGACTGAGCGCTTAGGAGCTCCACAAAAAGACCAACAGGATCAACTAAGCTGGACACTTGGGGACTAACAGAGAATATGTCACTAACCGAATAGCACGTGTAGGCTGGACCTAGGCCTATCACACATATGTACCAGATGTGCAGCTTAGTCTTCATGTATAACCTCAACAACCAGAGCTGGGGCTCTTCTGAACTCAGTTGCTCGTCCTGATCCCCTAACTCTGCTGCCTTGTCAGGTGTCAGCAGGAAAGGCAGTGCCTAGGCATTCAGTGGCTTGATGTGGTAGAGTAGGTTGTTACCCAGGGACCCAGGAGAATCTTCTTCTGAGAGGAGAAGGGAAATGGGGAAAAATAGTGTGATTGGGAGGACTGGGACAAGACAGAGACTGCAATCAAGACATAAAGTAAATGAATAAATTAATTAATGTAGAAAAATATATGATATGAAAAAAGTGAATATTACTTAGAGGTTATATAATTAATTACTATGATGATATATTTCAAAACTGTGAATCATTTAAATCATTTTATGGATATCAAAGTCTGCCAAAATTATTTTCTTTGTTTTCTAAAAGAAGAATATTGATATCGTGGCACACTTGATTTTCTTCTTCTCTTTTGTCATTCACAATATTGATGTATAAAGTATTATTATGATTGTTGTGTATACTTCCAAGGATTGATTTTATTTAAAAAATGTAAAAATAAATATAGTCTTTTTCAAATCTAGCATGGTATAATTTTCAATATATACTACATCTTAGTTTATTTTATCCATTCATTGCTAAACTAGTTTTTGCAAAAATAAAAATGTATAAAATATTCAAGAAGACTATGATATAAAGTACAAAGAAAAAGAATATCACATTACAGTTAAATCGGGTTAAGTGGTGAGAGAGCATAGGGTTTTTTCCAGCATCTGTTATAAAATGGCCTATAACTTCAGTTCTAGGTGATCTAGCACATTGTTCTGCAAACAGGAGAGGTTATACTCTCCATGGAAGAGCACGTCAATTGCTTCTTCCTGTGCCAAGTGGTAACCCTGAAAACATAGACATGCATAACATTTTATATACTGAGTGTGTTATATTTAAGGATATATATATATATATATATATATATATATATAAAATAAATATATATATATATGCAAAAACAATTATTTAAAGGCCATGCATTAAAAGAAGTATTGGGAGGGGTATATGAAAGAATTTGAAAAGAGGAAAAGATACACAAATATGCACTTAAATTATGAACTTAAAAATTAAAAATAAAACAAGAATGAGATTATCAATGTTATATAAGTTCTGACTCCCTAGTTAAACTTTAACTTTCTTTACCAGCTTTTTACTATAGATCATTAGCTAAGATGGCCTTCAAATCTTTACAATATTAGAGTAGATATTCCATCTCAATAGTGTAGTTTCTTTATTATCATCTTCCTTACTAGAACTGGTTTGAATGACATAGTGCTCAAACCAATAGTTTATATGTATGTGTAACAATAGAATCTTCACAAATACTTGGCTTTATGAAGGCAGAAGTATCTGTATGTTTAGCACAATGTGGCTCAAATAAACTTACTGCCTACTGTAAAGAGCATAAATACATAATGGCAGAGAACAAACATGTAACTGTGATAAACTAACCTGCTAAAAATGGACAATCTGACACACTTTCCAGAATACATTTCAAATGCTGATTGATAAGAATTACAAAATCTAGTTGCTATGGTAGTGGAGTTATTTTCTTGGTTCCGTCCTCGGCAATATTCTCCCCTGTCTATTATCCTTCACGGATCCACTTGAGTCTGACCTTATTTAGGGATTCATGGTTTTCACAATGCATTTTCTACCAGTGAAAATTTATAGATGCAGGGTGTTTCAAGGGTTGAAAAATCACACACAGAAAAAAAGTCTATCTGGATTATTTTTTACTTGTTTTATTTTGCAGTTTAGTTTTTCTTTATAGATATTTTTATTTCTTTAAAGATCACAACAAATGCATTTTTCGACAGAAATTACTAAAACCTCTTGCTTTCTTTAATTAAATTCTGTTTTCTCTTTTACTTTTCCCTCTAATATCTTTGGCCTTCCCTTCTACTGTTAGTTTAAGTTGAGCTTAGTCTTATTATCTCAAAGTATTTCTAACCAAAACCCTTTTATCTCAAGAATGTACCCTTAAAATGTACTATTTCTCTGGGCAAATGTATATTTCTTTGTTTTAATTAATTAATGTATGTGTTTTCTTTAAATCTCTACAGCAATTTTCCTTCCTTCTTCTCCTGCCAGTCTATAGTAAAAATTTTTAGATCATTTGGAAATTCAGTTTTGTCATGTGATGTTTCTCTGGTAGATGTCTTATGAGAGGATGCTTTGCTGAAACAGACAAAGGAGAGGATGTTTTGCTGAAGCAGACATTTGAGAGGGCATATGATGTTTTGCTGGAGCAGATGCTTGAAAGGGCATGTGATATTTAGACAGAATATAAATATAACCTCACAACCAGTGAGACGATGCGCCCTCACTGTTACACTTTACAACAATTCACTGGTCTTTGCTAGCCATACACCACTTTGCTAGTCTTCATGTGGTAGAGAGAAACTCACCAAAGAATTTCTCATGGTATTCAACCTGATTATTGACACTTCTGCTGATTCCAGCAGATTCAGCAGTTCCGTGCAGTTTCTGCTGGATTGAGACACTGCTGTTGATTCCTGTTTGATGTTTGCTATTGGTCTAGACTGTCACTACTGATTTATGTTTGGTATTTGCTCTTAGACTGGACTGCTGAAATCTTGACAACAAAGATTGGAATTGCCCCAAAGAACTACTTCTAAATAGGTCCAGAATCCCCTTGTCCTATTAGCCATCTTTCCCCCGCTACGTTTGTTCAGTGGGCTAGAAGGGATTCTGAAGTGTTTAAGAACCCTAAATAAAATAGGCTTTAAAAAAATTTAAGCCTACACCATCCTTAACCCAAACTCTGCCCCAATCCCCACCATACACTCCTCCCTTTCTCTGCAGGAAAGGAGAAGCTTTCCATGAATAACAACAAGCCTCCACATTTGTTGCAATAAGAATGGGTGCATCCTCTCCTCTTTAAGCTAGGCTAGGCAGTCACCCAACATAGAGAAAGGCTCCCAAAGACAGGAAAAAGAGAACGAGACAGGCCCTGTTCTGGCTATTAGGAGTCCATATAGACCAAGTTAAACAATGGATATAAATGTGCACAGGACATAAGTCAGTCTCACACATTCTTCGTGATTAGTGGTCCAGTCTCTGTGAGCCCCTATGGGCCCAGGTTAGTTTATTCTGTAGATGCTTTTGGTAAGATAGTCCTCATTTTAGTGTGACTGCTTTAAGTCTTGAACCCTCTAGCCCTAACAGCCTCTTCCTACCTTCTGCAGGATTCCTCAAGCTCCAACTAGTTTTTTTCTTTTAAGTTTAATTAATCATTTTTTTTGCATTTCAAATTTTATTTTCCTCCCAGTCCATCCTCTGACTGTTCCACATCCCATAACTCCTCTTCTGTCATTACAAGAATGTCCCCAACCTCTCTTCCACCCTACCTGACCTCTAAACTCCCTGGGGACTGTTGAGTGTTAGGTGCATCTTCTCTGATTGAACCTAGACTCAGCAGTCCTCTGCTGTATACGTGTGGGGAACTCATATCAGTAGGTGTATGCTGCCTGGTTGGTGGTCCAGTGTTTGAGAGATCTAGGGTGTCTGAGGTTAACTGAGACTGCTGGTCCTCCTACAGTGTCACCCTCCACCTCAGCTTCTTTCAGCTTTTTCCTAATTCAACCACAGGGGTCAGTAGTTTCTGTCCATTAAGCTCCAACTAGGTTTTAACTCTCAGTCTGATTTTTTGATCTCTTTTTATCAGAGCTTTGTGAAGCTTCTCTGATGACAGTTATTTGAAGTTCCTGTCTTCAAGTATTCAAAATATTAACAGCTTCAGAAGTGTGGTCTGTCTTATGACATGGGTCTTAAGCTGGACCAGCCATTGGTTGGCCATGCTCACAATTTCTTGTTGACAGGACAAATTTTTGGTTGAACAATTTGTGGCTGGATTGGTGTCCCAACCTTACATTGAAAGTCTTGTGTGGTTATAGAATATGACCATTTCAGACTCATTATCCCCCATTGCCAGGAATATTATCTAGTCTCACCCATAGAATTTGTTGAGTGTTTTCATTGCCTTAGGTTTCTACCTCATCTCAGAAAGGCACTCACACCACACACCCACAATTCAAGCTTCTCTCCAAGTACTCTCTCCTTCCATCCTCCCCTCACCTCATCCCTAGTATTCCTATCCCTTTCTCCACCCCAATCCAGTCTCCTTGACCTGTCTTCCCACTAAATCTATTCTATTTCCCTTTCTCAATGAGAATCATCGGTCCCACCTTGAGCCCTCCTTGTTACTTAGCTTTTTTGAGACTGTGGATTGGAACATGCTTATCCTTTATAGCTATTATTCACCTAAAAGTGAGGACACAACATGTTCTGCTTTACGTAGCTATGTCATATCACCCAAGATGATCTTTTCTTGTTCCATTCATTTGCTGACAAATTTTATGATGTTATCATTTTTAATAGCCAAGCAATACTTCACTGTGTAAATGTACCACATTTACTTTATCCATTCTTCAGTTGATGCACCTAGAGGTTGTATCCAGCTTCAGGTTATAACGAATAAACTATGAAAAGAGTTGAGCAAGTATCCTTTTGTCTCATGGAGCATCTTTTTGTTATATGCCTAGGAGTGGTTGTCTTAGATTTGGTTTTGTTGCTGTGAAGAGACAAAATGAGCATAGCAACTCTTGTAAAAAAAATATCATTAGGGCTAGCATAGAGTTTCAGTCCATTATCATCATGGCAGGAAGCATAGCAATATGAAGGCAGCCATTATGCAGGAGGAGCTGAGATTTCTACATCTTGATCCATAGGCAGTAGAAGAAATGTATGTGCCACACTAAGTATAGCTTGATCTTATGTATTAGACAATAAAGCTCAACTACCCCGTGACACAATTCCTCCAACATGGTCACATATACACTAACGGGGCCATGTCTTCTACTATTGTGAATCTCTGTATGTCAAACATTCAAACATACAAGTTTATGGACCAATTCAAACCCTAATGTCATAGCCCGATCTTGAGGTAGATCTATTTCCAATTTTCTGACAACACAACAAATTAATTTCCAAAGTGATTGTACAAGACTGTACAAGTTAGCACTTTTACAGCAATGGAGGAGTGCTCCCCTTGCTCCATATCCTCACCATCACGAGCTTTTGCTTAAACAATTATAGCAGATGTTAAATGGAATCTCAGAATTTGTATTTGCATATCCCTGATAGGTCAGGATGTTGAACATTTGTTTAGGTTGCTTCTTGACCATTCCTCTGATGAGAATTATCTGTTTAGGGCTGTACCCCATTTTTAAATTGGGTTAATTTGTTGATGTCTAGTTTCTTGAGTTTCTTATATATGTTTTGTATATAACAGCCCTATGTTAAATGTAGGGTTTGTTAAAATCTTTTGCTTCTAACTCCATTTTTCAAGTCTTGAAAAGTTTAATTCATTTCTCTTCACCTCTTTAAATTTATTTTCCTAGATTTTTGTAAATTATTTATTCATTTCCTCTTTAATGACCTCTATCATCTTTATAAGATTGGATTCAGGTTATTTCTTGTGCTTCAGCTTTGTTGGGATATCCAGGGCTTGGTGTTATAGCACAGCTGGGTTCCAATGCCTTATTGCTTTGACTGTTGTTGCTTGTATTCTCATGCTGGCCACTAGTGATCTGAGTTATGGGGTTACTATAGTTTTAAGTGCTGATTACCGAGTTTGGCTTTGTTTGATGGGTGTTTTGGAAATGTTTTTTTTTTGTTGTTGTTGTTGTTGTTGTTGTTGTTGTTGTTGTTTCTGTTTTAGATCTGGTCTTCTGCCCTAAGTGCCCTGGTTTTCTAATTACCATTGAGTCTTCAGATCAAGCAGGGTGTCTCTGCTGGGGATTTGTAGCTTGGGTGACCTCTAGAATTTTGGGTATCAAGGTTTCCTCTTTGGTTTCTAGAGCCAGGGTGGCCCACAAGAAAGCTGAGGTCTTCTGCTAAAGTTGTGGCCCAGAATATGGTACCAACATGACGGAGGTGCAGTTTTCGGCTATTGGTGTACTCTGGTAACTAAGCATGCAAATATGTGAGCCTGTGGGGTACATTGTATTCAATCCCTCACAAGCAGCAAGTTCCCCTTAGAGCTGGGACAACTTTATTGCTGTAAACATGTAGATGTTTGAATATGTAATCTGAAAGAGATTACAGTGATACCAGTGATCCTTTATTGATTGGTTGATTGATTGATTGGAATCCTAGGCTAATACTGTCATTTCAAGCAAAGTCCTGCATATATACAACTGTTATTAGCAATGTTTTTCTCATTTCCAGCCATAAACCAAAATATCTTATAGCTAATAAAGAACCAATGCTGACATGGTCCCCCAAAATGACATTTAACAACTTAGTTTTAATTGAGTAAAAATAAAGAACCAAATACATACTGTAATGCAATGGTTCTCAACCATACCAGTACTTTGAAACTTTCATAGAGTTCCTCGTGTTCCAATTCTCCCAGCAGAAAATTATTTTATTGCTATTTCTTAGTTGTAATGAATTGTACTAGTAAATGTAATAAATTATACTAATGAATAGGCCACCCTGGTTCTAGAAACCACAGAGGCAACCTTGGAACCCAAAATCCAAGAAGTCACCCAAACTACAAATTCCCGGCAGAGACACCCTGCTCGATCTGCAGACACATATTGTTATGAATTATAATATGAATATCTGATATGTAAAATATTTGAATGCATCTTTAAAAAGAGCATGACCCACAGGTTGAGAATTGTTCCTGTAAAGTCTATTAAATACTGTAGAATGATCACTTTCAATAAACCCAATTAAGAAATAATAATTGAAATATATATCGTTGTTATCAGTCACTTTCCACACAGAAGAAAAGAAAAGCTTTTCAAATGATCTAAGCATTAGTTAGCTCATCTTCCCGAAGTGGTCCTGTGCACAGATCGATACTGAGTAATAGCTTTTAAGGTATTGCCTTCCTTTCACTTTTGGGTTTTGTGAAGTTTAAAAATACAATCCTGCTTGTAGCCTCTGGATTCTCCAGTGGTACAAGAAGTCTTTTTTTGCTACTCTCTTCAGCCGCTTTGAGTTATTTGGGGGAGCTTCTATATTCTTCCATGGAGGGCTCGTCATGTGTGAACCTGTGCATCTCTATCTAGAACAAGTGTGCCACACTTAGCTTGTTAACAGTTTCACAAAAGCATAAAATTAATAATAGAAGACATAAAGAATCTACAGAAAATACAATTTTCCATTAAAACAACTTCACTAGTTTTATAGACTATTTTCTTCTTATATATGCATACATGTTTATGTTAATAGTTGCAGAAAAGATGCAATTATGAACCCTTTTAAATTGATCATTAATTTACATTGTTTGTGTAAAAACATAACTAATCTACGGAAATACATTCCCCATCATAACCTTCCCAGGCAACCACTTTGTAAGTGAAACTAGACTAGAACAAACAATGAGAATAAGTAGGAAAGTCCCTAAAATAAAATCATTTTGTAGGGTTTGGAGACTGAAAGTGTAAGTTAATTTGACACTTGTAAATGATAGTTATGGGAACCATGTTTAGAAAACAGCTTTTATTTGCAGATTTAAATTAAGATGCAGAAAAATGAGAAAATAAACCTATATATTTTCAAAAACATTGTAGCTTTCAAGGATATGTATTGGATATCTAAAAATAGAATGTTTCACAAGGTATTTGAATTCTCCCAAGAAAGACATTCCTAGATGATGTCATTGCTGTTAGTTTGTTGTAAGACAGTCTTAGTGTTATGATCACCAGTTAACAATGACCTTCAGTGTTAGTGTGGGATGTTTGCTTTCTTAGATGAACACAATCTATTCCTTTGCTAAAAGCCTTAGACTTAAAAAAATAGATCTCATTGCTGTGTGCCTTATAGAGAACACATTTATTGATGGTTTAAACTATGATATAATATTAATTTTTATATCAACTGTATGTGTCCTGTCAGGCACGGCATTAAACAAGGGTCTGAAGAGAACACCTGAAAGAAAAGATGGGGGGAAACAAGCAAACGCAAAGAATGACAATTTGTCTATAGTCTGATCAAATCGCAATTTTTACTTTTTCACACAGGGGTTATAAACACATAAAATCAGGATGTGGGGAAGGGGATGACGCAGGAACGTAATTGTTCAGGGGGAGTACAGATATCTTCCAGAACAAAGTATCAGCTGGACGAATATTCAGGGGACAGGTCACTATGACTCTGCCTATGATTCACTTGTTCTAGTCTAAGTTGGTACTATCCACCAAGACTATGTATCTACAAGATCTATGATGACCCAGGCTGGCAAATTTCCACCAAAGCTGCTTATTTAAAATAGCTTCTAGCTATCTGTTTCAGGGTTTTTCCACAGAGACCCAAAACTTTGTGTTAACATGCCTGTATGTCAGGCCTATAGCTGACCCCATGCCTTCAGTATATAAGCAGAGCTGCCCCTGACATGTATGAATAACTTATCATCTCTTTTAACTAATTATCTTGATTGTTTGATGCTAACATGTATAAATGTAACACAGTTTCACAAATACAGCTTTGTCACACCATTGGTTATTGCCAGGGCAAGAACTAATGACAGGTTTAGTAAGATCCATGTAATTTATGTGGACAAATGTAACTATGGCATAGCTCTTCCGGAAAAATGCTCTGTGCCATGGTCCAAAGCAGAAAGGTTTTTAGAATTTTAATACTGAGTATTGGTATTACTTTAAGTGCAAACACCTTGATTCAGGAACAAGAAACAAGACGATCATATGTGGCATACACAACTCAAAGGGGCATCTTTTCTTTTATTGAATTGTTTTTCATGCAGTACATTCTGATTATTGTTTTGTCCCCTCCTCCACTTCTCTAAGTTCCTTCCCACATCCCATAATATCTGGAACCACATCCTCTCTGTTTCTCTTTAGAAAACAAGCATATAAGGAATGATAATTAAAAAATAAACAAATCAGAATGAGACAAAAAAATCAAACAAGAAAAACAAACAGCCAAAGAGAAATCACAAGAAATACATACAGTATATATATAGTCACAGAAACACATATATTTCCAAGCACAAGAGTCCCATAAAAAACATATTTTGAAATCTATAATTTAATTTATATTGAAATCCATTATATATATATATATATATACATATATATATATACATATATATATATGTATATATATATATATATATATAATAAAGTTTAAAAAAATGCCCTGACTTAACATTGTCAGAAAAGAAATCTCGAAAGATGCCCTTGAATTTATTTTGTGTTGACCATCTCCTACTTGGCATGGTACCTACCCATAAGAGTGCATAAGAGTGGTTTCATTCACAGGTGACACTTCCTTGAAAAAAAAATCATTTTTTATTTGACAGTGGCTGTCAATTGGACATAGATGAATGGTGGGGGCATGTGTTCACACCTCCTTTCAAATCTAGGACCTTATAATTTACAGACCCATTAGGCCCTGTTTATGCTACTGCATACTCTGAATAAATCTTCTATTTTTATCTACCTATATACCTATGTATCTATGTATATATCTATCTTCTATCTATCTATCATCTATCTATCTATCTATCTATCTATCTATCTATCTATCTATCTATCTATCATCTATCTATCTATCTATCATCTATCTATCTATCTATCTATCTATCTATCTATCTATCTATCGTCTATTTATCATTTCTCTATTCCTTCATACCCTATACTCTTTCTCCCTCTTCTTTCATAAAGTTCCTTGAGCATTAAAAAAAAAATTGTAGAAGATAATTTTGTTTAGTGCTGAGTGTTCCAAAGTCTCTCACTCTCAATTTATTGTCTCACTGTGGATTTGTATTTATTCTCTTCACTTACAAGAGAATTCTCTGATTATGGCTTTAAAAGGCATGGCTTTATAAATTTAACAGAATGTAACAAGGGGTCCTATTATTGCTTTGTTTCTTTATGACAAATATGACATATGACAGAATAGTCATATTTGAATTTTTCCTAAGTCTCTGGCCTATCCCAGGGTCTTAGCTACCTAAACAGCATTGGGTATGGTTTTCACCTCATAGAGTAGGCACTAATTCAAAGCAGATATTGGTTATTAATTCCGATGAATTCAATTAGATTTGACTCATTCATAGTACTGGAAACATTATTTGATAATGAAAGATGTCCAGTGGGGGCTCTGTCTCTCCTGTTATTTGGCAGTTTTATTTGATTGCCTTTGAATATGTGTATATTTTAGGAAGCTTCTACTGGTACTGAGTTTCCACATGATTCCTCAATTGGCCCTTAGTTTTAGATGTCCCTGCATGTATTCCTTATCTCAACCCTGCACCTCTCCACTCCTCATTCCTTTTAATACTCCCATTCCATACCCACAATCTATACCTATCTGTTCTAATCTCACGCCTGGTGGGATACTGCCTCTATTTCCACCACAACTCCTAAACGTATCAGAATACTACCAACTGGAAAACAAATACCCAATGCAAAGACTTTTGCTGACAACTTACTAAAACTACTGCATGTGTTAAATAACTAATAATTGTTCTATATTTTAAAGTTGAAGACAAGTTAACACCATTTTTAAAATTTTTATTTTAGTTTTGAGATTATAGTTATATTATTTTCCTCTTCACTGTGCACTCTCCAAATTATAGATGTATCCCTTCATTGTTTTGTTAAAATTCATGGCTTCTTTGTTCTTCAATTTTATCTATCTATCTATCTATCTATCTATCTATCTATCTATCTATCTAT
>JANHMN010000001.1:232656311-232660628 GCA_030674055.1 Rhabdomys pumilio | reverse complement strand
TGTGTGTGTGCATGTAGTATATGTTACTTTATTCCTAAATTGGAAATTCCCACAAATCAGGTAGATTCAAAATATGCATAAGATATATGTGCATTACTCTATAAATCTTAGATTATATTGCTACTCATCATAATTCACATCATTTATAGAAAAATGTAAATTGGACATTAATGTATACATGGAACACCAGCAAAGTTAGGCAGAAGCCAGATCAAATCTAGCCTGTATTACTTAGTGATTTTCAGTACTTCTGAGCTATAGATACCTTATCTCAAAATAAATAAAGCAATATTAACAACAAAAATATATTTCAAAATTAAGAGTGAAAGTTCAGACCCTCAGAGAAGTGGTGGGGCACACCTTGAAACCTATCACTGGGAAGGTAGATGCATGAAGATCTCTGGGTATTCAAAACCAATCTGTTCTACATATTGAATCCCAGAATAGCCATGAATACACACATGAATTCTGTCTCAAAAAAACAAAAAACAAAATAAAATACAAATGCATTTCTTAGTATTTATTTTTATCTAAAATAATGAATATTCTAATATTGTATCCCTGAGGTATATAAAACCATATATTTTCATAATGATAAAATTTTCAATTAGATTCCATCTCCTCTCTCTCTCTCTCTGATATTCTAATATTACATAAAACACACTTGCTGATCCAAGGAATGACTCAAAAATCAAACACAATTTGTATTTCAATAGAAAATGAATTTTTATTTCAATAGAAAACGAATGGAACCAAGAGATTGATAAGTATTAAGCATTAGAAAAAGATTTCAAAGCAACACATTAAAATTTAAAGCTAAAAAAAGACATTTTATTGATTTTTCATTTACTTTTTAGTGAAAATTTATTAGGATGGATTGCAGAATGTAGTCAGGGTAGTGAAACAAGGACTGTGAACTAGAAAAGCTGAGAATCAGGTAGTTGCTGAAACATTCAGCCTTACAGTTTGAACCTTGTCTTATGGCCTGACTGGTATCCACTTCTCCTGGCCTTATCTGAAGGCTTTATTCTAGAAAACCTCCTGTGATGATTGCATTTGCCTATCAACCTGGTTGGCTACTTCCAATTTGTCTTTCTGATCCATCACATTTGTCCATTATCAGAAATCATCATCATCTTCATCTTCCTCTTTCTTCTTCTTCTTCCTCTTATTCTTCTCCTCCTTTTCCTCCTCCTCCTCCTCCTCCTCCTCCTCCTCCTCCTCCTCCTCCTCCTCCTCCTCCTCCTCCTTCTCTTTCCTCTTTCTCCTCCTCCTTTTATTCTTCTTCATCTTCTCCTCCTTCTTCTTCATAGCCATTCATTGCCCATAGTAATGTGCTTCATATAAAATTTATTTTAAACCTATGATGATGTTTTAATTATATTCAAAGCCTACCATTCATTTTTTTTATCTTCATGTTTCCCATCTTCAGCCCTCATAGATTGTTTTTTGGACAATAAAGCTTTACTCCACACCTGGTAGCTCTTCTTGGTGCCACAGTCCTGGTAACTACACTATCCTCTGCTCTCCAAGGCACCCTAGGTCTCACCTTTGCAGGTCCATATGAAATTTTTTTTTTTAGAGTGTTATTACAGGGACTCCATCTCACTTTGTCTGGCTTCACTTTCTATTAGTGACACCCTTCAATCTTGCATATTTCATGCTTTCAAAACCTTTGGTAATGTCAAAGATGACATTACCAATCTCTGCTATCTGCTTCAAATGGAGCCTGGCTCTCCTGGACAACAGCTTCATTACTTCTGTGTGCTGACCCCAAGAGATACTCTTATAGTCTTTTGAGAAACAGGAAATCCTCCCAGTTTAGATTCTCCTGCTTTAAATTAATTTGGCTCTTCCCTAGAGGTAGTCTTCAAGGGTTTGAACTTTTCTTTCAGTGTATTTTTCCTATTGTCCCTGTACATCACAGGACTTTTCTCTTTAGAGGTATTGATTATATCTTTAAAAATTATGGCTGCTTTCTCAGCACTAATATAAATGTTAGTTACCCTGTCCTTAAATTTTTTCTGCCAAACAAATTACTCTGTTATCTTTAAATCAACTTAACTCAACTTTTTAGACCACATTCAGAAAATGAAGGTAGATTCTTGATCAAAATGTCACATGAATCCATTTTCAGATGACATGTTCAGATCCTGTATTGATATTCTGTTCCCCTTTTCACTATTGTATGTGTGAGAGGAAGAGAGAGAGAGAGAGAGAGAGAGAGAGAGAGAGAGAGAGAGAGAGAGAAGGAGAGAGAGAGAGCAAGAGACAGACAGAGAGAAAGACAGAGAGACAGACAGAGACAGAAAGACAGAGAGAGAGACAGAGAGAGACAGATAGAAAGAAACAGAGAGGGAGAGAGACAGAGACAGAGAAACAGAGACAGAGTTCTTGTCCATGTTCCCGCAGAGGCTTCCTGGTGTCCCCTTTACTTTGAGGGTACAAGTGCTATGTGTAGATTTTATTTCCTTTTCCTTTTCTTTGCTGCTCTTCAAAAAATTATTTTCTCACTGAAGCCACAATGTAGATTTTCTAAGACTCTGTGTGGATTGCACTTGAAATTCCTCTCACTCTCCATAGATAAATCCACTGGGATAGATCTGGGTCTTTTGCTCAGTTACCTAGAGTTGTCAGCTTAACACAGGGAGTCTCACACTATAGTTGTCTAAATCAAAGGTGAATATGGGTACAGCTTTCTTGATTAATAATTGATGGAGTAAGGTCCAGTCCACCTTAAATACTAGCATTCTATAGACAGGTAATGTGGGACTGTGTAAGATGGTTAGCTAAGCAGAGGCCCATGATGGAGCCATTAATTGGTGTCCCTTTTTACTTCCTATTCCTGCTTGTGTCTATGCCCTGGTAGTCTTCAATGATTAACTATGACCTGGAAGCATAAAGTAAATAAATCCTGTCTTCACAAAGTTGCTTTTGTTCAGAGAAATGGAATGTGACTAAAACAGATTTCTAAGCTGCTATACCAACTAACACATCTATAGGATCTGGGTAAAGTTGTCTTTTAAATTGTATGTAAGTATCTTCCATATTTAATATAATAAGCCTAGGTTGACATTTCGAAGACAACTACACTGTTATTGAAAAAACCTCACCTTTTTATTCTCACACATAGTTTCTAACCCTTTTTAACATTTGATGATTTTATTTTATTTTTATTTTTTATTGGATATTATATTTACATTTTAGATTTTATCCCCTTAATCTATTCCCCTCTCCCAGGAACCCCCTATCTCATCCCCCTTCCCGCTTCTATGAAAATGTGCCCTCACATAACCCTCCACTCCCACCTCCCCACTCTCAAATTTCTCCACATTCAGTGTTCAGCCTTCATGGGACCAAGGATCTCCGCTCCCACTTATGCCCGACAAGGCCATCCTCCCCTACATATACAGCCGGAGTCATGGCTGGAGTCGCTATGTGCTCCCAGGCTGGTGGTTTAGACCCTGGGAGGTCTGGTTGTTTGGTATTGTTGTTCTCCTTGATGATTTTAAATAATGTAATTATGTTCTAATGGCACTGTAAATATAGATTTTAAGATAACAGAAAATTAATTTTATATTTATGAAAGAATTTTTGCTTTCCTAACTCTTCTTTATCTATCTCTGGTTGTCTATATTATATTCTTTCAAATATGAGAAATTTCTAAATGTTTTGTAGTATTTCACTTTAAGAAGTATGAGTTGAGGAAATACATTTTGTGTATGTGTTGCTCTTAAGTTTGATTTTATTAAATTCTATAAAAATTCAATATACATATACACACATGTGCATGCACAAACACAGAGTTAATAAAAATAGTCTTCATGTATATTCTGGTCAATAAAAATAATAAGAATGTTATCAATTTCTTGATACCATATGTTGAATTTCTACCACTATCCTGGCTTTTAGCTCATTTGATAAGCTTACTAGTTCATGTTATATAGCTGTTGATTTCCCACAAAATTGAAAGTGCTAAGAGGTTAAGTACTCTTCAAAATTTTCTATTTAGTAGTATGTTCAAAGTAGTTAACCTTTCATTCCAGTAAGTGTGGTAGAATGAGTTCTGGCATTAAATCAAAGCCTATTAGCTGCCATACATTTCATTTCATCCAATTTACTGTCCACAAATAAGTACATTGATAACATGAAACATGAATTTTATTTATAAAGCAAGTATATAATCTTGTAGTTTGACTTTAGGGTAGAAAGGTGATATTTAATATGAAGAACTGTTTCCTAGTCTATTTCCATTTTGGAAAGTCACACTCAGTGACATTTCTGTGGGAAAGGATTCCACTATTCCCTAAAACTAGC
>JANHMN010000001.1:232626311-232651311 GCA_030674055.1 Rhabdomys pumilio | reverse complement strand
TTTAAGACTTGCCTTAATATTTTTCCAGATAAAGTATGTATGTATGCATGTGTGTATGTATTGTTAATTATTTTGTTTACATTCCATACCTTTCCTGCCTCTCCTTTTCTACATTCCAATAATTCATCATACCATTCCTCCTCCCTCTTGCCTCCAAGAGGTAATGTCCTCTCTTTCAAGACTTCCTGCTTCCCTGAGGCCTCAAGTCTATCCAGGGTTAGGTGCATCTCTTCCACTGAAGTCAAACCAGGCAACTCTCTGCTATTTGTATGCTATGGGCCTTAGACCAGCCCGTGTATGCTGCCTGGTTGGTGGCTCCTGGCATACACATTAGTTAAGACTGCTGGTCTTCCTATGATCTCAGCTTCTGCAATCCTTCCCCTATTTCAACCATAGGTGTCTCCAACTTCAGTCCAATAGTTTGGTAAAAATATCTGTGCTTGCTTCAGTCAGCTGCTGGTACCAACTCTCAGTGAACAGCCATTTTAGGTTTCTGTCTGTAAGCACATCATAACATTAGTAATAATGTCAGGCCTTGGTCCCCTTCCATGAGATGAATTACATGTTGGGCAGGTCATTAGACTGCCTTTTCTTCAGTCTGTTCTCCGTTTTTGTTCTTGCATTTGTCTTAGAAAGTAACAATGGTCTAAAAGTTTGACTGTGTCTTAGTAACCCTGTCTCTCCAATTGAGGTCATATCTGTCAATTGGAAGTTGACTCTTTGAGTTCCCTTTTTGGATAAGATCACTCCCACTTTGTGTTGAGAGTCTCTCACCTCTTTGGTCATTGGTACATTCTAAAGGGTCTCCCCACCCCTACCCTGAGGCTGCATATTTCTATTCTTTCTTCTGATCCTCCAGGCTTCTTTCCTGTGGCCACCCTGGACTGCACAGATATTACCTTGGTACCCCACTAATTCTCCTAGGAATGTCAGTTTCATCTCCTTGTGTGGGAAATTCGAATGGAGATAGCCTCCAAGCTACAAGGTCACTATGACAGATCCCGCTCATTAGGTGTGAGGTACACAGTAGATATTCAGGAGATAAGCAACCTCCTCTTCAGTTATATTTAGCTTGTGGGCCAGTAAAATATATTAGGAACCACATTTGACTCATGACCATCACTTTGTGAACACAACTTGTGAATATTGTGTTCTTTGTAATCGTATGCAATTGAAAATATTATCAGTGCCATTTGCTGATGGTAAATTAGGCTAGAGAGAGAGGAGGCATATTCCTGAACTTCACATGTAAAATCCTTCAAGTGAAAAAATGTAATTAATAGCTCATATATCTGGTGGAGCATTTTTTTAGAACAACATGATGATGTGGTTTTATAGATAATAATATAAAGATTTTTTTCTTAATTGCATAAAACTAGAAAGAAAAAATCCATTTAAAAAATCCATTCCAATCAATAGTCAAGCTAATAGATACATCAAAGTTTTCATGTTTTCTGTGTCCCTTTCCTTATAATGCAGGAATTATTTAATTGTCTTTTATACTGTTATAATGTTTTACTGTACAAATTCTTAAAGAATCAGATGCAATGATGCTGTGTAAAGCATGCAAAGATTCTTGGCCTCCTTGAAAACCGGCCTCCCAGTTACCACAGCCTACTGGCTCCAAATGCATCAACAAAATCCATCTGCACTAAGTGTCTAGTATTCAAACCTCTTGTTTTATGTGAATGTAGTGTAATAAAATAGTAGACAATAATTCTTTCAAGAAGCCCAGGAATCCAAAAGAAAATGCATACTTACACAAAGAAAACTTGAAAAAAAATATGCACATTACATAGTACATATATGAGTATGTACAAGTTTTTCACCCAACATCTATCACCCATGTGATGCTCAAACATACATTTTAAATACACATTCACAGTTCACAGATGGAGGAGATCCTGTGGAGGAGCCCATATGAGTGCATATGCAAGAGAAAACTGCCTATAATATGTTAGTAAATAATATTTCACCTTGTTAGGATACACAGCCATGCTATAACCACCATAACTGTGCACGTCTTTATGCCTTATGGAATGGTAATGTCTAAGTAATCTGAAATAACATCGTCCTCCTTGAATAATTCTTCTCTACACTGTGCCTTGGCATAAACATACAGCCAATTTTTATCCTTTGGTTTTCCACTACGTAAAGTGGAGATACTATTAATTGTCATATTCTTGTTGCTGAGAAATTAGAGTTATGATAGCAAATAACATCAAAAATGAAAATATTTTGTGCTTATTAATGGTAACCCTCATACACACACACACATGCACACACTCATGCATACATGCACACACATGTACACAGGCACGTGCACACATATAATTGCTTGCCTAATTAAGACATTTACTACACTAGTGCAACATAATTAGGCAAGGCAGTCACTGATAAATAATAAATTCCTGAGGCAAATTTAGAGAAAAATCAATTTTTTCATATATACATCAGCAAATATGCTTTGAAAGCTTTTGATTTTTCAATCCTCATAACAAGGTTAGTTGCAGTCAACAGCTATGAGAAGTTTCATCTTACAGATCAGAGACATTCATTATTTTTATCTATGACTACCACATGTATATAGCTTAAGTGTAAGGTTGAACCAATTCTGAAAGGAAGTTTTTAACCTTTGCATTGGTTTGTAACTGCAAAGAACTCACATTTAAATTCATTTTCAATCACCTGATATATTTTCAATTTGTCTAAGTTCTTTAAGTATTTAATAATTTAAAAAGTAAGTATTTCTAATTATTATAAAAGCTGACAAGCAAAGGGAACTGAAACTACCTAGGAATACATGGAGATTTTTTTTCTTACATCTTATGGATAGAATCAAAGGTCATGATAATATTCAGGTTACCAAAAATAGTAGTGGTTGTGATTTACTTGGATTGGAATGAAAAATATACAAATTTCTTGGTATTACATGGTAATCAAATTAATTTTCATACATTTATTTGAAAGTGCCTCAGATAGAAAAACATTTGAATAATTCCACACTGTGCTTTTGAATCTTACTGGGCTTGTTTAAACTGAAGCATTTATGTGACACAGAGAAAGATGAATTTTCATAAGATCTCTAACAATTGCACGGTCTATGGGAGACATTTGATATGATCCTAAATAATTATATGCTTGTTCAAACCATGTGTAGTCACATCTTTAAGAATTATACAACTAAGTCATTTCAAGTTTTATTTCTTTTATATATTGTCTGACATAATATATTTTTGTTAATGATAATTATTCTCTGATTGCGTTATTTCTTGCTATTTTATTGTGAAACAGTGATTTGTTTACTTAGTACTCCTTGGCAATCATTCGGTTTACAGCATAAAGAACTTTGTGAGAATAAATTGTGAATTTCCAATTATCACGATGACAAAAGTCAAATACTTTAATGTCAATGTTAGTACTGGTGTTTAGGGAATAATAGGACATTATAAAAGTCATCATAGCAAAACAAGTAGCTTACGAATGAAAATTTAAACATAAGAGTTATACAATTTAATATAATACAGTTATACATATTAATATGATTGTCTTTATGACCTGTTTATGTCTTTGGAATTTTTTCCAGATATAACAATTTACTACAGGGTAAGGACACCTAAATAAAGATCTTCTGATTCACATGATTCGTCCCCCGATTCACATGCTTCTCCCTTATAACCACCATAGATTCAGTACTTCCAAGTGAAGAATAATTAACACAGACAGACACACTTATTTAGATAAAACACAAATGTTATCATCACAATCAATGCATATAAAAATTTAAATTTTCTGAAAACTAAGAAACAACTGAAGTTTATCTTGGAACTAATGATGCCTCAGAAACTCAGTACAAATCTCAAGATTGCTTAAAAATTTAAGTTCTATTCATTATTACTATTATAGAATATTGAGTGTGTGTACATGTGTTTTTTTTTCTCCATATATGCATGCAATGCCCATGGGCAGAAGAGTAGGGCATTTTATCTCTTGCACCTGATGTTACAGTAAGTTATGTGCAGCTATGAACCTGCTGGGAATGAAACGTGGGTCCTGTGGAAATGTAGCCAGTGCTCATAACCATCCAATACCAAAAGAAACTTTGAACAGGAAAATCTATAGTGAAATCTCCAATTACATTAACATGCACAAACACATAAACGTGTGAATCTGTCTTATGAGACTATAATTTCTAGAAATGGGAAGTTTCATATAATTTAACTCATTCTCATAGTAAAGAAATACTACATATCCTAAAACTTTACATACCTTAACGTTTCCAGATTTAACAGAAATGATTAATAAAACCGTGATGCATTATATTTTAATACATTTCTTAGTGTTTTCATTTTCAGGGAATGAAAAACTGGAGGTAACAATGAGTAAGGGAGGAAGAGAAGGAAAATAAATAGAAAGAAGAAAAGAAAACGAAAAGCTCTGGTTGCCTCAGTATAGCTCAAATAATGGGCAGCAGTTAATGATAAATATACAGAGTAAAAAATATTACTGAAAAACACTAAGTATAAAACAACAACATATGATCATAAATGAACTCTTGCAACATAATAAAAAAATATGTAGTTTTGAAGAGACTGGTAAAGCCTGAAAGGAATTTTTAGTTCATCCCATAGATTTATATCCATGTCATTTTAATGGTGCAATCATGCGTATGTATTGTGATACCCTAAATCATTAACCATTGCAGGGAATGAGAAAATTGTAGATAATAACTCAATATACACTTTTTGTAATTATTATAAAATTAAATAAGTTATGAGAATGCTATTAGTAATGGTAATGAAAAGAAGAAAAAAGAAATGAAAGTAGCTCAAAAACAGAATAAGGGTTAAACAGGATTGACTGTACTCCATAGAAACCTGCTAAACTGGAGTATTATCTAAATAATGATTCTGGAAGATGAGGAAATCTATTTATACCCTATAATGATCCATATCAGCATTTAACACAATGGAACAACATATATTACAATCCTTTTGAGTAGTTGTCCAACGTCTGCATTTCTATGAATTATCACACCTTCTAACATGGATCAGTTGCTTAGCTTTACACATTCTGCAGTTCTTGAGAAAGAAGCTTTATAGTAGGGTTTTTGTTTGTTGCTGCTGTTCAGTTTTATTATGTTTGTGTGTGTGCCTGTGTGTGTGCATGAGCACGTGTGCATTTTTTTCTAAAAGCACAAAAGAATGAAGAATCTTCAGCCCTTCCTCAGAGCATTGTACTAAAAAGGAAACAGACTGAAAGGATAAGTATCCAATTTGCACACCTAGTCTAAAAACAAAAGTGGCAGTCAAATATATTTTCCACTAAGTACTGGTGGCTCAAACAAACAAAAACAAAAAAGCAAAACAAACAAAAATGAAAAACAAACAAACAAAACAACAACAAATGATTTAATTCAAACAATGTTTTAGAACAAAGAAGTAAGCCAGAAGAAATTTCCTATTCACTTCTATACAAAATGAGGCCATAGGAGGTACAGCACAGAATACGTAATCAGAAACTGCATCTCATGATATATAGGGCCCAGTATGAGTTTTATGAATATTGTTATGTTCAGTAAGTACTCACAATTTACATGTCCATGTCTGTAAAATAAATAAAAGCTTTTACACACACACACACACACACACACACACACACAAACACACACACACACAAAGTCATGGGAACTTTAATAAGTTTTTCATAGACTATTCTGTGAGAATTTTTAATTTTGTGAATAAGTATTAAGATATTATAATAATTGTATTTAATATGCTATGGTATATTTAATGATCAGATTTACTGATTGATGTCCTTCACAGTAGCCTCTAGGAAAGCTTCAGTTGATATTATTATTTCTATTTGCCTTCCTTTTTTTTTTTTATAAATTACCATTTTAAAATAATGTAAAAATATCTCTTAAATGAAATTGTGTCACTTCAGTTAAAAATAAATAATTATTAGTTTCACTATGCTAGAAATTTGCATCCTTCGTTAGTTTTAGATATTAAGATTATAATACAATTTTATTTCTGTTTAGAATTTTATCAATATTTTTATTGAGTTACAAAAATCAACCATGTTGAGTTTACTACGATTTACTAATTTTATTAAATCTGATTGTTTGGGGTCACTTCTTGGTTAAAATTTTGTTGAAAAACTGAGGTGGTCAGCACTCTTTTTGATAATATTGTAAAACGTTCTGTCGCCGTTACAATTTTTTGCGATATTGAGCAAACTTGTAAACAAAAGATTATAACACCCACACTTTACAGTTCTTTAAAATTTATTCCTATTGTTTTCTATTCTCAGGTTCCAATGCTCCAGACCATTGATATTTCTGTATTATTAGAAAACCTTGTACTTTCATTATGTCAACATGGAATGTTCTTTTCACTAAATCACTTTTATTCTAGTGGTTTTATGCCTTCGTGTGTCCTAAATCCAGTGATTGTTCCTCAGCACTTGGACCATTTTGATAACTAAGAGATATTTTCATTTCTTTAATATCTTCATATTTGAGAACCGTCCTTCTATGATGCAGTTTGTATTCTGTAATTTCTCTACCACTAGACAATTAAGTAACTCTTGACCCCACCTGCCAATACTGAACTGTTGGTAAAAGTCAAAGAGATGTCCTGATGTCATTTACATCCTTTGCACCAGAGCTCATTTCTTTAGCTGAATGTGTGAAGACACCGTGATTTCATGGCTAGTAGTTAATTATACTGCACAACTCCTAATTAATTTTTATCCTCATTTTAAAAACTTTGGCTTTCATGAATTGCCCAGTATGACTTCAGTTGATTTGTATTTGCAGGTGTGATATTTACCCTTTGTAACCATAAACAATGAAGTATTTTAAGTAAATCAAAAAATTATCAGTACTGTATTTACCCAGTTGCCAATATTTTCACTTAAAAACACTATCTTCCTACCTTGCTTTATAGAAAGATAATTCTTTAATTTATACAAAGATTATCATCTTCTCCTATGTGTTTAGTAATCAGCTACACTTTCTTATCTCTGTAATAAATCATTCCTTCCATCTTAAATATTTGTAAAGGTTTCTCTCACTTCAAAAATTTGATTACAAAACTATTAGTTGATATTCCATGTTTTTCTTTGTTTGATGTTAATTTCAGACAAGTCAAAATTATGTATCCGTTTGTTATCTCAGTTATTCTTACAATCCCGATATTGAAGTTATTTTGCTAAATACCTTCTATAAATTATATTGACATGTGTATACTCAATATTAACTGCTCTACACAGTTAATAACTTTTCTTTTGAATGTTTGCCACCACTGCTCCCTTTATCCTCCTTGAAATGTCTGACATATGCTACCTTTTGCCTTTCAGGACACAAACACCTGATCTCTTTTTATGTTTTTTATCCCTCATTCTCAATCTTTCCAGTACTTATTTTGTGTTCTAATCTATTTAATTTAAGATACCCTAGGGTTCAGACTGTGGCTTTCTTCTACTTCTTAAAAACTGCAATATTATTTGTCTCTGATTCCATAAAATTTATCTGTTATAATTTTTAGCTCATAAAGCCTTCTTAAATTCTGCATGCCTTTATATCCTGCCAGTTGTTAAACATCACCAATTGGATGTCAGATATATCAAATTCTACAAGCGAAAATTTGAATTGCTCAACATGTGTAACAAATACTTTTCTCACCTCATTCTATGTCAGTGACACTACACCAAAAATCTACTAGAAGAAATTTCATGAACTAACTTTTATTAGATTTTTTTTCTAGAACCAAACTTCTGGGTTATATCTCCAAAATATGTTTAGAATTTGATCAATTGTTATATCTTCTCTATCTGTAGATCACTCATCATCCATATTAGATTACAGCAACAATCCAATAGATTATAGCAATAATTTCCTATTAAGTTTTTTTTTTTTTTTAATTTCCAATTTTCCCATCCTGCAGGGGTTTAGCCCTGGTGATGACCAGGTCCCACAGAAGAGATGATGAGTCTGTGAGGAAAGAGTGAGTTAGGCATGGTAGTTTGGGCAATTTTGCAGCCTGACTGACTGGAATTCAGAGTTCTTTATTTATGTAGAACTCAGTAGGCAGGGATAGATTCATATTGTTCCAAAACATAGGTCACATCATTTTTGTTTCTGGAAATGTATTTGACTTCCTCTTGGTCATAAGTTTAGTCGGTCTTGATAAACTATGACAGAACAGTTATCTTTTATAATCATTTCCCCTCATCAACCCCAAAACCTAACTTTTAAGAATCTTGTGGTTTCACGGGTACTAAAAAGAAATCTCCAAACTAGCCTGGGCAGATGGGTTGTCCCAAGCAGTGTTATATCAACTTTTAATGATAAACTTGTTATTTCTTAGGTCTAGGAGAAGTCATCATTATGCCATAACTCCTGTAGTTATTATTAAATTTCTGTCATGATGTAATTTTTTCTTGCTATTTAAAATGTTGCAAAATTTTTGCTACTGATTAGCATTAAAATTTACGTACACTTCAGTGTGAAAAGCAACCATCTTTTACCTAATATTTATGTCCAAATATTTTGTTATCTCTCTAGAAATAAGAATAGAAGATATATATGATATGTAACATATCATATACCATATATTATGTGTGTGATAAATTGTTTCAGTTTATTTACGTGCTTACTCTCTTGGTTTTTATTTTATGAATATAGACAAGTAAGTGCTAACCAATGGAATCTAATGAACACCAAAATGTTTACATCAAACTGAAAAGTTCTACACTGAAAAAGAAACAGTCAGTATTTACAAACAATATATTAACCATACATTAGAAAGTAGAATAATATATAAAATATAGAAGTAACTCCTAAATAACAACAAATCAGATATTTCTATTGCAGATGGACCAAAGCTCCCAATGATCAGTTCTTTAAAATGATGACAGTGTCCAATGGTATATGAAGATTAAACAAACAAATATATGAAACTGAAAAAAAAACCACTGTCAAACTCTGTAATATGTAATTACCATTTTTACATTCCTACCAACAGGATATAAAGATTCTTTTCAGCATGCTCTCCCCTTATTAGATTTTCTATTTTCTAAATAGTAAAAGATATTGAGCACTAGAAAAAAAGTATTGAAAAGAAAAGTACACTATAAAAACGTTTTTAATAAATATGGGTATTTTGGAAAAAAAATCAAAATTTCTAAATATTTAAAGTAGATTTATAACATCTTTCTCTTTTGCATTATTTATTTGTTTATTCACTTTACGTCCCACCCCAGCTTCTATCCCCATTTTCTCTTCACTTCTCTTCTAAGAATGGGGAGACCCCTGAGAAGCTCCCAAACTTAGCCTATCAAGTCTCTTCAGGACTACGTGCATCCATCCCACTGATTTTAGTCAAGGCAGCCCTGTTAAGGGAACTTTATACATAGACAGGCAAGAGATACAGAGACAGGCCGACTCTAGTTGTTAGAGGACCTAGTATGATACACATCTGCCACATATGTGTGCAAGGCCTAGGTCAAGCCTCTTTGGTTGGTGGTTCAATCTCCGGCACCTCCAAGGGTCCAGGTTAGTTGACTCTTTGAGTCGTCTTGTGGAGTCCCTGTCCCCTTGGAGTGTCTCAGTTCTCTCCTCAACTCTTCAACAAGCCTACCTGAGCTTCATCTAATATTTGGCTGAGCATCTCTGTATCTGTTACCATGGGCTGCCTAGTGGAGCCGCAGCAAGGCAGTTATTGTATATTCCTGTATGCAAGCATAACAGGGTATCATAAATAGTGTCAAAGATAGGTTCTTGCTCATGAAATTGATCTCAATTTGGACCAGTCCTTGGTTGGTCATTACCTCTGTCTGCTCCATTTTTGTCCTTGTAAACCTTATAGGCAGGACACTTTTTGGGTTTTGTGAGTGGGTGTCTCTTTTGTCCTTGCACTGGGAGTCTCGCTTAGCTACAAGACCTGGCCCTCTTTGGATCCATATTCTGCACTGCTAGGAGTCTCAGGTAGAGTCACCCCTTTAGAATCTCTGAGGGCTGTTCCCAAAGTCTCTAGAATGTCATAGAGATGCCCCCTGTTCCCCACCTGTCTACTACCGATTTCCAATCTCTCTTATGTGCTGCCCAACATCTGATCCTCATCCTTAACTCTGTTTCTCTGGCCATCCCCTCATCCACACATCTTTTTCCCTCCTCCTATTAACCTCCAATATATATTTTATTTCTCCTTCTTAAAAAGATTCAAGCATCCTTCTTTGAACCCTCATTATTGTTTGGTGATAATACACTTTACTTTCTGGCTAATATTGCCTTTTAAGTGAAGGCATACCATGCATGTTTTTGGAACTGAATTACCACACTCAGGATGTTATTTTCTATTTCCATCCACTGGCCTACAAAGTTTATGATGTCCATGTTTATAATAGCCATGTAGTGTGATTTCTGTTGTGTAAATGATACATATTTTCTTTATCCATTCTTCAGTCCAGGGACAACTGGGTTTGTTTCCTGTTTCTGGCAATTACTAATAAAGCCGTTGTTAAACAAGGGTCCATGTGGGATGCTGGAGCATGTATCACATCTTTCAATTAGCCAAATAGGAATATAAATTCACAGGGTTTTAAATCATTGTTGGAAAGACATATGTGTTCTGCCATGCTCATCTCTGCTTTGGTCAACATAGATCCAAGATATGAAAACACTCCACACTGACTGAGTGGTATGTTAAAATACAGCCTCTGTAAGCAAATCTTTTAAATTATACAAAGTATACAGACATATTCTACAGTCAGCAAAAAAAGTAGGAATTGTCTTTTGTGTAAGGAATGGAAAAAGAGGACATTACTCTAAGTGAAGTAAGCTAAATAGAGACAGAAATACTGCGTGATCTAATTCAGAGTTTCTGGGTAGGAAAAATGGTCTTAGAGAGGTAGCGTACAGAACAAAAATAATTTTTACATTTTGAAATATCTAGAATAATTTTAAATATTTTGAACCCAAAGAAACTATAAATATTTGAGATTATGATGTTAATTAGACCAATTATATAATTTTATAGTTTTTACAGGTATCACATTGTAAATCATACATATATATAGAAATATTTGTAAATGAAAAGTATAATTTAAAAGTGCAAAATACATAAGCTTCCAAATAGCAGGTTTTAAGTTGTTTTCCTATGGAAATATACTAATTCACATTTTATACACCATCTATATGAAACTTTGTACATATATAAACCAACACTTTTATTTTAATTTCAGTGTTATATTCTTGATGACATTCTTGATGATTGTTGCACTATTAAATAAAGGGATTTTGTAAATATTAGTAACTATATTTTGTTACAGTGAAACAAATATATGCATATATGTGATGCATGTTTTTCTATTACTATTCAATCTGCACAAAAATATATTAGACCCATTTTGCATAGTAGATGAAACTAAGTCTTTGGCTAAAAGTTTAAACAATTTATTGAATGTAGTTGCAGGAGTCTCTAAATCACTTCTACATGTTTTGCTATTTAAAGAATCAAATGGGATTATAACCCAATAATAAAGCAAAAAATAGAATAGGAAAATTTTTAAGGGAAATACTTGAAAAGTCTAAAAATCATAAGGTAGTTTGGAAGTGTGAGACTGACATCAGGCATGGAGTGTGGAGTGAAGCTTATATAACTCAGTATCAGGGACAGAATTTTGAAAATGATGAGATTTCTGTGTGCAAGCACAGCAGGAGAGGGCTTCATGCAGTGCTGCTGAGCCGGATGAAGGAAGGATACCAGCATAAATTTCCTCCTGATGTGCCTGTTTACATTTCTGGAAATCTCTGAGGCATTACATCTGTATGGAAGGGAAAAAGAAACTTTGGAACTTAAAAAGAGAAAAAAATAGGTTTTATATGTGTATGAAATATCACAATGAAACGTGTATGAACTAATATGTCCTGATTCAAAATTTCAAGAGTATGATCCTTTCCTTTCATTATGTAGCATTTGTATGGATAGATGAGTGTCAAGGTTCTATTTACCACTATACAGCTAAGTGTCCTCCAGCGATTCACACTGAAATAATAAGGGGAACTTTCTTTTATTTCTCAGAAGAAATAATATTAGTTAAATAATATTCAATTTCTTAACTTAAAAAATATCAATTTTAGTAGTCTAGTAATTAGTAATTAAGTGTGTATCCATAATTTTTACATGTAGTAATATGAATTTAAAACTATGTAAGATCTTTTTCAGGCCTTAATGGTCCACTTCTTTTTAGCAATGAATATCATTTCATTCTGTGGCTATAGCACAGTGTATTCACTCATTTGACTGCTGAAAGTTAGCTTTGTTGCTCTCAAGTTTTGACAATTGTAAATAAAGCCTCAATAAGAATGAAAACTTATATCAGCACAGAAATCTGAAAAATTAAATGAAGCAAGAGGAACAGGCATTCCAGAGATACATTCTAATGTGTACTATGGAGGAAGAAACCTAAGTTTGAGAAGGATTATAATAGATCAATAAATTCCAAGAACAAGTAATATTGAATGAGTAACAAACCTTAACCAAATTCATGTATTTTAATATATTTAATTTTCATTGGTGCTACACACACGTTTTATTCTTTTTATTTTATTCACATATGTTTAGTCTTTTTTATGCATGTCTGAATACTCATTTATCAATCATTTGTACTTCATCATTTGACAAATGCCTATTCAACTCTATATCATAAAACTGAATTTCTTCAAAATTCTTCTTTTTAGCTTACAGCAGTTAATGAATTTTTATAAAAAAAGAATGATGTTGAGATGTTTCTAATAAGTTTATTGCTTATTATGATAGGTCATAATGCATTCTATTCTTTGTTTTGATTGGATTTAATTTATTTAAGTGTTTATTTATTTTAATTCCATCTATATGAGGTTTTGTTTTGCCTAACTACAGGCATTTGTACTGCTTGTGGGCCTGGCCATAGTGGCAGTTAGAAAGAGATGCTAGATTTTCTACAACAGGAGTTATAGATATTTAAGAGCCACCAGTGGGCTGGGAACTGAACCCTGATCTTCCACAAGTCAAGTTTTCATAACTTTCAAGGTATCATTCCAACTCCTAAAGGATTGATTTAACTACTTAATATATGCACATCAATTTATTATTAATCATTTGGAATTACTTTAAGATTTTATGCTATTTAGCCAGTTATTTCTATGTTGTATTTTATTTAATAAATTTTATTGAGGAATTTTTATATCTATGTTAGTCAGTCATAGTGGCCTGCTGGACTTTTATGTCTTAAGTTTTCTTTCCATTTTTAATTCTTTTTCTTTCTCTCTTTTGTTTTTATTAATTCTTGTCTTATATATTCCACACCAACCACACATTCACCTCCCTCTACTTTGTTCAGCCCTCCCCTGATCTACCATCCCTCTCCCCCAGATCTATCCCTCCTTTGTTTCCCTTGCCCCCACCCCCAAATAATAATAAGACCAGGCCTCCTAGGAGTATCAACCAAAATCTGCTCAATATGTTACAATAATAATAGGCTCTGCCAGAGTGTGAGAAATACAGAGGCAGATGCTTTCAGCAAACCTCTGGTTTAAGCACAGGAACCCCAATGGAGAAGTTAAAGAAAAAACTGAAGGAGCTAAAGGGATTAGCAACCCCATAGAAAGAACAACAATATCAATCAACCTCACCCCCCTCGCCCCCACCCAGAGCTCTCAGGGACTAAACCACCAACCAAAGATTACACATGGAGAGACCCATCACTCCAGCCACATATGTAGAAGAGGATGGCCTTGTCTGGCATCAATGGGAGGAGAGGCCCTTGTTCCATGAAGGCTAGATTCCCTAGTGTTGGGGAATGCCAGGGCAAGAAGGCAAAAGTGGGTAGGTGGGTTGGGGACTACCTTCATAGAAGCAGGGGGAGGGGAAATAAGATAGGGGGTTTCTGGAGGGAAACCTGGAAAGCAGATAACATTTGAATTTAAATAAATAAAATATCCAGTTAATAATAATAATAATAATAAACCTAGACACAAACCTTCATAACAAGGCTGAACAAGACAATCCAGTAGGAGTAAAAGAGTCCCAAACTAAAGAAGGGCAGATCAAAGATAACCCCAACTCCAAATGTTAGGAGTCCCACAGCAACACCAAGGTACCCAGCTATAAGCTATATACGGAGATTATAGTACTGCCCTGCACCGGTGCTGTGATTATTGCTTCAGTCTCTGTGAGCCACTATGAGTCCTGTTTAGTTGATTTGGTTGGTCTTGTTCTCTTGTCCTAAAATTAGTCTTGAATTTACTTATTAACACAAATAGTCTTCATGGAATATTAAAATTTATTCATTTTGATTTTATCACTTGGAATAAATTGCAAAATTGAAATAAATCTTTTTCCTAATGCATTGTTTGTAATGTAATAAATATAGGTTTATTCAAAAATATGTTTCTTTTAATTTGATTTTTGACGGAATATACACTTAAACATACTACTTAATTTATCACCAATACTAAACTTTATGTACAAATTTTCTCATAATATTCCTTTATTTCTTGGTTGTTTGTGTCTGTAGCAATTTTCTCTTTCTTCTTTAGTAACTTGAGACTTCTCCCATTTTTCCCTTAGTTAAACCGTATACAAGTCTATCCATCCATTATAATGAGTAGTATCAAACACAACTTGGGGGTTTATAAAAATAATTGGACTAAGAATATAAGTAGCTTACAATTATCTTAAGAGATGCTTTAAATTTAAACCTTATAATGTTCCTGAGTTCTGCTTTTCATTATTTGTTTTCATACACACATTCAGTTGACTTTATAGAAGATGTATTTTAATGTCATATGTGAAGTGGAAGTATGAGTTGTAATTATTTCTTACTCTGACAAATTATTCAAAGAAAGAAGGAAATCACTAAAATGCATAGTCACATTTAAGTTTCCCTAAAGAAAATCATCAAATACTGTCATGCTTGAATGAAAGCAATCAAAGGGATATCTAATTTCATTATTGAACTGTTTCCATTATACACATGTATATTCAAGTAATTAAATATACCGATTCATTAAACACATATTAATCTGATGTTAGTTCAAGCATTATTAAACTATAACCCAATCTTTTGCTTTTAAATAAAGAACCAATTACTGTTAATAATCCAGTGAGACAAACTTTAATCAGATAATTACAAAAGATACTTAAAGATATTGTTCTTAATTTTTTTTTTGCTAACATTTCCAAGCTCTCAATCACAGTATGCTTGCTAATGTGTGTTCAAATTTAATACATACATAGTAGTAAGCAATAAGAAGTGTATTCTGCAATATACAATTCTCTGGACAAGTTTTAGTATCAAGAAAAAAAATTTTTTTTCTAGAGGACTGACATTTTTTTTTTGTTTTTTTTAAAGATGTTTGTTCTAACAACTTTTTCCCCCTTTTATGTAGTTGGTTATAATATTTACATTTCAAGTTTTATCCTCTTATCCCATTTTCCCCACCACACAGGAACCCCTTATCCCATCCTCCCTCCTTATATCCCTTCTATGAGGCAGTGCCCGCACTTACCCCCCACCCACATTACTCCCTCCTCACCCTCACACTCCCCCCTTCTGTGTTGGTTTTTCATGGGTCCAAGAATCTCCTCTCCCACCCATACCCAAGCCTTGGTGTATCTACTCATCAAGCAAAATGAGAAGACCTATTCAAACCTCCAGTGTCTGGGAATTCCATCTGGGTGCAGTGAAGACACAGCGTCAGAAGCTTATCAATTTACTCTTCCCCTCACCCCTCTTCTAATATCTCAACACCGTAATCAGCTTGAAGAAGTAAAAGAAGAGTCAGCGCCCCTATTCCCTGGGCTTGGGGACTAAGGTGGTTAATATTAGGCTGTCTCTCTGGGAAAAAGTAGTGGTTTTGTTGGAACAGGGAGGATTAGCTAGGATTTATGGCATAGCCATAACCTATTGGTAGAAATCTGTATAATTTAGTATCAAGATGAAGTTATAATTTCTTAAATGGTACAAAATTCACTTGGATTTCAAACTTAAGGTTTTCAATGGTATAAGCTTCTTATTGATATGAAAGTGAAATGAATATTGATACTCTCCTAGGCATTGTGCCTGTATAGCACATTTAGAAATACAAGGCTTAGACCCAGTCCTTCTTTAACTTTCTTTTTAGCTGATTTGGGATGATTAGCCTGTGAGTTAAGGGACTATAGCAAATTCATGACTTTGAGTTTATTGTTAGGGTGTTTTCTATATTTTATTTAGAAATAGCTGAGAGGAGTTAACAGACAACAGTCCAGGTTACCTTACATGGATAGTTGGATTTCAAAATGTCAGAAATCCATAGAATTGACATCACAAATATTTCTATATTAATGTTCATTTTGATTAGAGACCTGTCTGCTCCTGACAGCTTTCTGTCTTGGATTCTAAGAAGAAATTGAGCATCCTTGGAGTTACTCCAGTTGTGGTGAGACAGCCACTAGGCAAGAATTGCCTCTCTCCATCTACAGACAAATTACTGTCCAGAAAAGGACACACTTGCAGAATAATCAACTGATTATGTCTGCCTAGACAGAGTAATCAGACCTTAATAATTCTGCAGCACTAAGGTCTGTCAGATGAATTTGGGCCAGAAGGCTGAAGATTTGATGCTCCAATGTTCGGTAGTATAGGGGCTGTCCAGGTGTTCAGCGGTCTCTAAAAATTGGCTAAGTTTTAGAAGCTATGCTTAGTGCTTCCCACAACTTTAGTTAATCTAGTCATTCTGGATTTCTGACAGCGTTGAAGACCTATAGACTCATAGCCAACCCTGGCTATTTACCTTGAGAGAAATGATCTGAGTGGATGGTTTTCAGCTGACATTCATTCTAAAGCCAAGAAACAGCCAGGTTCAAAATTAAGTGTTTAAGTCAAGAGAGACAAAAGAGATTCTAGTTAGTCAAAAAGAGGAGGGACTGGGTATTATGACTATCTTGTACCTCAAAGAAGTTTCCCCTGTAAAATTATGCTAGTGTTAAAGTCTAGAAAATTAAGCCATATAAAAGATGTGCTCCAAATAAACACATTGTTTTTGGATAAAATTTAAAAGTGGTAAGAGTTTTAATATACTAATGAACTCCAAAAATAAATCACAGAAGATGAATAACAAAAAGACAAAACTTGGATTAAAAAATAAAAATAGGTGGGTTTTCCTGAATAATGTTTTTGAGTGGGTAGTTTTTTTATTTTTAAACTATACATAAACACTATTTCTTCTCTAGAGCATCAAGCTCTACTCATTAATATACAGAAATAGTGAAAAAAGTTATAGGTAAAATGTGTATGCTCTGACGTATAAGACAGACTTCTTGATTCTTTTTTATATTTCTTCTTTTTTAAGATTAGACATATAGTGTTCCTGACTCTTAGGGACACAGTCTCTGATTGAGAATGATGAGTCTCTTTGTTACCCAAGAACCCTGTAGAATATGAATGATCATGTAGTTCTCTGCAGGGAATACAACATTAAAATCCTGTGATGATTTCAGATCCCACAGTACAGAGGGGTGACAAACACCCCACGTTCAGAGGACCAGGTTTGTAAGTTAGTATCTGTGCAATCTCTGTGTTAATATCTGTTCTTTCTTAACTTAGATCATTTCAACTTTAAAAAGACTGTTTCATGTACTGAGCATTTAAACTGTTCTCAAACCAAACTGGTGTAAAGAAACACAGTCACATGAACTTATCTAATTAGGCCCTATCGTTAAAAAGGGGGTGTTGAATCTCTGAAACCCTTTCCATCAAGATGCAGTTAGGCATTCTTCTTATGAATGAAGAACTGTTATTCTGTTGTTATTAAACTAAGTATGTTGGCATACTAAAAGTCTTTACTGCCTCATCCTACATCCCTTATATCAGATTCACTAGGAGTTCAGTACTATCAGTGCAAGCTCAAGACATCCATGACATTTTCAAACAACGTGAAGATGCTAACCACTTCCATTTTCATCAGGATTCAGTTATGTACTCAAATCCATTGCTATAGCTGTATTATTTTCCATATTTTATATTCTTTTAGCTCATCTTATACAAAAATTATGTGTCTGAAATACTTTTAGTTTAGCCATTATTACACTTCCAAAACTTAAAATAATTTATATTAAATAACAACTAATATGAAGCAAACCTAACGTGCAAATAATACACAGGAGCTTTGAGTTAGGATGGTAGATGAGCTTAAGACAAGATGGTAGAGGTGACGGTCTTCACTCTTTCCTTCTTTTGATAATTTAGGACATAAGGAAACTTCAAACTGAAAAATGCTGGAAATAGTATATGCAAGATATTATTATATGTGATATGTATGACTTATATAACAAAGAGTCGAGGTCTCAGTTTAAGACCTTGAAAATTAAATCATAATGCTACTTGAAGTTTCTCTTATTTCTGAAGGCTGAAGAGTTGCAATGTCGTGAGGGTGACTTCTTTATGTTTTAAACTAAATGACACTATAAAATTAAATTAACTAACATGGCCCTACTGAGTGCTTTATACATCGTCTTATTTTTATATTTGTTTACTTTCTTAAAAATAGACTGTCTCACATTTTTTCAGGGACCATTTGTCCTTTGTAAGACAAGCTGAACAAATTCAACACACTTGATGATTCTGTCCTGCTAAGCAGGATAGCTCTTGTATCCAGGGAAACCAGTCTGGGTTGCCAAAACCTGAAGATAAGACAAGAGGAGCCCTAACTGTCTTGTCCATGAGGAAACAACATGCCATCCTTCTCTTTTAACGGGCATTTCTTTGTGCTTGCAATGCCTCCTGACTAATCTGGAAACACACCTGTGTGCCTAACATGTCTGTTGTCTGATGCCTCATACTCCACCCCATCAATGCCCCTGTAGAGCTGATGGTTACAATCAAGTGCAAACTTTTTCAGATCTGTGTGTGTGCCTACGGCCCCACATGTGAGCAAGGGAAGAACAGCAGGAACAGCAGCTTTCTTTTGTGCATCAGAGTGAGCAATGTCTATCATCTTCATTTAGCAGCTGCTTTCTTAGAGTCACTGAGCCAGAAACCACTGGCCTGCTTTCAGGATAGTAAAGAATTTGAGTTGTAGAATCAGAGGTCCTGGGTTTAAGTCAGATTTTGCCATTTATGCAAAGTCAGATCTTAGTGAATGCTTTAATATGCTTAGTATCTCTGTTCTTTCCAAGAATAAATGTATTTATTGAATATAATTTATAAAGACATTAAATTTAATAATTAAGAGCATTTATCTGACAGATTTTGTGATTTAGATATTTAATGTTTGCATTAGAGCAGATAAAGTAGGTAGATTTCCAAGAGATTAGGTCAGCCCAGTTGACATTGGAAAGTTGCCAGGGCTACACAATAAGATGTATTATAAAATGTAAGGTTACATATCTATTTGTGTAGATAAATAAAGTGAGGGGTATTTGTAATTCTATCAGTAGTGTATCTACACTGCTCTTTGTTGGAAATTGGTTCTAATGATTTGATTCAATTGAAAATTAGCATGCCCAAATTCTAAAGCTTCTTGTCCCCAGTTGTTTTTTTATCAATCAATAAAGATGCCAATGGCCAATGGTTGGGCATGATGCAGAATACTTAGAGTTGTGAGGATAAAGATGCAGAGAGGAATGAAAGAGATTTGCCATGACTTGCAAAACGACAAATGCAACACAATAGTGACAAGAGATAAAGCCAATCAACCATTTGAGATTTTGGGTAAGTGGCCACTGGCCACTTTCTTGATTGGGCCTGAAGTAACAGGGGAAAGTTTAAGAGTGCACAGCCTTTGAGGTAGCTAAGGCATTTTAAGGCATTTTACTTCTTTCATTCAGAATCCAAAAATATTTCCTGGGCGGATGCTCTAGTGCAATCCACAGGGAGCTTAACTCTCACTATAGAGGGCACCCAATGTGGAGCTAGTACCTACTGTTAAACCAACTTAGAGATTCTGGAACTTTCCAGAAATGAAAACATAACATCAATTAAGAAATGTTTTATAAGTTTACATTGTCTTAAAAAATATCCAAAAGAAAATGTGTCACTTCAGGCTCAGTCTTGTTAATAAAATAAAAAAGAGGGGGAGGCGGAAAGCCTCTGGGGCTGCTTGGCAAGAATCAGACATGGGCCAAGGACAAGTAAGTAGGCTTCAGGCAGGAATCGAATATTAGGCTAGAACAAAGAAGTAATTTCATATAGGAACCTAAATTTTGGGCTAGAACAAGGAAGTAGGTAGGCTTCCAACATGAAAATGACCTTGGGCTAAGGCAGGGAAGTAGGCTCAGATACTGTGATTATCCTGATAAGTCCTTAGAAACAGTGATCATGGAAGTATTCATGTAATTTAATGCCATGCTTTTTCTTTGACTATTTGTGTTTATTGTCTTGCTTTTTGCGTGACCATTTGCATCTATTGTATTGCATAAACTTTTATGTTAGACATGGTAGCAGAAAGGCTCATATTTTTTTAAACCTCAACCTAGAACTGACCTTAACACATGCATATAATTAAAATAGTATAAAAGCATAAAGGAGGAGGAAGAATGGGATGGGCGTTCAAGGGAAGCGAAATGGAATAGGGAAAGGGGATGACATCTATATTGTAAAATAAAATATCCAATAAAAAATTTAAAAAAAGAAATTAAAAGAAAGAAAGAAATGTGTCACTTAAAGTATCACTTAAAATTGTCTTATCACAATTTAAAAAATTAAGAGTTTTTAAAATGTTAATTTATAAAAATTACATTTCTAAGAGCTGGGTGTTTATACCATTATTCATATATTAATAAAACTTAGGGATTTTCTTCTCACCCAGATAGGAAATACAAATTCTAGTAGAACTCCTAATATTACATATTGATTGAAAAATGAATTACAAATATTCTAGGTTCATAGTCTTTGAAGAACCACGTCAGCCTAAAGACGATTAGGAATGTACACTTAGGACTATTATCCACTATTCATGCAAAAGCGGAACATAAATAAGACAAAGACAAGATCAATAAAGAACAGGACCTAAAATGTAGTATTTTTCTTCAATAATAATGTTGATGGTTGATCAACATTATTTAAAAAAAAAAAAAAAAGCCTTTCTGCCACCATGTCTAACATAAAAGTTTATTTTCTCAGTTTTGTTTTCCAATTTCACGAAAGGAGGTGAAACATTGCTTTTATGTCTAAGACTCTAAATCTTCATATTATTGAATTTTTTGGTTCTTTTTGTAAAATTAAAAAGAAAATAATACTTCTTCTGTCATGAAATATTTTAGAAATTTTGCCAGAAATTCCAGAACATCGTAATTGTGGCAATAAATCTTGGATGCTATCCTTGAAATTCACAAATGAAAAATTTTAAATGTTTCATTCCCCAAACTGGCAAGTATGATAAGCATGTGAAGTGGTTAATATTAAATCAGCTCACTGTAAGCCTTTTTGTATCTATTTCAAACATTTTGATATATAATTTTATTTGTCAATAATGCAAATATTAAAAATGTATCCATCACTTTGAATATTCTACTAAAGCAATGATTAAAACATTTATAGTTTCAACCTCAGTGAGTCTCTTTCAATCTTTTAAAATAAAGACTTTTAGGCTCCACCCTGCAGCTGTCTCAGACAAATGCAGACACCCACAACCAAATAGTGGATGCAGCTTGGAGACATTTATGGAAGAATAGGAGGGAGTATTGCAGACACTGATAACACTGGGATAGCAACTTCACAGGAAGACAAACAGTCAACTAGCCTGGACACTTGGGACTCTCAGAGGCTGAACCACCAACCAAAGAACATAGATGAACCTACCCTCACATATGTAGCATATGAAGCTGGAAAAAGCTCCCAAAAGCTGTTACCTGTATATAGGATATGTTCTTGTACCTCAGCTGCCTTGTCTGGCCTCAGTGGGAGAAGATGCCCCTAACCTCACAGATACTTGAAATGCCAGGATGGAGGAATATGTAGGGGCACCCCACTCGCTCAGAGGAGAAGGGGAGAGAGGATGGGTAAATGATTGTGGGAGAGGTTGACTGGGAGGGGAGTAGTGAGAAGAATGTAAAGTGAGTAAACAATAAAATTAAACATAAATAAAATAAAGACTTACATTATATCAAAATAGCATAATTGTGTATACCCTTTTGTGTACAGATAATTCACCATCTATAAAATCTATAAAGTTCTAATGATCAGTTATTTCAATCATCTCAGGCATTTATGTTTTCTCTGTTCTTTTTCATAACTATTTAAAATATTCTATTAGTTAAAATGACCCAAATATCCTAATATCCCATAATGCACAGCAATACCATCTAACCACTGATAATTTTTTATCACTCTCCCTGCAACATTTTACAGGAATTTAGAATCTCTCCTCTACTTACTTCTGTCTATGTTGATACAAACATAGATTACAATTTTAATTTTTGTGGCTATATATATATATACATTTTTCTCTATTTTTTTTCATATGAAGCCTACCTTGACTCCATATCTTAGTTTTTGTGAGTACTGATTCAATAAATACACATATATAAAATCTCTGTGACATATTAAATTCTTCTGAATAGGAGCTCAATAGTAAAGTAGAAATACAATCTAGGTCATATTGTATTTCTATTTGTAGGGTTGGGTTTTTTTATGAACACTGTTTCACTAAACATACTAGTTTTAGGAAACTTAAAATACGTTGTAACACTGAGTTCTAGAATAACTATTTCCTTCCCATGTGTACTAAAAAAATGGTACGTCATTCCAGTTTCAGTTTGCATTTTACTCTTGATCATGGTCACTTAAAACTTTTGTTGGCATTTTGCATGTATTTTTTATAAATTTAGAGTTAACATTTATGAATTTTAAAATTTAATCTGGAAATTAACTTTTTTTAAGCTAGAGCTTAAAATATATGCTGTGTTTTTGATAAATAAGTAAAATATTTAAAAGAATGTTATCATTTAAATTGAAGAATCTTTTGATCAAACAGTGTATGTCAGAAAGGAGGTATTTTATGATTTTTTCAAAATTAGTAATGAATTTGTTATTAAATAAATATTAATTTAAACTTTTAGATCCATAACCACTGAAACATGAAAATATTCATTTGAGTGTTTCTACTATTATCATTTTAAGCTAGAAATATTGGTTTAGATTAAGTAATTGGCAATTTCTAACTAAAAATGTTCACAAAACCAATATAATCCTTAATAATTTTATGGATAAATGAAGATATTTCTAGCTAAATAGAACATACATTTATCACATATGTATGTGTTTATGAGTTTAGAACTTGTGTTACTTATTACTGGTAATGTTTTCCACTACAATTTTCTCTTATATAATCTATAAAACTTTTGCCTTGAATAATATGGCATTAAACTAAAATTATATGTATAATCATATGGAATTGTAAGTAATATTTGCTTGCTAATATTTGGGGTTTCTATGGAAGGGAAATGGGGAAACAGATGACATCTGTATTGTAAATAATAAAATATCAAATAACAAAGAATAAATTAAAACATTTTGTTTATAATCTTATGAATATATAATGATAGTTTATTATATATTTTCCTTTGATATTTTGTGTAACTAAAAAGTAACTTTTAATGTAGCTTGTATTTAAATATGCTTTCATGCTAGAATACATAAATTAGAATTTTCTACAATTGTCATATGATCAAGAGATATATTTCTAGAGAGCTGCTTATTTAGTCAAGCCTTGATTTAAATTGTATAGATCGTTCAAATTGTGGATCACACTATTGCATCAAAAGTAAAAAGTATTTATTCAAAAATAATTATCATTTAAGATTGACAAATTATGTAATTTACAATTTTATTAATCATTTTGCTTAAATCTCAAATTATACTCTACAGACCACGCCCATCCCATCCCCACCTCTACCCTCTCCTTTTCCTTTATGAGGGTGCTCTTCTACCACTCACCTACTCCAGTCTTACCACACTAGCATCCTCCTACACTAGGGAATCAAGCCTCCAAAAGAAAAAGGGCCTCATCAACAGTTGATATCAGAAAGGCCATCATCCTCTGCGACATGTGTATCTGAACCCATGGCTCCCTTGATGTATACTCTTTGGTTGATGGTTTAGTTCATGAGAGCTCTGGGTGATCCAGTTAGTTGATATTGTTTTTCCTATGGGGTTGTAATCCCTTTAAGCTCCTTCAGTCCTTCCCGTAGCTGGGGTCCCCGGACACAGTTCAATGATTGGCTGTGAGTATCTGCATTTGTATTGGTCAGGTGCTAGTAGAACCTCTCAGGGAACAGCCATATTAGGCTCCTGTCAGCAATGGCTTCTTGGCATTAACAATACTATGAGGAGTTGGTGTTTGCAGATAGTTGAACCAGTACCATTTGTTGAAAATGCTGTCTTTTTTCCACTGGATGACTTTGGTTTCTTTGTCAAAGATCAAGTGACCATAGGTGTATGGGTGCATTTCTGGGTCTTCAATTCTATTTCATTGATCTACTTGTCTGTGTCTGTACCAATACCATGCAGTTCTTATCATTATTGCTCTGTAGTACAGCTTGAGGTCAGGGATGGTGATTCTCCCAGAACTTCTTTTGTTGTTGAGAATTGTTTTCACTATTTTGAGTTTTTTTTTTTTCAGATGAATTTCAAAATTACTCTGTGTCTGCCACAAATTGATTTTGAATTTTAATGGGGATTGCATTGAATCTGTAGGTTGCTTTTGGTAAAATGGACATTTTTACTATGTTAACCCTGCTACCTTCTTTGGTTATATATGATGTCAAAACCCTAGCATTGGTTGATTTTTCTGACTATAGCAATAATACTGTATCTTTTCAAATCTTAGTAACTTACACAATTCTACACACAGAGACACACACACACATACAGAGAGAGAGAGAAGGGGGAAGGGAGGGAGGGAAAGAGAGAGGGAGGGAAAGATATATATATATATATATATATATATATATATATATATATATATATA
>JANHMN010000001.1:232556800-232626301 GCA_030674055.1 Rhabdomys pumilio | reverse complement strand
ATATATATATATATATATATATATATATATATATATATATATATATAGAGAGAGAGAGAGAGAGAGAGAGAGAGAGAGAGAGAGAGAGAGAGGAAAATACAATGTTGCTAGGAAACAAACTTAAAGTCATTAACAATAAAAATCCTAGATACAATATTAAGAAATGTAGGTAAAGAATCCCACCCATGAATAGGAAAGCTCTGCTTCCAAAATGATAATTGGACTAGAAAAGAATATATTCTCCCATGATATATCCCACAGATAACTGCAAACTCGTGAAGTAAAGCTGTGCTAAGCAGAGAACTCTTAAGCATTTGAATTAGCCCTGCTGAGATTTGCAGAACAAATGTAAAAAGATCAGTAATTGGTTATCTTAGGTCAGCTCATGTAGGACTGGAGATACGGAGGCATTATGAGAAAATTAATATAGGGATTAAACCTACTTCCACTGAATACTAAATCTCTCATACCACAAAATTTTTAATAGATTGAATCATCAGCATTTAAAAAAAACACCTCAAGTAATGAGTAGATGTTAGCTAAATATATAGCTAGATAGATGCATAAAAGACATACATAAAAACATGAATAATAGAGGACAGATAAATAGGTGATAGCAATTTTAATGGAGATTATTCTGTTAAAGTGATTCACTATGGTGGAAACTAATGTTTTTAGATCATTTTAAATATACCAAGCATAATTAAAAATTTAGAGGGAATTATAAAATTTATTAGAAAGATGACAAATTAGGAAGTTTCATTCCTTCCACACACATACTGATTCAATAATAACACACTGACCAGTTGCCTTTCCAAAATAATGTAAAAAAGGCTCATGGTGTCTTATGCTCTAGGCAATTGTGAACTGTTCTCCATCAAAATTGATAAATACCATTTGTGGCATACTCATGCCATCCTCTCTCTAACGTGTACTGTCATTATGTGACTACCACCAGGATATTTCTAGATTCTAGGTTCTTCCTGGCAGCTAAAGGAGAAAAATGGAACACAAGTATACCAGAGATTTTAGAGTTCCAGGGCTCCTAAGATGGAAGAGGAAGACATTAGGCAAGGACCAATACAGAAGGTTGTCCTTTGACCTACACACACAGTCTATATAAGTAGTATGATTTAATATATGCATGAATAAATACACATAGTAGGAAGCATGGAAAAACACACACAGAGAAACAGTGAAGGAGAAACATACAGAGAAAAATAATGAGAGATTTATCAATTGGCAAAAAGAAAAAAAGAACAGAATCTACTTAATTTATGATGCATTGAGAACCCGTAGAATTCTGATATTTGTCAGAAGCATAATTTATAAGTCTTATTTAACTTTTGAGTTATGATTTTTAAAAAGCTTCTTAAACCAAGCAAGTTTTTAGTAAATGAGTAAGTTGCTATTTTGGAAAGTATTTAGGGAAGTAGAAAGTCTCAGTGGAAATTAATTAATATATATTCTACTTAAATTGTACTGTGAGTAATTGACTTAAAATAATTTGGGAATAACTCACAAACAATAGTAATAAGCTCTCTAAAATTGCAAAGTTAAGTAGCATAAAACACAGAGGATATGTGGAAGAAAGGATTATAAAATAACTGGGAAAATAGGAAATATGCTTTTAGGCTCACAACTAAATATATTCAAACATTATAATGAGGAAAACTGAAAAGTGTTTATCAAAAACTACTATCTAATCATTAAATTCCTCTTATATCTATGCAATTATAATTTATAACAACATAAATTTTATTCTTAAGCCACAGTGAGTATTGTCTATTGCCCACAAAGGTATTATTTTGTTTTTATTTAATGATCAGTCTTTGGAAAACACCATGCTAGATTAGGTAGACATTATTTAACTGATATTGTAAATTGTTTAATTCATAAAATAAGAAAACAGTAGACAATACTTTTAGAAATTTTATTATTAGTAATAGGTCATTCTGATGTACTTAATAAGAATAAAGTGTCAATAATTAATGAAACACTGGTCTTTGGATTAGCAATTTGAATGCTTTATAGAAATCATTTTCTTTTACATATTTATCAAATGTTTATAAGTAACTATATAATATTTTAAATAGGAACAATAAAATAAGTAATAAGAACAAATATTCTATGTTTGATATGTATTCTGAGTATAGATTTGTTTCCACTTTACATGACTGATAATTAGTTTCTGTTACAAGTGGGTCCCCAAGACAAATGTAGCTATTAATATTCAAGTGTAGTTCCTGAATGTTGTCTCAGATAATAAAGATATTTGTTGTTAAAACCTCTTGATCAAAGTTTGAACTCGAAAATCAGCATTTAGCCAAACAGAGAAAGCCGACTCCAGAATATTTTTTTGGCTCCATATGTGCACAGTGACACATATATACATGCACACACAAACAACCTAGTAACAATAATAAAGTTACAAAATCAAGTCTGCATTTTCCTTAAGAGACTTTCACTGAAAATGATTCTTGGATCTCTTATACTAAAATCAGTGATTCATTTTTGCATTAGACATTATATTGAGTGACATATATATATATATATATACACACACACATATGTTTAATTCATAAAATTGTTTAATTCATAAAATAAGAAAATTTAAACATATGTGTGTGTGTGTGGTGATTTTTTTTGAGTTTGTTTATATAGTGAATTACCTAATGGATTTTATTTTCCTAATGGATTTTAATATATTGAACCAAAATTGCATCGCTGGGATGAAGCTTAATTAGGAGACTAAATGATGGTTTTTATGTATTCGCTGATTCACTATGCTAGATTTTTTGAGGATGTTTGCACTGTAAACAAAATTTGTCTGAGGTTCTCCTTTACTGGGTCTCTAGTTTAGGGATCAAAGCAATTGTGGCTTCATACAATGAATCACTTAGTGTTTTTTCTGGTTCTATTTTATGGAATAGTTTGAAGAGTATTGGTTGGAGGTCTGAGAGATTTTCACACTAAAGCAACTGGCGCTGGACCTGTCTTTTTTTTTTTTTAATTTGGAGGTCTTTAATGACTTCTATATTTTTGGGTCATATGGGACAGTTTAGATAGTTTGATAGTTTACCTGCTCTTGATTTTTGGAATATGGTATCTATCTACAAATTAAACCATTTTGTCTAGAGTTTCCAGTTTTGTTTTGTATAGGCTATTGTAGGAGGGTCTGGTGATTTTTATAATTTCCTCAGTTTCTGTTGTTATGTCTCCCTTTTCATTTCTGATTTTGTGAATTTCGATACTATCTCTGTGACTTTTAGTTAGTTTGGTTAGTGGTTTACCTATCTTGTTGATTTTCTCAAAGGTTCAGCTTTTGGTTTTCTTGAGTCTTTGTATAGTTCAATTTGTGTCTATTTGGTTGATTTTAGAACTGTTTTTACTATTTCCAGCAATCTAGTCCACTTGGTTATGTTTGCTCCCTTTCGTTCCAGGCCTTTCCTGTGTGCTATAAGTTGCTGTGTAGGATAACTCCTATTTCTTTACAAAGGCATGTAGTGCTATGAATTTTCCTCTTAGCACTGGTTTCATTGTGTTTTATAAGTTTGAGTATGATATGTCAACATTTCCATTAAGTTCCAGAAAGTCTTTAATTTCGTATTTTTTTCCCTGAACAAGATATTGTTGAGTAGAGAGTTGTTCAGTTTCCATGGGCATGAATGTTTTCTGTTATGTTACTGATGTCTAGCCTTATTCCATGATGATCTGATAGGGTGGATGGAATTATTTCAATCTTGTTGTATTTGTTGAATCTTGTTTTCTGACTGATTATAGTCAATTTTGGAAAAGGTACTGTAAAGTGCAGAGAACAAGGTATATTCTTTTTTTTTTTTTTGAAGGTGAAATGTTCTGTAGATACCTGCTAAACACATTTGGTTTATTACCTCTATTATTTTCACTGTCTCTCTCTCTCTAGCTTCTTTTTCAATGACCTGTATATTTGTGATAGTGATGTGTTGAATTATTCCACTATATTGTGTTGGGTTCAATGTGTGTTTTGAGCTTTAGTAAAGTTTCTTTTATAAATGTGGGTGCGCTTGCATTTGGCACATAGTTGTTCAAAACTGAAACATTCTCTTGGTGGATTTTTTCTTCGATAAATATTAAGTGTCCTTCTCCATCTCACTTAATAACTTTTGATATAAAGTATGCTTTATTGGATATTAGAATGGTGATTTGTTTCTTGGGACCATTTGCTTAGAAGACATTTTTCCACCTGGGTATCTATCCCATTGCAGTCACCAAAGGTAGATGCTGATGTGGGTGTCAGGAATTGTATGCTGACAAGAGTATGATATAACTGTCTCCTTAGAAGTCTAGTCTACCAGAGTCTGACATATACGGAGGCAGATGCTCACAGCTAACCACTGATCTTATCAAATTTTTTCCAATAGAGAATTTAGAGAGAAGACTGAAGGAACTGAAAGGGTTGGTGGCCCCAGGAGGAGAGCAATACCAACCAACCAGAGCTCCCCAGGGTCTAAACGACCAACCTGGGAACACATAGGAAGGGACCCATGACTCCATCTGTATATGAAGGGGAGAATGCCTTGTTGGGCATAGGTGGGAGAGGAGATCCTTGATTCCATGAAGGTTGAACACTGAGTGGGAGGAATTGAAGGGTAGGCAGGTGGAAATTGGGGAGTAGGAGGGGGTACATCCTCATAAAAGCAGGAAGAGGGGATTGGGATAAGAGGTTCCTGCCTGGTGGGGGTAATGAAGTGAGGGGATAAAATCTGAAATGTAAATATAATGTCCAATAAAAAAGTCATCAGATCCTACTACAAAAGAGTATACTCAACAAAATGAAAAATCTAGATTAAATTAATGATTTTCTAGACAGATATCAGGTACCATAGTTAAATGAGGATCAGATAAGCCATTTAAACAGTTTCATAACCCCTAAAGGTATATAAACAGTCATTAGAAGTTTACCAATGAAAAAATCCCAGTTTTTGTTTGGTTTTAGTGCAGAATATTATCAGACCTTCTATGAAGACATAATATCAATTCTCTTCAAACTATTCCACAAAATAGAAACAGAAGGAACAGTACCTAATTTATTTTATGAAGCCACAGTTAACCTGATACCTAAACCACACAAAGACTCAATATAGAAAGAGAACTTCAGACTTAATTTTCTTATGAATATGGTTGCAAAATACTCAATAAAATTTTCACAAACCAGTTCCAATAACACATCAAAATGATCATTCACCATGATCATAGTAGGTTTTATGTTTTGTATTTTCTTTAGCCTTTGTGTCAATATCTTCTACGTTATCTCCTAGACCTGAGATTCTTTCTTGTATTCTGCTGTTGATGCTTCCCTTGTAACTCCTGTCCTCTTTTCTAATTTTTTTTTATTTCTATGGTTCCCCCCATTTGTGATATCTTAATTGTTTCTACTTCCATTTTTAGGTCTTGAACTGTTTTATTCAATTTCTTCACCTGTTTGATAGTGCTTTCCTGTATTTCTTTAAAGGATTTATTTGTTTCCTTTTTAAGGACTTCTACTTTTTTTACCCATGTTTTCCTGTATTTCGTTCAGTGAGTTATTTATATTCTCCTTTAAAGGCCTTGATTATCTTTATGAGATAGAATTTTAGGTCAGCATCTTAGTTTTCAAGTATGTTGGAGTATCCAAAGATTGCTGTGTTGGGGGAACTGGGTTCTGATGATGCCTAGGTATATTGGTTTCTGTTACTTATGTTCTTGTGTTTGGCTGTCACCATCTGGTTATCTTGGCTGTGAACTGGCTTGGATTTTTCTCTATGTAGCCTTCCTTCTTTTTCCCTGGTTTGCTGCAGGTCTTCTGTGAGATCTGTGACTCTAGCTACTGCAGATCACTGTTGTGGATATCCTCGGCCTTGTATTTTGATACAAATTCCCCTTTCCTGTGAAGAACAGCAGAGGATATGTGTGTCACTACACAGGTGATTTCTAGTGAACTTTCTGCCCATCTTAATTTGTAAAATAAAGGCTGAAGCCAGTGATTGGGCAGAGGAAGAGGAGGTGAAGAAATAAAGGCTGGGAGAGAAGAGAGGGAGGAGGAGAGAAGAGAGGGAGGAGGACTGGAGAAATACAATAGAGGAGGAAGAAGAAGGAGACAAAGAAGACTGGGGAGAGAAGAGAGAGAGGACAATAGAGGAGGACAACTGGGAAGCAGGAGTTAGAAGGACAAACACAAGGTCTGAAAAACCCTCAAGTTATAAGGGTCTTATAGCTGGGGAACTGCCCAATCTATACATAATACATTCCTAATTACTGAGTTGTGTTTTCTTTGACCAGTGCTATTTGGGTTGGAAATTTAAATATCTTTCACTACAGATCTCATGGGAGCTCTTCAGATTCTGGTGACTTTAGAGGGGAATACATGCTGATGTTCTTTTGCCCTGGCCACAGCAGATCTCCTGGGAGGCTTTCAAACTGTGGGGTCTGTTGCCCTGTGTGGAACAGATCTCTTGGGAGGCCTTTAGACTGTGGTGTCACCCAAAGGGCTGATAAGCTGATGATCTGTCCTGACAGAAGGCATAGGCCAGAAGCTAAAAGCAATTTTCAAAAGCAGTGTTCAACCTCTGGAACATAGGTGTAAGTGAGCAATCACCATCTCCACAAAGCCATTTTCTGACCTCCATACACATGCTGTATCATGTAAGCTCCCCCATGTATCATAGTCATATCAAAGTGAATTTGATTTTAGAAAATATAGGCATAATGTCATACTATTATACCCTCAATAAACTAAATTGTATTTATACACTACATGCTAAAGCTTTGCTATATTACAAAATCCTTTGTACTGTATGTGAAATTCTATCTCAGATATGCATACCTTATATCCAGTAATATTCAGTAGACCACATCCAGTAATATTCACAAGAATTTAAATATTAATATTTCAATCACGTTCCTAAAATTCCTTTTTTACTTACTATAAAGTCAAATGAACTAAATTCTTTTAAACATTTCCTTCTGCTTGATCAACTTCAAACAGACTTCCTTGGGACTATGGCACCCTCTCCTATTGCCCACACACTTTCTAAGAACATAGATGGACTAGATAGATAGGTTATTGGCCTTCTTTCCTTTAGAGAATTTTCTTCAGAAATTCATGAAGTGTAATTTCATTTTTCCACTCTTCCTTTCAGATGCAAATCTCTTTAAAATGTTTCTGGAATATTTTTCAAGACAGAAATAACTTTCTCAAAGATTGGGAACCATCATTATGAAATGTAATCAGAAGGGAAGGTTGCCTTTCAATGTGCAAATTTATGAGGTAAGATAAGATTCTGACTTCAGGAAACATCCAACAAGTCCTTAGTGTACCTGTTATCTAAGATGTTTGCTTTCCATTAGATTGTTCCAATTACATGCTAAGAATTCACTCTTCCTACCCAAACATTGTCATTACTCTATTTTTTAATATTTGTAATATAGTCTTTCTGCAGTGTACATATTAAAGGATCTTTGACTAAGGTCTTAATTATGTCCCATCATTCTCTCTCCTGCAAAGGTATAATTGATAGAATATAATTACTATTGACCTACTTAGTAATCTCCATGATAAATTACATTAAGATATACTGAAGTAACAAATTCTTATAAATCATGACATCTTTGTGAATGTGATACTCATTAAACTAATGCTCTGTCTGTATGCTTAGCTATACCTTTACCTCCACTCCTAAGAGTACTTACAATTAGAATATTCTTTAAATATTTATCTAGTTGTTTCTTAATCATTTTTTCTAATTTATTCTGGGATAGACTATTTTATTTTGGGTTAAGCATAGTACCTCTGCAACAGAACCATGATGTCTGACAATCTCAGAAATAGTGACTCTTCCCTTGTGTCTGCAACTGAATGGTTAATATCCAAATACAGCATCTCTTTCCTGAGAACTGTTTTATTTTGTATTTCTCTTTTGCTACTTTAAACTATCCTCAAATCTACACATACATGTTCCATTCATTTAAGGAAATTCTATCTAGAAACTGTTAATACAAGGCTTATTAATTTTTAATTTGCCTAACTTTTATCATCCTCTTTCAAGACTGATTACACTAAAATAACAGAAACTAAGATATTTTCAAAATGCCAGAGACAATGAGTCTAGCAGATAACTCACATGATGATGATGGGAACTGTGAATATAAACTTTATCTACCAGACCACACTACTTAATCACACTAAGTCTTGAACCCTCATGGCTTTCCCTTATATATATTAGAATCTCAAAGATGAAAACAATCTCAACAAAATTCATAATTCATAATTAGAAAACTTCTATTTTATAATATGGACTAGTTTTGAGCCAGTTTCCATAGAAAATCAATTTATTTACTTTATACATATATTTCATTACTTGACACCTCCATCACTCTCTCTTGTCCCCATCCAGTCTCTTCTGATGCTTTTTATCTTCCCAAGTAGTCTTTTTATATATATTTTTTTTAATTTTCAATAATTTTTGGCAATGTATTTACAGAATTTTTTCACAATTCTGTATATATGACCATATATATATATATGTATATATATATTCATTTAAAATTTATTCTCCTCATTATCTTCCCATATCCCTTCCTCTTTCACCAAAATCATTTTACTTCTGAACAAGAGCTTCTCCTATTTCTTTCATGCTTTGGTTTTCTTCCATTGTATTTAGTTAATATTGTTCATAAGATCATGTATAGCATGTTTTTATTTGCCAGAGCACCTACAACTTACCTATGCTTGCAACACTGAATACTATGATTTATAGTTCTCAGTAAGCACTAACTACTGATAGTTTCCCAGAAAATATTGGGTCATTGGAAGCCCCTCTCCTAATAATGCCAGAATATTTGGGGTTCAATAGGTTCAGGACATGACTTGGCTGTTGCATCCATAAACAGCCATTGCATACATAAATAGCTGACTGGTTTGGATGTAACCTTCACAAAATTGGACCCACAACTTTTATTCATTATATTACCAAGTATATTTTCTATGATTCTTCTTGAAACGTGATTCTTTATATGTCTTTCAGTGCAAAGTTTAAAAACCTAAGATGTTTTCTCACATTAGATCCTATTACTAAGACACATGTGAGAAGAAAGAATGAGCCTAAAAAGAAGCAAGCCAAGAACAACTTGAACTTAAGATAAATGAGCCTGTAAAAAATTGACTTTGTACCTATATTGTGCTGTTCCATTTATCAATGAGTAGAGCTATGAAGAGCTATCCAAATCAAAATTATCCAATTTAAAGATTTCTGAGCATAATAAATATTGTTTAGGACAAGAAAGAATCAGTCCTTTTGTTTTACAGTCATAGGTAAACACAATGAAAATTTAAATTATTATTTCTTATGCTGAACTGTTGATAGAGTGGATAAAATAATACCTGACTTACAATACATACTCTAATTTTGTCTTGTCCATTTAAGTATTTCAATTAGTTCATTTCAATCTTTCTTTTTTTATTATGTTTTTTTTTTTGTTTGTTTCTTTTATTTCTTTGTTTTTTGTTTTATGTTTTTCCAGACATGTTTTCTCTGTGTAGCCCTGGCTGTCCTGGAACTTACTCTCTAGACCAGGTTGGCCTCGAACACAGAAATTCACCTGCCTCCCAAGTGTTGGAATTAAAGGGGTGTGCCACCACTGCCGGGCCATATCAATCTTTCTTAAATTATTTAATCTTTTTTTACTTTACAAAGTTCTATATTTTAATATGTCCAATTGACTGAACAGTTCATGCATCTTCACCAGCAGGTGGAATATTTACAGTCTATGTTTCTGGAATTAATTCTTGAATTGTGTGATTTCAAAGCAGCTTGATATGTCCTTTACTTAGTAGCTTCTAAAGGATGTCCTGGCCAAGAGACCATAAATATTTTGTTGTTCAGTGTCCACAGCTCATAGGAATAAAGTCATATGGAGACATTATAGAGTTTATTATATTTAGCTTTGTCAAACAATCTATTTTTTTGAGTTTGTGTCTAGCTTTATGTTTGAACCACTTCTTCTTTTTGCCTTTTTTTTTTTCATAATTCATTACTTTTGTCTTTCTTAGCTAACTTTCTGAAAGTTTTCTTGTTGTTCTTCTTGGACAGCATGTAGAAGCTCAGAGAGAAGTTCCAAAATGTTCAGCATCTTTAAGATGTTGGCCAAAAAGCTTTTAGTTTATTCTTGTTGTGTAAAAGAAAACTATATCTTTTCAAAGACATTTCAAAAAGTCTGAGAGGGAGAGATGAGAAATGAGAGAGAGCATGACAGACAGAGAGACAGATGCAGACAGACATATAGATGAAGAGAGCTTGATCTTTGTGAGATATGTTGGATATTTTAGTGAGATAAAGCATGTTTTCCTATGAATTAAATAATTATTATTCCTACTCATAACTAGTATGGTAATATTAATTATGAGTATACATTTAAAAGTATTCTATAATATATAATATATAAATAATAAATAAATATATAAATATATATAATATATAAGCATATAAATATTTGTATATTATACGTTATATGTATATTATGTAATATAATGTATAATATAATGTATAAATATATAAATATATAAAAATATAACAAAATATATAAAATATATATAAATACATAAATATTTATACATTGCATATTTAAATATGTAAATATATAATATGTATAATATTTATAATATATAAATATAATATATTTATAATATATAAATATATAATATGTATAATACATAAATATAATATATTTATAATATATATAATATAAATATAAATATATAAATAATATGATACATGTATTATATGTATACTATTATATATTATATATAATGTTTTATATATATATAATACATAATATATAAATAATACTTTTAACAGTATTCTAAGAACAGAATATTTATTTGGTAAATAATTATTGATAGATTTATTAATTTTACATGTATTTTACATAGTTACTTCTTGCAACCTACAAAATTTAAAGCACACTAATACTTTAAAACATGTTGTTTAAAAAGCAGAAAAACCCCATCTTCATTGTCTAATAAAAGTAATTGAAAACTATTAGAGAATAATAGTAAGCATTGTACTTGGAGCTTTGTTTGTTTAAATAATTGTTGCATTACAAATGAGAACAAAGTAAGTAACTATTTTCCTATCAACCATGAGAAGATAAAAAGTATGTTCATTTTGTGCTAAAATGAAAAAGAAACAATATATATTTTCCACTTCCTGCCTTGCTACATGAGTCAAACTAAATTAATATTACAGGAAGTATAAAGTAGTATAGATATGATTATTTTGAACTTTTCAAACAGTGGTTTGAAAAGTATCTTTATGAACTCTCCACTGTCCCCATTTCATACAAAAAGAATGCAAAGGGAGAGCAAAATTTATCCTTTGATACAAGGCTAACATTTTATATTATAGTTAAAAATGATACTTGGCTTAAAAAAGAGACAGAAGTAAATTCTCTGTGATGACTTGCTATCTATGAGTATTAGTCTAGATTTAAGGTACCAATCATTATTTTCTCCTTATCAGGTCTTAAATCAAATTAGGGAGCAGTTGGTTACTTCCAATATAATAGTGAATCTATTTTACTTTTAGAGCTCTATTGAAGTGTGAGTTATTGTGGTAGTTCATATACACAACAGCTGTGTAGAACTATTGATGACTGTTCATCTTGGAAACTTTCATATCAACTTCTAGTCATATGAAAGCTAGTCCCTAGCATAGAGGGTTTCATTGTCAGATTCTGCTGGAATTCTCTAGGTCTGTTTTCCAAATTCTGCAGTATCTTCAAAATGAGGACTTAACATTTAACTTCTGGGAATTATCTACGGGCAACAGCAATAGCCTATTTATTTAGAAATTCTTTGTGATTTCCTTGAACAATAATTGAAAAGCAGGTTTCTTGTGTAAGTGTTTTTTCACCCAGAGATATAAGTTCATTTGAATATACATAATATATAGATTATATGCGGCTTTATGTAAGTATAGCATATTATGCTTACTTATGGCTTTTTTATGCATCAATAATGTTATTTTTTCCTATCCTCACCCCCTTCTGTATTGCCCTCCCTAATAAAGTTTCCCTGTTCTTTCCATTTCTCCCTTCATATGATCATTGTTTTGAAATTGTCCTCTAGAATGTGCCTCTTCCTCCATTTCCCTTTTTAATTTCCTGGCTTCCACAGTTAGTTCGTGTTGAATACTGAACCACATTTGCTAATTCAAAACTGGAAGTCTCAAATGAGTGAAAATATGCAATACTTATCTTTTAATATCTGTGTTACTATACTTAATGTAATATTTTCTTGTACTATCTGCCTGCAAATTTCATGATTTTCTTTTTTCTTATATATGAGTATTGTTCCATTTTGTAAACATTTTTATTACCCATTCATCAGGTGAGGCACATTTAAGTTCACTCAATTTCCTAATTATCATGTTTGTTCAGTATATAGCACCCACTGATACACCTACGAAACAGTCCCAAATTTGAATACTCAGTTAACATCACAAAGAGAGGACACAAAGTTTATAAGAGCTAAAGACCAAGTTTTCTACTATATGATTGTGTCTTCTATACATGACTTCTATACATGTCTTTTATATACATCCATTAAACCTCTAAATTATATCTGTGTAGAGGAATTTTAATCAAGCACCATGGCTCTCCTGACAAGGGATCACACCTAAGTCTGAGGGTTTATTCCTTGGACAGAAAGAAAATAACTGGGAAATTTTACTGGGAGAGTTTTTTTAATTCTATTTTTTGTTGGATATTTTATTTATGTACCTTTCAAATGTCATACCTTTTCCCCATTTCCTCCGTAAATGCCCTTATTCCATCCCACCTCCTCCTTTTTGCTTTCATACCATTTACATTACATACAAGTATTAAGGTCAGTTCTAGGTTGAGATTAGCAATACAATAGATGCAAATAGTCAAGGAACAAGCGTGACAGTAAACACAAATAGTCAAAGGAGAAGCAAGGCAATAAACAAAATTCCATGAAAACTCCTGCCATCACTGTTTCTAGGGGCTTATTAGGAGGATCAAAATATCTGAGCAAACTTCCCTGTCCTAGCCCAAAGTCATTTTTTTTATGTCTGAAGCCTACTTCCTTGTTGTACCCTAAAATTTAGATTCCCTGTCTGAAATTATTTCTTTGTTCTACCCTAAGATTTAGATTCCTGATGAAATTATGCCTTTCTCCTAGCATAATATCAGATTCCTGCCTGAAGCCCACTTCTTTGTCTTTGGCCAATGTCATATTCCTGCCAAGTAGCCTTAAAAGCTCTCCACATCTCCCCCTCTTTTATTTCATAAACAAGACTGAGCCTGTCTTATGTTGTTCTGATAAGAATGCTTTTCTTACCCATCAAGGAATATGCATTGTCAAAAACAATTCACTTACTTCGTAGATTGATGAGGCTCTGTGCAGAATCTTACCCGTCCTTGGCTTGCCAACCTATTAATTTAAAATCTCTTTCCAGTGGTCCATTTTCAGGTTCTAGCCATGTACTTTGGCTGCCAAAGTGTTGAGGTTGCTAAAGATAAGCTTTAACATGATGGGTAGGAATAAAAGTATTTCCAGGACAAAAAGTTCTAGCATGATCAAGCTATATGTTCCATTCTTGAATCTTGACCAAAATAGAAACACTGACCTCAGGCCATGGGTAATTTTATCAACAGTATCTGCCGCATCAACAATCAGCAGATTTAAATTCATAATCTCACAATGCAAATTTAAAACATCCAGAGAGTTGTTAGAATTATTCCAAATACACTGCAAGTGTCAAAGCAATTGCAGAAACAGTGGGGCTAGCAATTAATGTAATTAAAGCTGTTCTACCAGCAATAATCAAGCCCACTAGTCTCTTGCTTCTGCTTAAAGCCTGACTCACTTCTTCCAGTACTGGCAAGCTTTTTTCAGATGGCCAAGGTTCTGTGATACTTAGGGCAATAAAACAAAAACTACAACCTCTGTAACTGACATGCTGGATTTCAACCCACTAACAAAATTAGAAAGTATACAATCAATGCAACTTACAATAAGTACTTTAGAAGAAACAAAAGTAATTTTAACTTGACAATTAAAAGAGGCTTAACACATGTACTAACACTTGTTTGAAATCCAGATCTTGTCCCACATTTATATCTTACTAATATATCATCATAGAGAACTGCAGCTAACTTCCAAATATGTCTCTGAAAATGTCCAGAACCAGCCTTGCAAATGAAGACTATTTTTTCCAATATTGGATTAATTTCTAGACCAATCCATGACTGAGTCCAAATAGCTGGTCACATTTAAGAAAAATACAAGAGTCATTGTAACTTCTCTTTTTGATCCTGTGTTCCTCAAGGTCTAAAAACTTTAGGCAGGCAGCTTCTCCCATGAAGGTTATAGGTAAGTAAAAGTGGATTGGGAATATATGTCCAATACAGCTTCTCAGTCACCATTGTCAGGGCACTCAACAAACTCACAGATCAGCATCATTCTTTGTCTTGGCATCAGCATATCTCACCCATCCCTCTGCAGCCAGCACGCTCCTTTAGCTTCCTGCAGAAAATACACAAGTATGCTTTCTTCTTCATATTAAATAACAGATGAGGATCATGTAATATATCAGTAAGTGGATCCTTCCCTTTCACCTATTCATAAATATGCCTAGTTATAGAGAATGTCATAGTCAGTCAGCAGAAAATTCCTTGGCATTTAAATTTGAAAAATTTTTTTTAAAGAAGAACATGATTTAAATAAATTTGTGGTGTATGGGGATATACCTCCCTCTTTTTTATTTTACAAAGATATTGTTTTGAAGTTCCATGGGCCCCTACCACAGTTCATTGTCCTTGACAATTATAAGGAGTCCCAGTAATATGGATAATATTAAATTGCTGACAAAAAAAATCTCAAATGCTCAACTGTGATAGTCAGTTCTATTGCCTGTTTTTTGTTTATTTGTTTGTTTTTTTTAATTATTATTGGAATCTTTATTTATCTACATTTCAGATTTTATCCCCTTTTCCCATCCTCTCTTACCAGGAACCCCTTATCCCATCCTCCCTCCTCCTATTCCTGTGATGGTGTGCCCCCACCCACCTCCCCGCCCTCAAATTCCCCCTCACTGGAGCATCCAGCCTTCATGGGACCAAGGCCCTTCTCTCCCACTGATGCCTGACAAGGCCATCCTCCATTACATATACAGCTAGAGCCATGGGTCCCTCCATGTGTGTTCCTAGTCTAGCTGTTTATACCCTGGGAGCTTTGTTTGGTTGGTATTGTTGGCCTTCCCATGGGGACATAAGCCCCTTCCACTCCTTCAGTCTTCTCTCTAACTCCTCCATTGGGGACCCTGCGATCAGTTCAATGGTTACCTTCCAGCATCTACCTCTGTATATGTCAGATTCTGGCAGAGCCTCTCAGGACACAGGTCTACCAGGCTCCTGTCATTATGCACTTCTGTATATCCACAACAGTGTTTACATATGGTGATTGCACCAGGGAGGGAATCGCAGGTGGGGCAGTGTCTGGAGGGTCCCTCCTTCAGTCTCTGCTCCACACGTTGTATCATATATGCTCCTGTGAATATTTTGGTACTCCTTCTAAGAAGGACCGAAGCACCTACTCTTTTTTCTTTCTTCTTCTTGGGCTTCATGTGGTCTGTGAGTTATATCTTGGGTATTGTATGCTTTAATATTTCTCACATATATCTAATCAGACAACAATTGTCCTACAAACGTATTCCAAAAGACACTTATAAACTATAAAACTTGAAAAAAACAATTCAAGAAAAAATTTAATATTGAGTTTAGAAAACCAAAGAGGAATAATACTTTCATTTGTCTTTGTTAATTTCATATGAGAAAACATTTTCAACAAAAGACAATTTACCTATCAAAACTCAGAAAGGTGAATGGAATAATGACATCATTGAAATAAAATATTGTCTTGTTTAGTCAAAGCATTGTACTTTCAGAAGTGAGTACCTTTTCAAATCCTTTAAACATGGCCAGTCTATAAATAATTTGACTATTTTTCATCAGTTGTCTACAACAAAAGATTATAAGAATTAATGTAAAATATGTGGTATAAGGTATTAAAAGTTACACCCAAATTTAGATTAAATGTTTAAATTGGGCTCAAGTTATAGCTCAATGAACTTGCAATTCATAAAGCCATAATTCAATTCCATGTATCTAACTAAAACACCTATAACAAACTACCAGCATAAATATAAATTTGCCTATTTTGTATGCTTCTGGAATCTTTTTGTTGTTTTTGTTGTTATTTCTTTTTTTCTTTTCTTTTTTTATTATTATCAAATCATAATTTTTGCTTTTCAACACAGGAGTTATAAACACAAAATGCAGGATGTGGGGAAGGAGATGACACAGGAGCATCGGTGTTCAGGGGGAGTACAGATATCTTTCAGAACAGGGTATCAGCTGGGTGAAGGTTCAGAGGTCAGATCAATATAACTCTGCCAATGATTCACTTGTCCTTATCTAATTTGGTACTATACACAAAGGCTGCCTATTTACAAGGTCTATGACTACTCAGGCTGGTAGATTTCCACAAAAGCTGCCTGTTTACAATAGTTTATAGTCAACTGTTTCAGTGCTTTTCCATAGAGACCCAAGACTTTGTTAGCAGGCATCTATGTCAGGCCTATTGCTGATTTTAGGCTTATGGCTGATTTTAGACCTTCAGTATATAAGCAGGGCTGCCCCTTACATCTCCTCCCTTCTCCAAGTATAGAAGGGCTGTGGTGATTCTAATCTTGCCAAGGCTGGAATAGAGGCCTGACCTCCAGTAATTAAAGGGGACCTTGTAATGGCTCAAGTCCTCCTGTCATTGTCCAGTGAGGCATGAGGGCCATACCCATCCCAATGTCTTTTTCCTGGAAAGGGGATACTTTTGACATCAACCCCTATGTAGTCAGGCTTGTGCCTCAGGGAACCCAGAAACATATTTTTAACTTTTATTTATGTTCCCTTGCAGTGCTTAGCCTCGCAGCCTAAGCAAGAATTCAGATCGCCAGACAGAGTGGGTTCTGGGTGGCCACATTCTGCTTGGTATAGGGGTGGAAGTCCCCTCTTTTAGGGTGGAGATGGGTCTTGGGAGCACCCTGGATAGAGTAACATCCTCATCTAGAGTCTCGTGGTCCTCCATAGCTAACTTATGATAATGTATCTGAATAGATTTTGCTATCAGATTATCTATCTGTTGTTTCACAAAGTTAGTCATCCTATTTAAGGCCCAGGGAACAAAGGAAATAAGCAAAAATAGCCTAATTAATGGTCCCAAGATGGAAGGAAGTAGCGTTAACAATCATGGAGAGGTTGAAGACCAATTCTTGTACAAGCTCTCATTTTTCTCTTTCTCTCTTTGTCTTTTCTCAAGACCTTTTCTGGCCTTTTTCATTCTCTCTTTAATCATCCTTGTTTTGTCTACGTAAAAGCAGCATTCTTCTTTAAGGGCTGTACACATTCTAAAGCTGTACACAGTCTTTTCTATTGTAAAAGAGAAAATCAAGTCCAATAAAGTCCTTTGCAATATTTGGGGATCACAACAGACAGTGAAACGAGGGATTTCTTCAGATTAGTGATGTGAGTCTTAGCTGTTTATTGTTCTTGTCAAAAGCCCATTGGAGGTATGAGTAGTGTAAGTCCAGAGGCGAGCATCAGGATTAGAACTCCTAACAGCAGACATCAATGGTGATTAATTTTTACCTGGAAAGGAAAAAAGAAGGGAATTCTCAGGGAAATTTCTCTTCCCTGGATGTCAATTGTTATTCATCTTATTTATAATTGGGCCTGGTTTTGTGGGGGTGTCTATTTAATTCATTAATCTTTTTGGTAACCATTTAGCTGTGCCTTCTGTGGTTTCAAACAGGCATATCAATCCTCGGCCTCATATAGGAACTGGGTCCTGGCCATTCCATTTAAGAGTAAAAGGGTTCTTCCACATAGTTGTGGCACAGTTTTTATTGGTCTTAGCGATGCCAGAGGCAATCAGCGGCAGATTTGCTGTGAGCTTTCAATTTTAGAAAGTTAAGAGTAAACAAAGCATGTTCTTTCGACCCTCAGAGAATCATGAAGACACTACTTAAAGAAATATAATTCTTTATTAATAATTTCTTTTGTCAAAGGTCTATTATAAAACAGCTAACAATTAATCAATCTATATAATATATCAATTAATGAAAGCTTTTTCTACTTTTTTATAAAATTACTCCTCTTTTATCAATTAATTGATGAGGGAAATTAGGATTTGCATCTCTCTTGAGATTATTAAACAGAGACATAAATTCTTTTGTGAAGAGCTTAAAATAAGATCTTAGCCAATAAGCATCTCCTAGAAGCCTTTGAAATTGCTTCTGGAATCTTGATACAAAAATTTTAGCATAAATGATACGTTTAAGAATCAGACAAAGCATTCATTGCATATCTTCTTAAAAATGGCTTGCTAAATTTTCTATCTTCACATTTTAAAATTTATGTAAATTTTATACACATTAATGATATCTCATTGTCACTTGATAACACTATACCAAACCCCCGAGCATATACCCATTCTTTTAAAATTCAGATACTGAACTTGAATTACTAACATCAATCAACTTGAAAATTTCAGACTTATTCCAAGTGGACATGGCATATGCTCATACTTCTAATACCATAGTATATTTACCTTACCAAAATAAACTGTAAGTTGTTGATACCCAAAATTATTTCTGGAGCTTCAGTTTTCTGAATAAATTACTTTTAAGAGATAATTGTAGATTCTTTTTAAATACCAAAGATAATTTATGAATTCATCCTGTGTTCAAGCTTTTATTCTGGTGTTGGATTAAACACACTTCTTATACAAGTCAGACGAAAACTCTCTCTCTCTCTCTGAGGCCTACCTCTATACTATGATATACATTTTAATTAAAATGTCAATCTTACTGCAGAATTTCTTTAAGTATCTCAAGCACATTAGGAGACAAGGCATATCCACTTTGTGCAAAAAATAAATAAATAAATAAATAAACAAAACATGAAAAAAAAAAACCACCCTGGAATGCTGAAATTTAGGCATTTGAAAAATGGCATTTTTTTTTTAAGACCTTGACTTAGTTCTGCTTTTAGAATACACATGATAGCCATCTCTGAGGGACAAAAAAAGGCATGTATGTTTTTGTTTTGTTTCTTTTCAGACTGTGTGCCCTTGAAAAATGTGTGATAAAGCAAAATGTCATGGTAACACTGCAGTAATCGGATAAACTGACAGAAGAGTACTGGGAAAGGGGACTGCACTTGTACTTGGCAGTGTGCTATGAACATTTTCTGTGAAAGTAACAATATCATAAAGCCTTTTATTTGGTGGGAGTACAGGAAAAGAAACTGATTTGTCTCTCTACAAAATGTTCAGTGTTTTGGAATCGTTGTCTAGATCTCAATTATATTCAGTGGGGGAAATGAATTTGGCTATTTTTTTAACTGACATACAAGGGGAGATGGGGGAAGCTGCGTCTTCCCCTAGCTCCTACGAACAGTGAAATGGGAAAATGAATGGCTAGAATTTACAACCTCTTACTCGTAACACTCTCTGACTGCTACAAGGACAGGGCAGTAATCAGCTTGTCAGATGTGTGCAGCAGAGAATACCAACAACTAATCCCTTCCATTGAAGGAAGAGACATTTTAGAAGACCAGGAAACCGTATTCACATTTAAAAGGCTGGGTTGTATAAATTTAAAGTGAGTTTGTTGAAAACCCCTTGTAAGAAGGCACTTCAAGTGATTAATGCTTCATTTCCCTGAATGACTACCATGTCCCAAAAGATAACTGAAAATATTGTGTCAAAGTGGAAGGTCAGGGTTGATAAGAAGGGGGAATTCTTGAAGATAAATTCTCTTAATGTTGATCACAAAATATGCTGTATGCTTTTGTGCCTGAGTCACAGTCTGAAAAATAACAAAATAAAATCTTCACAGCCTTTGCATATACTGTGCCTTTCACAGTTTCGGAGATAATATTAGAATGATTTCATTTTATGAAGCATCTGTATGAAACTATAATGAAACCTTCCGTTGGTCCACGTATGCCACTAGTTCCAAGTTAGCCACTCGGTTATTATGTTTCACCCACTGAGTATTGCTTGAATTTGAACCATGAAGTACAAATGCATTGTGCATCAAATTGCTAAATTCTATAGGTTTAATAAATGAATGAAAGTCTTTATGTCATTAGTTATGTCATTTCATAGATGGACTAATATGCTGCACTCATAAATAAATTAAAAATCACATAGTTTGGTTAACTAATTTTAACATACTACCTGATATATTAATTTTAATAAGTATTCAATAATTGCTTATTGTTTTATACATCATATGAGAATTACATTTTAAGTGAAAAAATTAAAAAATTGACTTCTTAAATGCTGTGATTTTGGTAACAGATTTGGTAACTCACCTGGTGACTTGCTGTGTGGCATAGCAACAGTCACAGCAAAACATGGTCTAAAGCAGAATCTAGTTTATCTTCCTTTGATTTAAAATTTGTTTCTTTAAAGTTTCAGGACCTAGTAGTTCAGTATTATCATAATGTTTTGGATGAAAGTGTTTTTAGTATCTATTCTTTCATAAGTGGTAGGAGTACCTATTAAGAAAAGGCTTTCCATGGTAGTCCTGTCACACCACCTTTGCTAAGTAAAACACATTGAATTTAATAACTGTGTGTGACTGAATCTGTGGTAAAATTCCCTGTATTTTATAATGAAATTCAACAAATTTTTGCTAGTGTCAGAGAACTGAATCATGCAGAATATAACTTTCGGTTTCTTTAAAAGGCATTGCTGTTTCAAGCATCCTAACAGGAATTAAAGTCATCTTCCAGAATTACAATACTTCTAGGAATAGGAATTCCTTGCAGATTGCTCGTTTTAAATATATTGATTATTCTGCAACAATATCAGAATTTCACATAATATACACTGATCACATTCATCCCTTGTTTTCTGTTACTACATATTCCACTACCTTCAGTACCAACCCTCTATCTCATCTGCGTTCCAATCCCACTTTCATAGGTTATTTTTTGTTCTTGTCTTTGCTTTGGGACCTGCTGAGTTGACCATGGTTCCTGATATGCAGTTATCCTCATGAACACAAGTACAGCACTAGTAACTACAGCAATGAGACAAATAGCTTCTTCTCTCTTTTACTCATCTTTCTTATTTTTTAGTTTTTAATGATGCCCAACAAAAATCTCCCTTGCATCTTGAAACCTACTCTAAACCTTACTCTAAAGAAGTCACTAATTGTGCTCAAACTTGTAACAACTGTAAAAGTTTATCAACGGTTATATATGTTTATACAAAATATTCTACATCTATTTAGGCTTATTTACTGCTGCTTGACATAGAATTCCTACGTTTAAAGTAAATTCATCAGTTATGGAGCATATGAGTAAAACCTATGGTGACATGGTTCCTATTTTTGTATCTAATGACCATTTTATCCTTACTCCAACCCAAATGCCTAAAGCCTGAGCTTAAAGAACCAAATTTAATGATGAGGGGCTCTCAATTCCTATTGTGTCAATTTAGATGCCAGGAAAGTGTTCATTAATTCAACATTTGTTTTTTTTTTCTCCTTCTTCTAGGAGAAATATGTATCTTATATATTAGAGTGCTTAGAGTACTAACGTACTTTGAGCATTAGAATACTTAGAGTATTAGTGTACTTTCAGTATTAGAGTACTTAGTGTATTAGAGTACTTAAGGGATTAGAGAGTACTTCGACTATTAGAGTACTTAGACTATTAGAGAGTAGAGTAGTAGAGTATTTATAGTATTTGAGTACTTATAGTATTAGAGTACTTAGAATAGTAAAGTATTAAGAGTAGCAGAGTACTTAGAGTAGTAGAGTACTTAGAGTAGTGGAGTACTTAGAATATGACAGTCAGATAGCAGCAGCTTGATTCTGAGATTTCTCAAATAGATTCAAAGTAAGGTACACAAAAGAACTCCTTACTTTGGGCCATATTGGTTGGCAATTCCTTCAGTCTTTGCTAAATCTTTGTCCCTTCATTTCTTTTAGACAGGTCAAATTTTTGGGTCAATGTTTTGAAGGTGGGTATGTGTCCTTATTTCTCCAGTGAGGGTCCTGCCTGGCTGGAAGAAGTGTCCTCTTTAAGTGTCATTTATCTATTGTTAGTCACCTGTGCTAAGTCACAAACAGTGTCTTCTGGGACCTGCCCCCATCCCAGATTTCTGGGACTTCCTAGAAATTCCTCACAAACCATAATCCTTGTAGCTGCAGATTTCCTTCATTCTCCTGGGCCTCAGGGTTTCTCTCTTGTGTTTTCCCACACATGATCCTGCCCTTTTACTTTTCTCTCCATTCTCTCTTCCACCCTGTCTCCTCCCTCTGGCTGCCATGACTATTATGTTCCCCTGTCTAAGTGGATTGACGGCATCCTAACTTGGACCTTCCTTCTTATTTAGCTTCTTAGCATCTATAGGTTGTTTCATGGGCATTTTGTTTTTTATGGCTAATATCCACATATCAATGAGAATATACCGTGCATGTCCTTTTGGCACTGGGTTAACTAACTCAGGATGATATTTTCTAGCTCCATCCATTTGTCATCAAAATTCATGTTGTCCTTTTTTTTTAATAGCTGAATAGTATTTTGTTGTGTAATTGAACCACAATCTCTGTATCCATTTTTCAGTTGAAGAACATCTAAGTTGTTTCTAGTTTCTGCCTGTTACAAATAAGGCTGCCATGAATTATTATGCTTACAGAAAAGAACCTAGCATAAGTGTCTTCTTAGAGGCTCCACCTAGTAGCTAACTGAAACAGATGCAGATACCCACAGCTAAACATCAAATGGAGGCCAGGGACCTTTAGTGAAGAATTGAGGCTAGGATTAAAAGCCCTAAAAGGGACAGGAACACCACAGAAAAATCAACAGTGTCAACTAACCTGGACTACTGGGAGCTCTAATAGACTTAGCCACCAACCAAAGTGACTGGTCTGAAGTCCCAGGAACATATGTAGCAGAGGACTGTCTTGTCCCGTGTCTGTGGAAGAGGATGTAACCAATCTTGTAGAGACTTGATGTGACATCATGTAAAATACTCAGGGGCCCCACCCTCTCACAGGTGAAGGGGAGGGCAATAGGGGCAGGGACTCACTGAAGGACTTAAGGGATGGCAGTATTTGAAATGTAAATAAATAGATTAATAAAAATTTTCTTGGTGCTTCTGTTTCCTAAATTTAAACCATAATCTCTATTATTTTTACATGTTTTTGGAGACTCTATAGATAATCAACTTTCATAAAATTTCAATAGTGCAGAAAGACACACAATGGAGCTATAAAGCATTGAAGGTTTGGTGGGAAGATATGTCAGTTTCTTTTAATGGTTTCTGGTTACTTGTACTTTAGCAATGCTCATCACAAATTGAAGGCCATGGTTATAGAGGAAAACATAAGATATATATTCTTAACAGAAAGCGATTAGGCTGATGTAATATGTATATTAATAATACTTCAAAATTTTAATTAAAATGGTATAAAAGCAAAAAAGGAGGAAGGAGGATGAGATAGGGTGGTTCTATGAAGGGGGAATGAACAAAGGGGATGACATCTGAAATGTAGATAAATAAAATATCCAATAAAAAAAACAAAAAAAATACTGCAACAAAATACTTGACAGACCTTTATTCTGAATTCATACTATAATATAAGGAGCAAGTGTAGTGTACCTCTATTTTTTTTTTTTTGCTTAATTTAATTTTTGTAGCTGATAAGTATTTGGAAAATGTATTTATTAGATGGGAATAAAGTACTTATGATACTTATATAGATTTAAGTTATCTATTATTATTTTAAAAACAAATTATTTATTCTTCCATTATAGATAAATTTAAATAAGAGAATTTTTATGTTTCATCCAGATTTTAAAAATCCCTCATTAAACATTTGTCTAATATCAATATTCAGCACAAAAAATAAAAGAATGTAAAAAAATGTATACTTAGTATATGTTAGAAATAACACAATGGACTAGAGGAAAAACTGATTTAAGACAGTATACTATAAGACTACTCAATTTCCATAATAATACTTATTACATATATGTAGATTTTTCATGATAGTACATAGTTATAAAAAACCTAGAATTTAACAATAAAAAGTATAAACATGTTTCTTTCACAATATAAAATAAAAATAAATGAGCAGAGTTACAATGTATTGGTAGAATTATTTGAAATAGTTATATACAATAATAATTTGATTCACACAACCAGAATTTTTAAGTTAACAGTAGGTGTTTTCTCAGATGAGAAAGAAGAATAACCAGAGTTATTAAAAAAATTTAGATTGGTGTTTTTAATGTGAAAAATTCACATGCTATGAAAGAATAAGACCAAAACTATCAGAAACTGGTTTTAAGTCTATTTTATTATATTTAGGTAAAACCTCAGGTTATAGAAAAAGATAAGTCAGATCTATTTTTGTCAATAAATCAAATCAGATTTGTTATTAATATTTTATGTGAACATGAAGAACAAGAAAGTCTTTAGCAGCTTTGTGATCCATAGCATGAAGTTACTCAGGATAACTCACGATGTTTTCCTCATGGTGAATCTCAGGAAATCAGTTTTACTAAAGGTTTTTAAACACAGCCAGTTCTGGCCTTGCTAAAATCAGCTTCACACTCTAATAATATAAGTAAACTCAAGTACTAAATCTCTCACACTTGAAGTAAACATTATACTATTTAAATATATATATATATATATATATATACATTGCAGACTGATGCTGCAAGACCAGGGCTTTTAAGGGTCTGGGACAAGGTCTTCTGTGTGTATGATATGAGTGTCAGATTTATGTTTTATCTGGTACTCCTAATAGTGGAAGCAGGTGTGTCTCTGACTCTTTTCCAGCCTCTGGGATTCTTCCTCCTACTGGGTTCCCTTATCCAGCCACATTATGAGGGCTTTTGCCTTGTTTTCCTGTATTTTTTTGTAATGTTTGGTCATTGTCTTTTAGAGGTCTACAATTTCTGAAGAGAAATGGAAGCTGAGGGTCAGGGCAAAGAGATAAGTAGGAAGTGACTAGAATTGTGAAATGAGGGGCAAACTGTGCTCAGAATGAGATGTACTAAAGAAGAATCAACTTTCAATTTTTTTTAAAAGCTACTACTTTAGTTCAATATATTTATGATGTATATTTGACATGATTTCTTCACCTATACATAACTTTGACTAAAACAGCAAATATTATTTGATATCTAATTCAGCATTATTTTTTCAACAAAATAGTCATTAGTTATTAGAATGCATATTAATATTTATGTAAATAGTATAATATTTCTACATATATATCTTAAAACAACATGGTCAGCTTTCAGGATCATTTCAGCTAACACAGGAAGCGAACAGTAAACCTCCTCTGTTAGTTAATGAAGGGAGAAGAATTGAGGACACTTTGTAAATAACAATAAAAGTTTCAGGATTCTGTCAGATTTATAAGTTAATACGTTAGCTTGTCATGTCTCTTAGATATGAGCTGGAGTTTTAAGAATCCTGGGTCAGAGATAAAAGGAGTTTATTAGTCACATGACTAACCCTACTCTGACCTTCAGCATTTATTATCTATCAGTCAGACCTTCAGCATATATAGACAGTTTCCAGAGTTTATTAGGAAATGATATAATGACTGCTGCCTATGGCCATTTATGCAATGTAGAAAAAAAAAAAAACCTAGAAACTCTCAACCTTTTAATAGTACAAACCTGATATATACTGTCCTAAGAGTATACATGCTATTTCTCTAGCTGGAAGCAAATGAACATAATTTGTTCTTTGTTCACAGATTATACTCTGTCTCCTAACATAGGCTAAAGCTAATCTTAAGTGAAAGTATTTTGGGTCTCTCTCTTCATAAATCTGTAACTCACAGAGAATTACTGATACCAACAAAATTATTGACTATTTTAAAATTTCTAAATTTTTCTTATGACAATTAAATTAGATCTAGATCATGTAAGTGATGGGTAATTTTAATATTGTAACTAATAAATTATTAGCTTTCAATGATGGCCCACAGGAAAATTAAATTTCTTAACAAATTGATGTTTTGCATAACTTTTATTTCTGTAATATTTTATGTGTTTATGTATCATAGAGTTTTGTGTTAATTTTTTTGCATTAAAAATTAATAATTGTACTAATTTAAAAGCACTGCAATTTTGAATAAAATTTGTTTTTACTAAATATTGCTTGCAAATAACATCAATAATCAGAAATCCATATTTGCTTTATGTATTGTTAGATAAGAAATGCATTTTGGAAGAAACCACTATTTTCTTAAATTGGTATAATTTTTATTACATTTTAATTTACCAACAGTTTGAAACTTTATGTATTAAGGAAAAAGAGAATCTGAGAGATTATTTTGCTTTTAATATATCTCAGAAAACAAGTTTTTTTCCTTATTTATTGGATATTTTCTTTCTTTACATTTCAAATGTTATCCCCTTTCCTGATCCCCCCACTCCAGAACCCCCTATCCCTTCCCGCTCCATTGGTTCTATGAAAACCACATGATCATTTCATTAGATGTTGAAAAAGCATTTGACAAAATTCAACATCCCTTCGTGCTAAAAGTCTTAGAAAGATCAGGAATTCAAGGCCTATATCTAAACATAGTACAAGCAATATATAGCAAACCAATAGCCAACATCAGACTTAATGGAGAGAAACCTGAAGCAATCCCATTAAAATCAAGGTCTAGACAAGGCTGCTCACTCTCTCCCTATATATTTAATATAGTACTGGAAGTACTAGCTAGAGCAATTAGACAACAAAGTAAGCCAAAAGGATACAAATTGGGAAGGAAGAAGTCAAAATATAACTATTTGCAGATGATATGATAGTATACTTGTGACCCAAAAATTCCATCAGAGAACTCCTAATCCTGATAAACAACTTCAGCAAAGTGGCTGGATATAAAATTAACTCAAATAAATCAGTACCCTTCCTCTACTCAAAGGATAAACAGGCTGAGAAAGAAATTAGAAAAATGACACCCACCTTTGACAATAGTTATGAATAATATAAAATACCTTGGTGTGATTCTAACCAAGCAAGTGAAAGATCTCTATGACAAGAACTTCAAGTCTCTGAAAAAAGAAATCAAAAATGATCTCAGAAAATGGAAAGATCTCCCATGCTCATTGGTTGGCATGATTAATATAGCAAAAATGGCCATTTTGCCAAAAGCAATCTACAGATTCAATGCAATCCCCATCAAAATTCCAACTTAATTCTTCACAGAGTTAGAAAGAGCAATTTTCAAATTCATTTGGAATAACAAAAAGTCCTGGGTAGTGAAAGCTACCTCAACAATAGAAGAACTTCTGAGGGAATCATCATCCCTGACATCAAGTTGTACTACATAGCAATAATGAGAAAAAACAAAACAAAACAAAACAAAAACCCAAAAAACCACCACCACCACCAAAAAAAAAAAACCCAAACAAACAAACAAACAAACAAAAGAAAACCCTGCATGCTATTGATACAGCAACAACAGCAACAGACAGAAAAAGAAAAGAAATGGAATGGAATTGAAGACCCAGAAATAAACCATCACACCTATGGTCACTTGATTTTTGACAAAGAAGCCAAAATCATCCAGTAGAAAAAAAGACAACATTTTCAACAAATGGTGCTGGTTCAACTTGAAAACACATTATTTTCTTATTCTTATTGTAACTGTGTTATTCAGAAAAGATTGGGCATTAAAATTTTAAAAATAATCTGAATTTTTCAAAAATCAGTCACTGTGCTATTTCTATTTATTGAACATTTTTATTAGTTCTTTACAAACCTGAAAAGTAATAAGATGAAAATAAAAATTATCCAACATTATATATTAAATAACCTATTTACCAGTCTTACTAAATTATAAATTAAATAAGGATGCAAAACATATTTCATAATAATTTATTGATAAGATTGATTGATTTAAGCCAGCTTATGTTACATCATACAGATACAAAAAATAAATTACAAATACAATTAATAAATTTTAATAATATAAAACAAAAATATTTTGACCAAGTACATTATACATTGAAAATTGATTCATTTATCTAAGATTATGCCTAGGAACTAATGAAGGTAGTTACTTAGTAAGATCCAAATATATACCCCACTATTTGTAAAAAAATAAATAAATAAAATAAAAATAGTGTTTTAATTTAAAACATAATAAGAAAAGAAAAAAAACATTTAGGGAGAAACAAGGGGGTAGAATTTTATCAATTTTAACAACAGAAATTTAAGTTAAAAAAAAAAAGCTATTTTATAATCTAACCCAAGAATCAAAGAATAGTGGATTATGTTTCTAAGTTTTAAAAGATGAATTGGAAGTGGATATATGTCTGCTTCACTATTATGTTAACTTCTTTTATCTTCAACTCTAGAATTCATTATTATAATATCAGTGGCATATTTTGTACATAATGGTTTAGAAGACTACATAGCTGTCACAAACATGTGTGTCTGTAAATGAATACTCTTTTGTATGTGATATATGTGTGGTATATGCTCACAACAACCACATAGAGATGTCTAAGAAAGAAATAAGATATCTTCCTTTGTGTTTGCCATTCTCTGTTTTTGCCACTAGCTAAGAACTTGTGCGTTTCCACTAGGTTTTTTAAAGAAATTTTATTCCAGCAACATAATGGCCTTGATCACATCCAAAGAACTTCTAGGTAGGTGTCATCCTATTGGAATGCAGACACACCCTTAGTACAAACCTTAAATCCCTCTGGCTGGAATTTTTTAGTACACACATTTAATCCTAACCAATGTAAGCTAATTAAGGGGCAAACAAAGCGACAAATCAGAGAAAGATTTTACAAAATGACTCAGAAATAGGATATGACCATCTCTCCGAAGAAAAGTTATTTAGGAGCAGTGTAGAAAGATGGAGTTCAGTCGGGTTGGTGAGTTTGGATTCAGTACTGGGAATTCAGTGCAGTGGAGCTGAGTTTTTTATGAGTTCATACAGTTCGTTGCAGGTCAGCAATAGAAGTTGAAGCCAGAGACCAAAGAGCCAGAACATTAGAACAAATTGACAGAGTTATTTTGAGGACAAGCAGAGCAATTCAGTGAGAAGCTGAGAGAAGCCAAACTGAATCAGTTATCTTGGAAAGTAGTTTGAACCAGGAGAGCTGAGTTGAAGCAGCCAGCCAGAGTAAAAAAAAAAAAAAAAAAAAAAACTAGAAAGAATGAGCTTATTCAGCAGTTGAGTTTATTCTGAGATGACAATCATATTAACCAAATAAAAGATACATTTATGAGGCTGGCTGGCAATTGAATTCTAAGGTAAACCTGTCTCTGATACCCAATGTTGAAGTTGCAGATACATGAGTCATGCCTGCCTTCTTATGTTGCTTCTAGGGTTCTGTATTTTTCCTACTTAGAGAGCATTTTCTCATACTGAGAGATTTTCACAAACATAGCTAGGATATGTCTGTTAGGATAATAGACATAAGTAAGAAATTAAAATTATTTCTTAAACCTTAAAGATTTGTGATTTCATGAATGTAAGTAAAATAACAATTAATTATATATATCCTCTAAGACCAGATCTTTCTAATTTTAAGTGTTTTTTTATTCTTTTGAATATTTCACTTGTTGCTATTTGTTTGTTTGAGACAATTTCTCACCTATTCAAAACTGGCCTTCAACTTAATATGAAGTCCCCATTGGCCTTGAACTCTAGAACTTCCTGATCCAGCTGCCTAAGTGTATGTATTAGAAGTATAAGTCTGCATGCATGTCTTAACTTATGTTTACGCTGAGTAATTATGATCATGGTAGAGTAATGGCATTAGCATGAATTATATTTTTTTCTCTAGAGTATTTTTTTCTCTGGATTGACTTATATGGTAAAGAAATGTCAAACATCCATTGAGATACTGATCTATAATTATTAAGAACCCAAAGAATGAATATATGGTTTTCCATGGATTGATAATTTGAAGATGTGGTAGCTGTAAAGCCTTGTGTTCCACTTGACAGTTTAGTGGAAATATTTCAGTGAAACTTCTATAAGATTTATAGCAATCAGTTATCTGGTTGTTATGAAACACACACACTTTAACTGCAAATTTCAGATAGCATAGAAATTCATTTTTTTGTAAACAATTTTTATATTTATTAAAGTTTCTCAGTAGGTAAAGTACTAGACACCAAACCAAAAACCTGAGTTTAATCTCCCAGACCCACATCAGGGAAAGAAATAGATGATTCGCTCAAGTTGCCCTTTAACTTCCACATCCATGCTATGACACGTGCATATCATCCCCAACAGAAATAAATAATTTTAAAACAATTTCCAACTCCTGTTTCAAGAAATATTTTTTCAATTTTTGCTTTTATATAATGACTTATCTTTTAAAAGCATTATGCTCAATGTCTATGTTTATAAGCTTTACATGCAAAAAATTAGTTCAAACACACTTCATGTAATTTATATAAGCTCAATTTGACAAATTTAGACTTAAGTGTTTTTCTCCAATTACATATGTTCTCCATGTGGAAAATCAATAAATAGACACAAACCTGCCACAAATATCTCCACAAATGAGGTTTCACTCTAAAATAAGCATCAGCAGTAGTAAAGACGCAATTTTTTTTCCTGAACCACAGTAATTTACATTATTTAGGAATTAGTAAAAACTAAATGTTTACTTACATTTAAGGCACAAATAAAAACAATGTCAGACACTTCAGAACTTTGATATTTTCATACTTTTCATAATTCTATTTCATAATTATGGAAATCTTACCACATTAAAATGAAAAAAAATAATTGACATTCTAATTAAATGTATTAATAATGCACTAATATTTTAAAAAGTCTTCAAAGACAAAGTAACAAGTTAGACAAATTAATCAATAAATGAGGTAAGGAAACAGTTCCCAAAAGCAATGCAAATGGTCAATACACACAGAAAACTTCAATATCACTCACCACAGAGGAAATGAAAAATTAAAGCTACATTGAAATTCTATCATCTCACCTCAGTTAGAATGGAAATCATTAAAAAGTAAATAGATCTCAGAAATGTCATCTATGCTATATGTAAAACATAAAACAGCATGGTTATTTGGATTAGCCACCAATAATTTATAGAGTATCTTAAAATCCTTGATATGCTATGTTAGGAATTCCGACTTAAATATATGCCTGATCACGTCACTTTTTTTTTATTACTGTTGCTAATGTGTTATTGTGTTTAATTTTTGCATATATCACTACATTTAAATAATTTTGAGTATATTTTTATTTTAACTCTTTTATCTTTAATTAGGTTTCATTCTATAAAGGTAAATATTCTAATAAAATAGTACATGCCCTAAAATGACCGTTTTTCAAAGGAAATATACACCAAAGTGAAAGCAATTTGTGAAATGAAGATCATTGTTTTTTAAAGTTTTTATTGATTCTTTGAGAATTTCACATCATGTACCCCAATATCATTCATCTCTCCATTCCTCTATATCTTTCCTCTGCCTTTACAACCTTTCTCTTTTTGTAAATTTTATTTGATTTTTTTTCCTTTGGTTTTATTGGATATTTTTATTTACATTTCAAATGTTATCCCTTTTCCTGGTTTTCTTCCTGGTAACACCCTTTCCCATCCCCTTTTTTCCTGATTCTATAACAGTGCTCCCCCACCCACCCATCCATTCCTGCATCCCCACCCTGGCATTCCTCTACACTGCGGCATCGAGCCTTCACAGGACGAAGGGATTCTTCTCCCATTGATGCCAGACAATGCCATCCTATGATACATATGTGGATGTAGGGAGCCATGGATCCCTCCATGCGTACTCTTTGGTTGATAGTTTCATCCACGGGAGCTCTGGTGGTCTGGTTGGTTGATATTGTTGTTCTTCCTATGTGGTTGGAAACCCCTTTAGTTTCTTCTGTCTTTTCTCTAACTTCTCCATTGTGGTCCCTGTGCTCAGGTCAATGCTTGGCTCTGAGCATCTGCCTCTGTATTTGTCAGGCTCAGGAAAAGCCTCTCAGGAGATATCTACAACAGGCTTCTGTCAGCAAGCACTTCTTGGTATCCATAATAGTGTCTGGGTTTGGTGTCTGTATATGGAATGAATCCCCAGGAGGGTCAGTCTCTGGAAGGCCTTTCCTTCAGTCTCTGCTCCATACTTTGTCTTCATATGTCCTTTAGACAGGATCCATTCTGGGTTAAAATTTGGAGATGAGTAGGTGGCCCCACAACCCAACTGGGGGCCTTGTCTAACCTCTGGATATGGGCTCTATAGGTTTTCTCTCCTGTTTGTTGGGCATTTCAGTTAATTTTATTCCTGTTGGAGCCTGGGAGCTTCTTGCTTTCCAAGCATCTGAGATTTGGTGGTAGCTACCACCAGTTCTCCATCCCCCATCGCTACACACCTCTGTTCAACTTCCTGACCCTCTGTATATCATTCAAGTCTCCTCTCATACCTGATCCTGCCCTCCTTTCCCCCACTCCTCCTTTCTTTTTCTCACGTCCCTCCCACCCTCTACTTCCAGTGAGTATTTTGTTTCCCACCCTAAGAAGCACTGAAACACCTGTGGGTGTTTTTCTTTGTTTTTTCTTCTTCTTGAGCTTTATATGATCCGTAAATTTTATCTTGGTTATTCCATACTTTTGTGCTAATATCCACTTACTGGTGAGTGCATACCAAGTACATTCTTTTGTGACTGACTGGGTTACCTCACTCAGTATATTTTCTAGTACCATCTATTTGCCTACAAATTTCATAAAGTCATTGTGTTTAATAGCTGAGTAGTACTCCACTGTGTAAATGTACTACATTTTCTGTATCCATTCCTCTTTTGAGGGACATCTCGGTTCTTTTCAGCTTCTGGTTTTTATAAATAAGCCTGCTAAGAACATAGTGGAGTATGTGTCCTTGCGAACTTTCTTTTAATTCTCACCTTGCTTATAAATTCAATCACAATCTAAATCCAAGTAGAGAACAATTCAGCTAATGTAGTAAAATGTTTAATATGGCTTAGCAGTTGTATTTCAACATAAAGCAAAGTCAGGTTACAAACATAAGGCAAGAAATTGCAAGCAGGAACTGCAACAGAGACCATAGAATAATGGTACCTACTAGCTCTCTCTTCATGTTGTCCTCATCCTGTTTTTTTAAACCACCTAGGATTACTTGTCCAGGGCTATTGTAAAACCCACAGAGGACTAAATCTTCACCCCCACATCAATCATTAATCAGGAAAAATGTCTCACACAATTCCCTAAGGACAATCCACTGGTGGAGACATTTTCTCACTGTGAATCACTGTTCCTGGGTAATTCATCCTTACATCAAGTTAAAAATTTAACCAGGATATTCAGCTTTAGAATAATGAATGTTTTAATCTTATGGTAGTGCGGGCTTACTGAGGATAGTATCCATACAGCATATTGAACATTGAGAGGCTGAACCTGTGTCTACATGGAGGCTTTACCCCTTTACCCCTATGTTCTAGCATCTTTGGCACAAGTAGCTATTGTCCAGGCTACTGAAATAGAAACCCAGATATCAACCTAGCTATAAAACCCTAATTTTATAATATATCCTACCTGAAAAATGTGCTGGGGTAATAATAGCATAAAACTTAGGAAAGTGGTTTAAACTGATGTCTGATTTAATTTAAGGTCCATAAAACAATGGAGCCCTTGCTCTGAATGACAAAAAAACCTGGGACTGAATAGTTCAGTGACCTAGGGTATAAAGAAATACAAGTGAAATAAATAAATAAATAAATAAATAAATAAATAAATAAATAAAATGTTTCCTAATGATATTCTGTAATACTCAGGTACTTGTCCAGTGGTCATGAGAGAGGTTTTATTTGGTAGCAGATGGGAGGGGGCACTTAGATCTGCATTCAGACATTAGGTAAAATGTATCTAAATTGAAGGTATCCATTGGGTCCCTCACCTTGAAGGTCTGGAAACCCAAGGGAAGATGGGAAGGAAAGATTATCAAAGTCAAATAGAATGGAGGACACCAGAATAAAATGACCCACTGAATCAAATAAGATCTCACATAGTCTGGCCGGAGTGGCAATCATGGGGCCTGCATACATTGTTCTATGTTCTCTGCATATATATTATGAATATTTAACTTGGGGGTTTTGTGGGACTCTTTTAACACTGGGATAGAATCACTTATCCCTGATTTTATTAGCCTGCTCTTGGGAGTCATTTACTCCTACTAGATTATCTGGTCCAGCCTCTGTAGGAAGGCTTTTTTCTTGTCTTATTGTTTCTTGTTTTGTACTGTTTAGTTGTTGTCTAATGGAAGCTGGCTCTTTTCTGAAGAGCATACGAATGAAGAGTGACTTAGTTGATATGGAGATAGGAGGGACTGAGAATTGGAGGAAGGAAATACTAGTTGGGATGTATTGTATGAAAGTAAAATGTTTTTACAATTTTTTTGTTTTTTAAATTTTAAAACAAAAAAATTAATGTTGAATTTATTCTCATTTGTGAAATTTAAGTTAAACATAGATATGTAAAACAATTTTTGTAATCAAAATGAATGTAGAAGAAATTAGAAGGCAAAGATAAAAATAGATAAAGGTGTTGATAAAAAGGCATAATATCAAGGAAGTATACTCAAAGAACATTATATATGTGGATATAAATAATTCTGATTAAGTTTAACAACACCAAACTTAAAATAACATGGTTATTGTGCTCATATGAATGTATAAGGATTTAAGTCTAGCAACATGACAGATCAGGCAAGTAACGACATCCAAAGACCTCCTAGGTATTTGTGATTCTGTTGGAATCCAGATGTACCCTGGATTATAGTATGATGCCTGGAATATCTACACACCATTAGTACATATCTTTAATCACAAACAATGAAGATAACCTTAGTTTATAGAAGGAAGCATCCATGTTTGATAGTGACGTGTAATTGAGAGGCAAACATAGTGATGAATCACAGAAAGATTTATCAGAATGATTCAGAGACAGTATATACCTAACTCACATGAGAACAGGAGAGTATCTTTATTGGAAGTTTCCTACAAGGACAGTTTTGCAAAAATAGGCTTCCAGAGAACAAACCAGGCATAGGTAAAGACAGAATGAGTGGAGGATGAGAAGGAGTCGGAAGATTAAAACATATTTCCAGAATTAGTTTGAGCCTAGAAATTCAGTCATAGCAAGTCCGTCAGAAGCAAAATTTAGCAAGTTTTAATCAGTCATCTTAGGATTGTAAGTCAGAACAACTGAGTTGAACCAGCCAGTGAGATGTCAGAAAGAGCTAGAAGACATGGGAATGACTCTCATCTCATTCTCTCATCTGAGGAATTAAAAGAGCATGTACATATCACCTGGACTCAGATAGCCCATCCTGAAAAATTCCACTCAAAAGTGTTACCCACTTATTTCTGAAAATTCATGTATTTAAAATGTGGGAAATTTTAGCAAAAGATTAAGACAATAATGAAAATCAAACAAATAGAAGAAATAACAATAATTGATAATAAACCCAAACTTAGGCATCTTCAAGCTGTAGCTGGTGCTACACTTCAGTGACAACATATATCTTCCTTATATACTGTTATAGGGCTATGCCTCTCTCACCATACACTTGGAGATGTTTCAAATCTCCTTAAACCTCTAACAGATTGATGCTCACCTGATGCCAGTTTTGCAACTCAGCAACCTTGAACAATGTTTGGAGACATTTCATCTTCTCCTTTCACAGGCCTTCTATGCTTTTGTCCAGATAGAAAAGTAACTACTTCTTTTGTTAACTATAAGTTTAGAGGACATTCATTCTTGTATAAACCTTTGTTTTATTTGTAAATATCTGAATCTAGTTACTATGATCACATCATATAAAATGCCAAAATACTTCATATAAAACATATATCCAGTTTACATCTTTCAGAATAGTTTACTTTTGTTTTCTGTTCTAAACTCTACATAGTGGCTCATTCTGTGATCCCAAGCACTGGTGAAATTGAAGGAAGATTGTCATTGCTAGTTTATGGCCACCCTGGGTTACATAGTAGATTTTAGGCTAGGCTAAACTTCATAGTGAGAAAAATAGTTTTTTTTCTGTCTCTGAAAAATAAAAACAAAGAAAAAGATATCAATTGAGTCATTAAGTCATAAGGACTGCCTATATGATAAAGCTCAAAGTTTGAACTTTGCTAAGAATTCTTTTTGGCACAACAACATTTCTAGTGTAGATATTTCTTCTTTCCATGTGAGTTGCCACAGTTTGATTCCCAAAGCTCATCCTAAGTGTGATGTTGAGAGTTGAAAATAATTTTAAGTTCTTTCCAAAGGGAAATAAGTACAAGCTATAGAGGTGCAGCCATATTCTCATGTAGAATAACACGGGCTGTTAAAAGTCTCATGTGACTAAGATCTAACCACGTAATTTCTTCCCAAAGTACTGAAGTGAATTCAAAGAATGGAACAAAAATAGACCTTCTCACTTCTTTGAGACAGAAAATACAGCTAAGATATGAATTATGTACTCACCTATTTTTATCATATTACTAGTGATTCCTAAACATAATTTATTTATGTAAATCTTCAATGAGCCTCACCTTATGCAGACCTCTGTTTTTGCTTCCTGGGAAGTATTTGCATTTCCTACACATCAGGGAATTTTCCATTATATTTTGTAATTTCTTCAATCACTTTACTGATAGTCACCTTGGTATTTAATATATCATCTAGATTTTTACTTGGAACAATTCTGCTGAATTCCCATAATTTTTATTATCCTGATTTATGCGACCAAAATTCTCTACAACTCTCATGAATATAGAATATTTGTAGACAGCTTATTTCTGTCACCAGAATCCACTTTTATTGGCTCTTTCAGATCAAACTTTGTCTGTTTTACACATCTTATTAGCTTCATTTTAGTTTGGTGACACAAACTTCCATAGTTGATGTCTTAGTAACTTTTTTGCTACTATGATAAAGGTCATGACCAAAAGTAACTTGTAGAGAAAATAATTCACTTCATTTCACTTTTAGTCTATCATCCATGAAAGTCAGGGCAGAAACTCAAGACAAGAACTAATGCAAAGACCATGAAGGAATACAAGGCTACTGTCTTAGCATTTTAATACTATGAAGAGATACTATGACCAAGGCAATTCTTATGAAGGCAAATATGTAATTGATGCTGGCTTACAGTTTCAGAGATTCAGTTCAATATTATCATGCCAGGAAGAATAGCAATGTGCAGACAGACATGGTGCTGGAGGAGCCACACCTATTCCAGCAAGGTCATACTTGCTAATAGTGTCATGTCTCATGGATCTAACATTTTCAAACCACCACAACTACATACTTCCTCAGTCCTAATGGCTAGCTCAGTTTATTTTTTTATATAAGAAGAAATTACTTGCCTAAGGATGGCACCACTCATTATATTTTGAATACTACCTTATTCATAATTAGTCAATAAAATAGCCCAAAGTTTTGACCATAGGTAAGTGTTGAAAGGACATTTCTTTCTTTGAGGTTCTCTCTTCTGAAATAACTTTAGCAAGTGTCACATTAGCAAAAGCAAAAATAACAGTAGTAAGAATAATAAAACAGTTCAGTAGATGTGGTGGTTTGAATTATAGATAAGAAATGTTCTTCACAATATCAGGTATTTGAACACTTGGCCACTAGTAGATACTATTGTTTGTGGGAGGTATAAATGGTTTACAATTTTTGGAGGAAGTATGGTACTGAAACAGGACTTCAGCTCTCCAGCTTCCAACCATTGCTTAATTCATTCATCTCTGTCTGTCTCTGTCTCTGCCTCTGTCTCTGTCTCTCTCTGTGTCTTTCTCTCTGTCTCTGTCTCTGTCTCTGTCTCTCTCTCTCTCTCTCTCTCTTTTTTCTCTCTCTCTTCCATGTGTGTTTGCATGTTTGTGTGTATGTGTGTGAGTGTGTGCATATATGTCTATGCAGTACATGCATGAAGATGTCCCCTTTACTAGCCTTCCAGAAAAACAAAACAAAACCAAACAAAAACAAAAACAAAAACAAAAACAAAAACAAAAAACATCCTTCACCAGGACTTGGAGGAATCAACCTAGATTGGATTTAAAAAATGCTTCCATGATAACTAGTTCTCACATCATGATAAGCTGTTAAAGAGGAAAAATAATCTGTAGTCTTATCCATAAATAATGCCTACAACCCACACAACAGTGACTAGAAAGGTGGGGTGTTCTGAAAGTACAATAGTGGACTTATATCCTGGAGATAGCCAACAATGATTTAATTGGCTTTATATCTATGTGGCTAGATAGAAAACAAGATGTTATTTCATTTTTCCTAATTTGGGGGCCTTGTTTCATTTACTAATATGCAGTCAGTCTTGGATAACCTTAGAGAAAGTTGAATAGCCTGCTGAGAATGAGGTGTTTCCTTTAGTGTGTCTGTGGTGTGTTCTGTAAATGTCTCTAGTTCCACTTTACTTATGCTATGTTATAATTTAACTCCAGTGTTCTTCTATTTGCCTGGCATTCTTTCTTGCCTGTTGGTGAGAACATGGTGCTAAGTTGAACAACATTATCATAGTTAGGTTAATTGTATATCTAATAGTATTTCTTCCATAAACTTGGGTGCCACTGCATTTGGTGAATAAATGATTAAGATTATCATATATTCACTGTATATTTTTTTCCTGTAATGAGTATAAAATATACTTTTCTTCTATTCTGTCAAGGTTGAGGTTGAAGTATGTTCCCCCAATGTTGTAATAATTATTAATAGTTATTTATCTTCAGGAAGAGGCCAGGCTAGGGGTCCCAATATAGGGTGATGGTACAAGAAGCTGTACAGTCATGGGATATCCAGAGAAATTTTCTAATTGGCCTCAAAATCAGAAGACATAATGAGGTTCTCAGTCTCAGCTGTGGGTATAGTGGCTTGTTACGTGTTAGACTGGATCTGGAGCTTTATACTTTGGTTCCAGGTAGTAGGACTCCATGAAGTCATAGAAGAGCAAACTGGTAGGAAAAATAATTTATTTCTTGAAGCAGATGGCATCTTATTGATTCCTAATTAAAGAATCAAAAGATTACACATATTTTCCCCTGAAAAACAATTTGTAGTAGGATTGACTGTGATAAATTATTAAAGACGTTAGATGAAATTGTATAGTGAAAAGTGAGTGAGACAGGTAATAGAGATTCTTTCCCTAGTAGTATCTCTCAACACATTGCAACCTCACTATGTCATGAGAAAAGTACTTGAAATCTTTGTAGGTATACATCATGAAAATATGGTGCTCAACATGGTCAGGGCTCCAACTAGTAGTGAAAGAAGAAATGTGGATGAGTGTCCTATACTACGTAATTACTCAGAGACCCCATGATTCCACATCTTAGCCTCATCATTCTTAAGAGATTGTGATGAGAGCTCTTCTGGAAGCAATAGCGAGATACTGTACTTGGAATCAATACAAATGATCTGGAATCATGAGACCTTTCTTATGATTTCCATTTTATGGAAGCTATTCTAAATCCCATAGATATGCAAATGGAAAATTCCTATGGACCCAGAAGAAAAACGAGAGTTTGCTGAACATGGTCTTGCCCTTTGTAGTGAATTGGTATCTCTTTTCATTACACACTATTCCAATTCCTATTCAACAGTTTGCGCTAAGTTACATATATTCAAACATCTTTTCTGATTAAAGTCATTATTTCCTGTGGCATTGTTTTCTTGCTTTTGCCATGAGAATGGTCTGAATGAAGCAGTGAGACAGGAAGAAGCTAAGCGAAAAAAAATGCAGCTGTCTTAGACTGGAATCCAGCTACCACAAGAGGAAAAATCTGCTTAAACAAAAATAAATTCCTGTGAATATATATTGTCATAATTAAAACACATTTCAAGGATAAAATGGTTAGAAAAGATGGCTCTAAATAATTTATATTTATATGAATATTTCCAAGTGCATCATCTTTGGCTAATATGTTCCCTGTGATAAAAATCTGTGCTTTAAAGCACTACACCTAAAAATTCCCTCCTGACCACTTATCTCCATGTTAAATGAGATTTCAGGATGATAAGCATAGAAACTAGAAATAATTTCATTATTTGGCCTGATTTGCAGGACAGTACTTGAGATCAGTATTAATAAATATAAATTAATCCCAGAGTACAACATCCATGTGGGGATGTTAAGTTTGCTAACAATGTCTAAACAGCAAATTTAGAGTTCATTTAAAAGCCATAATCAGTGTGTTATGTGGGCTTACTCACGAGGTAAAGGTGTGAATGTGTTTTCCTGGTTGAAAGGTCCTCTGACACAGCGCCTGCTGCAAATGTTCACTTTATCACTCTTGCCAGTGGCTGTGCATGCAAGAAACTAATTTCTCTAATTTATTTCTAAATCCACATTAGAGACATTATCTCACTAAGCTTCCCCAAATCCCTATTATATTTATATTACTGATGAGGTAAGTAACACAGAAAGCACTAAAGGACTTTCCAAGGTTACAGCTATAAAAATGGTGCAGATGCCAGCTCTCACAACATCAGGTGCCTGCTTTAGCAATACCATCTCTTTGCTTTAGTTATTTTGCCCAAAGGAAAAGGTGTCCTTTATAACAGACACCTAAACTTTTCCCAGGAGGAAAAACAGTTTAATAGCCTCATTTTTTAAAATACTGGAGCTTTCAGATCCAACCTTCTCATATCCTACAGGAGAATACGCAATCACATGTCTCATCTCTCCATCCCACTATCAATCAGTGGTCTGACCCTCAGCATTTGATCCCATTTTCAACAAAGCAATAGTCTAGTAAATAAACACCTGCTAAAACTTCTCTTGATGCAGTAACACTTTATCCATTATATTATTTCCTCATGTCTCTTTATATTTGAATTTAAGAAGTGATTTAAGCAAATAGTATGTTTATTGCTTTCCTACATTTGTTACTACATTTGTAATATTCTTACTTTAACATAGTTTACATTGAAATATTTCTAGGAGAACTTGCTATGAATCTCTTAATCACCTTATATTATCATTTTTTCATAATTTCATTTCTACCATTCTTTTTCTTCAGTAATTTACCTGAGTGATGCCCAGCCCACAAGGTCTATTGAGACCTGTGTTGATTACCTCATAAAAAATTGTAATACAATGTGTGAGATTTATATGAACAAGGAGTCAAATGCATGGTCATCTCTGCCCTTACCTAATACCATCTTACTATTTTGAGATGCATTAACCAAATTTACATTAATGTAATAAATAATTGAGATAATAAACTCATGAATAGGAGAGGCTTGTTGTGACTCTTGGTTTAAAAGATTTCTGTCCATTATTACTTATCCTGTGGCATTAGATTCTGTGGTAAGGCAAAACAGCATCATTGATAGAACCAGATGTAGCAAATGGCTCACTGAGATAAAAGTGTAGTCCTTGTTAATCCATAAAGACCATATTTCTTTCTACTAGATTCTAAGTCTTTACCTAGAGGTGCCTCAGAAAATTGGAAATGGATCTACCTGAAGACCCAGCAATACCACTCTTGGGAATATACACAAAAGATGCCCCACCATGACACAGAGGCCATGTTCCACTATGTCCATAGGAGCCTTTGTTGTGTTAGCCAGAAGCTGGAAACAACCCAGATGTCCCATGACAGAAGAATAGTTACAAAATGGAATACTACTCCATTTTACACATTTTACAGCTACTAAGAACAAGGATATCCTGAGTTTTTCAGGCAAATAAATGGAACTAGAAAATATCATCCTGAGTGAGGTAACACAGACCCAAAGGGACATGTATAGTATGTACTCACTAGTAAGTGGATATTAGACAAAAAAAAAAAAAAAGTACAGAATACCTGAGTCCACAGAACTCAAAAATGGCAAGAAACTGAAGGGCCCAAGTGAGGACACCCCAGTTTCACTTTGGAGGAAGAAGAAAACAATCACAAATGGGGAGGGAAGAAGGGGCCTGGAAGGTAAAGTGGATGAGTGGGGAGGGTGAGGGAAAACTGATCTGCTATTGAGGCTATTGAGTGAAAGCAAAGAACTGAAGCCCTGAGGGTCAGCAGAAAGAATGGAAACAGGAAGCCTCCGGAGGTAGGAGGTTGGGTGGGGGTGGGGGGGGGCGACCCTCCAGAATGCACCAGAGACCTGGGAGATGAAAGACTCTTAGGAATCAAAGGGAGGCACCCTAGATGAAATGCTAGACAGTAGAGTGAGGGAACTTATAGAGCCCACTTCGAGAAGAAAGAGAGGGGACCAAATGAGGGAAGGAGTTGCTATCCTACAGTCAAAACGCTGACCTATAATTGTTCCTGTCTGAAAGAACTACAGGGATGGAAATGGAGAATAGCCTGAGGAAAAGAAGTTTCAGTAACAGGCCCAAAGTAGGAACAGGCCCAAAGTAGGAACAGGCTCAAGGGGAGGCCACAAGGCCTGACAGTATTACTGAGGCTATGGAGCACTCACAAAAAGGGATCTATTATACCTACACTTTCGAAGACCCAACAAGCACCTGAAAGAGTCAGTAGCAGATATTTGTACCCAATCAGTTGACCAAAGCTGCTGACCTCTGTGGTTGAATTAGGGAAAGGCTGAAAGAAGCTGAGGAGGAGGAGGATTCTGTAGGAGGACCAGCAGTCTCAATTAACCTGGATCCCTCAGATCAAACACTGGACCACCAACGAGGCAGCATACACTAGTTGATATGAGGATCCCAACAGATATACACCAGAGGGCTGCCAGGTCTGTGTTCAAACAGAGAAGATGCATCTAACCCTCAAAAGACTGGAGGTCCCTGGGACTTTACAGGTCAGATGGGGTGGGAGGTGGGGGTGGGGACATACTTGTGGGGACAGGAGGGTGGGGAGGAGGTATGGGATGTGGAACAGTTGGAGGCTGGACAGGGAGGGGAGAATAATATCTGGAGTGTAAATAAATAAATAATAAAAAAGTGTCTAACGTCTCAAAATATCATGGACTAGGGAATAAAGTTTTAGAATACAGTTTTAGAAAACTCTTTAGGTTTATACAGTAACAGAAATAATGATGCTGTCACAGCAACTATAAAATCCTCTTTGTAAATGATGTGTGTGATGTCCTAATTGCATTCTACTGTCCACAATTTAAAAAGTTCTAACTACCTACCAAAGTCACTGTATAGATCTGGGTTAATTTACTCAGGATGAGATTTTCTCATTTCATCTAAAATTTTGAGGGCTGTGGCAGTCATAAAATAGCTCTCTCAATTTTGTGAGTTTAGTTTTCCAGAGTCTTAAGAAACTCTAATAGTAAATAATGGAGAAAAAGCGGACCTTGCTTTGAACAAGTCTTTGAGATAGACAGCCATTTTTTAATTATATTTTTAGAGTATAGGCCCTGTTTTGATTATATTCATTTTCTGTCCTCACCTCTTCCCAGATGACTTCCCAACCCTTCTCTACTGACTCAACTTTGTATAATTTTTTAACATATCAAGACCAACTTATAATGCCCAAATATCCTCTATTGTATAGTGTTCCAACATGGTCAACTTTCCTGGTTTAAACACACTTAGTAAAAATATTTAAAATTCTGATCCCAGGAGCTAAATATTGCCTCTAAACCCAGGGCAATGTGTAGAACTTTGTGTTAAACTCCATTAAGTCAGAGGAACAGAGAATATGCTGTGAGATTGTCTCCTAGTAATGCCAGAACCTACATGATAAAATCTCGGTAATATGACAGGCAAAATGTAATCTGAGCAAGAAATATAACAAAGAAGATTCCAAAGTGGATAAAGAAAAGTCCACAGAACTAACCCTGTGTAAAGAACAGTAAATAATGGATAAGAGCTGGGTGTCTGAGAACTGGTCTTCTCCAGTGAAGAACTGCTTGATCCTTGCTAAGTAGTCAGCCCTTAAAACATACTCAGTAATATTAAACAGACTGATCAGATTATATATAGAAATATATATGAATATACATGTACACAAATGCATAAAATACCAGTTAATGAAAACAGAGTTTGCAAACTTGAAGCTGAATGAAAAAGTATATATGGGAGAATTTAGAAGGAGGATAGGAAAGGGGAAAATATAAGTATATTATAATCTTGAAAATAAGATAAAATAAAATGAGAAAAATGGAATGCACCAATAATAACAATAATTAGACACTTGAAGTTTTATTTTTAATTATGAACAATTTTATATTTAAACATGCATTAAATTACACACAGAAATAACACATGTCTTACTTAAAAATTGGTGTACAATATATTTTGATAATATTCTTTCACCTCCTTCAATTCTGACTATCTCTATACCACCTGCTTCCCCACTCAACTTCATGTTTTTTATCTCTTTCAAAGCAATGAAGTTTTTTAAAAAGACAAAAAAAAAAAAAATCAAACTAAATCAAATGAAGTCAAAACAAAAGAATGAGTCCCATTTTGTGTTAGTCACCTACTCCTAGGCATGAACCTGTTTTCTGGTATGATTGATATATCCAATGACACACCACTGGAGACAACTGCTTATCTTTTTACCAGAAAATATCAATTGCAAATGGCTTTTTGGTTAGGAAAGGGACTTTGTGTCCACTTTCCTTTCTACAGTAAGATTCTGTGCCTGTGCAGGTTTTGTGCATACTGTCAGTATCTCTGAGTACCTATGTAAATCAGACAATTTGATTCTAGAAGATGCTGTTTCCTTGAACTCATCTACTACCTCTGATTCTTATAAGAAGAACTTTCTGAGCCTTGAAGGAAAAGGTTTGATAAAGACTTCTTTTTATTAAGTATCTTGTCCAATGTATATCACTCTTTGTACTTCATTTGAACTGTAAGAACAAGCTTCTCTGATGAAGGCTGAGCAAAGTACTGACTATGCGTAAAGAAATTTGTTATTACCCATTTTGTTGCTATGGTCAGTTAGCAAAATAATAATAGTAAGGTTTTTTTATTTTCATAGGACACATAACCCATCTAATCTTAGGTTCTTGGCCATGTTAGCAGCTTGGCCGTGTTGTTGTTCTTAGCTGTCAGGAATGTGCAACTTGAAACTACTTTAGAATTTCATCTTACCACAGTCAGAATGGCCAAGATCAATAGAACAAATGACAACATATGCTTTTATGGAAAGGGGAACACATTAATTACTGGTAGTAGTGCACACTGGGATAGGCACTACTAAATCAGTGTGGAGGATGATCAAAATATTAAAATCAATGTACCATGAGAACCAGCTATATCAATCATGGGCATATATTCAAAGGTTGCTTATGTCTTACTATAAAGATATTTGCTATTCACCTATGTTCATTATGACTATATGAATAACAGCAAGAAATTAAAAATAGTCAAGAAGTCCATCAATTGACAAGTGGATAAAGAAAATATAGTACATCTGGAAAATACAATGTACAAAATGAAATTTGTTGGGCAATGGTACACGTGCATGTGTGTGGGTCCTCTGGGTTGAGTTGTGGGTTCCAAATGTCTGCTGCCCCAAAGATCTGGGGCTGCAGCTCAGGGAAGTAGAGGCACAGGAATTTAACTGAGTTCACTTCATGCTGTGCCAGGTGAATGTCTGTCTGTGGGAAGCTGCAGGGCTCTGCTTAGGTTGGAGAGAACACAGTCTGAGCTCTGTGGGGTTGGAGCTCTTGGGTTAGGGATCTCTGGGCCAGGAGGCAGCTGTGAAGTGATTGGTCTCAAGCCCTTGGGCTCCCTCAAACTGCTCTGAGAGGCTGAGAAAGGACATTGATAGAGTGTAAGGGCTAGATCAACCCACAGCCAAAGAGATGAGAGGGACAAGCTCCAGTGTCCCACGAGGAAGAGACTTTTGGTCATGGTGATTCACTAGGCTGGGTCATGGCTGGCTCAGCTAGCTTGCATGAGTTGGTGGCCTCCATGCTGAAACATAGAGATGTTGTCTGCAGGTGGTTAGAAGGCAGCTTGATAGTTGAAGAACTTTTCCATGATTCCCTACGGCAGGCCCTAAAGAAGAGAGATAGTTCATGATCTTAAAATGTTTATTGTCATGGTGGAAAATGGATAAAGCTGTACCTCATATTCTCAGAGTGGACATGAAGTTAAATACCTTTTGCAAGGAGGAGGGTCTGGAAAGAAATGCTTAATTGGCTACATACTCTGGCCTTCAGGTATCTCATGAATATGGAGATATCTTGAGGCTCTGTGGCATGTAGTCATACCTTCTACCTGTGCTACATGACCAATAGCCAAAAACCTCTATTTGGTGCTGTAGCAGGCTGTGGCTATGTTGAAGGAACCAGAGTAAGGCAGAACTCCTATCATCCCTTTAGGGTCTCCAGGGTTCAAGACCTATGCTCAACTAAGTACCCAGCTTCTTCTCACAGCCCACCTCTCCACAGACACATCCCCAAAAGACACATACTGTGTGTGTGTGTGTGTGTGTGTGTGTGTGTGTGTTGTTTTGATCAGAAAATACACAGAAGATAGGGATAATAATAAGAGATTAATGAAAGAGAAGAATCTTCAAAAAATGGAACATATAGTATCACTTTTGTTCTTAATAGCTGAACAGTAGTACTCCACATTGTAACTATCAAGTCATGGTTTGGTAGATATATAGGCTACTTCCATGGCCTTCCTATTGTAAATAGAGCAGTAACTAACATGGAGAAACAGGTAAGTCCAAAGTAGTACTTAGAGACTTCTGACTTTATATTTCAATATTATATAGATGGATCATATGGCAGATATATTTTTAACTTTTTGAGAAATTCCACCTTGTTTGTCTCAGTGGGTGAACCGTCAATAGTTCCTACATATTTTGCTTTCCCCACATTTATTCAGCATTTGTTGTCATTGTTTAGCTGATCTTAGTTATTCTTGCTAAAGAATGTTAAATTTTTAAAATATTTTTAAATTTTTTACCTTTATTTTTATTGGTTCTTTTATTTATTTATATTCCTAATGTTATTCTGCTTCCCACTTTTCCCTCTCCACCCTAGCATTTCCCTCTACTGGGCATCAAACCTTCACTGCACCAAGGGCCTCCCCACCCATTGATGCTAGATAAGGCCATCCTCTGCTACAACTGCAGCTACAGCAATCATTCCCTTATGTGTAATCTACGGTTGGTGGTTTAATCCCTGGGAGCTCTGGTGGGGGAGCGGTCTGGTAAAGTAGTTTTAATTTCCATTTATTTGAGGCTAAAGAGCTTCAACTCCTTTCAAGATATTTTTTAACCATTTTTATTTCTTTGGAAGATTTTCTTTCATATCCATACACCAGTCTTAAATGGATCATTTATGCACTTTAGTCCTTGGTTTTACATTGCACTGTTTCCTTTATTTTTTCAGTCTGTAATATATAGTTGTGTTGGTTTGTGTATGTGGCCTAGAGAATGGTACCATTAGGAGGTGTGGCCTTGTTGGAGTAGATGATTCACTGTGGGTGTGAACTTCAATACCCTCATCCTAGATGCCTGGAAGCCAGTCTTCTAGAAGCCTTCAGATGAATTTGTAGAATTCTCAGCTTCTTTTAAAACTTGACTACCTGGATACTGCCTGCTCCCCCATTGATTATAATGGATTGCACTTCTGAACCTGGTAGCCAGCCCCAATTAAATGTTGTCCTTATAAAAGTTGCCTTAGAACAACATGGGTTGTGTGGACCACCCAGTGCTCCCAGGGACTAGACCACCAACCAAGGAGTGTACAAAGAGGGATCCGTGACTCCAGATACATATGTAGCATAAGATGGCCTTGTCAGACATCAATGGGAGGGGAGGCCTTGGTCCTGTGGAGATTTGATGCCCCAACATAGGAAGACACTCAAGAGGTGGGGCAGGAGAGAGTGGGCGGGTGGGGGAGCATCCTCATAGAGACAAAGGGTAGTGAGGAGAGAGTGGATGTGGGAAGAGGGGATTGTGGAGAAGTAACAAGGAAGTGAGGTATGATTTGAGATGTTATTAAATAGTAAATACAATACAATGCAATACAATACAATACAATACAATACAATACAATACAATACAATACAAGAGTTTCCTTGGTCATGGTGTCTGTTCACAACAGTAAAACCTTGACTAAGACAGAAGATCATACCAGGAACTAGGGGAATGCTGATAGATCTGACCATGCTTTTGTTTAGGACAACATAGATTGTGGTACTTTTGATTTGAAAAGTGTAAGAATGCTTTAAGTGGGGAATAATGGGCCATCATAGTAGGAATATGGAAAACTTTTACCTGAGGGTGATTTGAACTGTGGAAGACTGGTTATAGAGGTTTCAGATGAGAAATTTAATATGTGGCCAAGAGATAGTTCTTGTGGTATTTTGCTGAAGAGTGTGGCTGCGTTTTGTGCTTGTCAGAAGAGTTTACCTGAGACTAAGGCAAAGAGATTTATATTAATTGCATTAACCAATGAAGTCTCAAAAAAGGCCAACAGAGACTTTTTCTCTGAGTAAGTCTCACAAAGAATGGATTGAACAAGGGTAGCAATTCTAGAAAAAAATATATAAAATATATGGTTCAAATAATTAAAGGGGCACCAGGAAATGAAACAGCTGAATCCTGTGTTCAACAATACTAGATTGAATTAAGGGAATTGTGATCTTGGGGCAAGATTGTACCCAGCTAAATTTAGGTTCAGGCCTGGCAGTAACAAACTTTTAATTACAAGAGGCTAAGACAAACATATCTCTGAGTTCAAGGCCAGCCTGGTACAGAGCAAGTTCCAAGTAGAGAAAAACTAAAGTACAGGTATAGTAAACTACACCTTTAATCTCAGTACTTAAAGACAAGTATGCAGATCTCCAAATTCAAAGTCATTCTACAGTGCAAGTTTCAGGACAGCCAAACCTAGGCAGTGAAGGAGTTGAAAAAGAGAAAGCTGGTCATAGAATAAGGGAGGAAGCAATGTGGCAGCTCAGGAAGCAGCAGAACTCAGCAGTTTTGACCATGTCTCTGGCTTTAGAGTCATGAATTGAAGGGACTACTGGGACAATTGATGCTGGTTAGCTAGAGCTAAGAAATTAGCAGTGATTGAGAAAAGATCAGCATCACTGAGTTGAAATCTTCTGGGAAGATAGGCACTGTGAGAGGCCATGGAAGGCCACTGGTGAAGGGACAGCCTCAGTTATAGTGTTTGCCCATGTCTGAAGGGTTTATGCAAAGAAGTTGAAGCGTGACACCACAAAGAAAGCCTATGAAAGGTTATTGGTGAAGCCTCATTGCCATGGAAGACCCTAGCATATTGGAGATGCCAATACCATGGATGACCACCAAGAACAGCAGTAAAAGTGGAGTGGATCAACCTTAGCTTAGAGTACTACAGAAGGCAGAGCTGAACATGTGACCCAAGTCCTTTGGAAGAACCCCAATTATCATGTATAGATAACAGATATAAATGAACAAGAAGTTGTAACGTTAAAGTTGCCTTGGAGACCCCAAGATTATACAAATGTCAGAGCACAGCAATGGGATATCTAATGAATAAAGCTCCTAACAGAGAGTGGAACCAGCCCAGGAGAAAGAAGTTTGTTGCAGTCAACAAAGATGAAAAAGGAGTGGAGATCTGAAGGTTGCTTTGACAACAGACATTCAGATACAGAGTTTGGAGTTTGCCCAACTGTTTTCCTGTCTTACTTTGAAGATTACAGTTAAGTGATTAGTTGAACCTTAGATGAGACTTTAAACTTGAGACTTTTAACATTGTTGAAACTGCTATAGACTATGCAGACTTGGGAAGTTGAACTGAATGTAATTTTTTATTATGCTATGGCTAAGTATAGCCCCCATAGACACATGTGTTTGAATAAGGCTCAGGGGCTAAGGAGTCGAATGTGATGGTTTGTATAAACTTGACCTAGGACTTAGCACCATTAGGAAGTATGGCATCGTTGGAGTATATGTGTCATTGTGAGCATGAGCCTATGAAGCCATGTACCATTATCCTAGCTACCTGGAAGACAGCTTTCATCTAGCAGTCTTCAAATAAGTTATAGAATTCTCAGCTCCCCCTACACCATGCCTGCCTGTATGCTGCCATGCTCCTCCCTTGATGATAATAGACTGAACTTCTGCACCTGTAAGCCAGGCATAATTAAATGTTGTCCTTATAAGAGTTGTCTTGGTCATGGTGTCTGTTCACAGCAGTAAAACCCTAAGATAATAATTACATCATTTTACTCTAACATTTTCTCCTTCTTAGCCATTGCATATATCTCTTATTGCTCCCTTTCAAATACTTAATTTCCTTTCTTCTGTTGTTGTTATATTGTATGTATTGTAATAATATTCATTTCTCAATAGTCTGTATATTACTTATATTTGTTTGCATGGCTGTTCACTTGGTATTGGATAACAACCTTTTGTGTGTTCTTCCCTGGAAATGCTTTTTCTTCCCATGCTCAAGTTTTCTTTCTTGCTTGTAGTTCTTTGTGTAGTGAAAGGCCTTTCATTGTCTACCTTAGCAAATATATTGTTATTTTCATTGTTCAGCACTTGTGTAGGCAGTCACGTCAGAAAAAAATTATGAGTTTAGCCTCTGACATTGCTAGGAGACACAATATCAGAGCAAGCACTCTGCTCCTCAGAATCACACAAGTTTCCTTTCCCCTTTCCACAATATTCCTTGCTTTAGTTTCAAGAATGTTTTATAGATGTTTAAATTAAGATTAGTCTCCATAAGTCTGCATTTTAATTGGTTGTACTTTTCTTCATTGGTCTCTGTCTGAGGCAAAGGAAGTTATCTTGATGAGGATTGAGATCTACACCTATCTGGGGGTATAAGGAAAAATATACAGAATTTAATTAGAGTTTATGATGGTTAAGTTAAGGAGTAACTGTATGTTTTCCTCTAAGATGGATTACTTCAGTGCTGTTATGCTGGAAGAATTTATAGATGTTTGAGAGCCACCAAGTGTGTTCTGAGAATTGAACTGTGATCCTTTTCATTATCAAAAGCAAATCTTCTGAACCTCCAAGAGCTTGACCTCTCTAGTTCCCTCAATAGATATGTTTATCTAACTTATATACAGATTAACAATATGATGCATGCTTCAGGGCTTTTCTTTATATGTACACTTATACTTATGTAAATATTAGATGGTTTGACGTCAAATACATAAATTTATAGATGTTACCCAGAAGCAGGACATGCAGTAAATGAAAATAAATTAGAACTTAAAACAATTTTAGAAGCTCTAAATTTGAAAGATGAGACATCATTAGAACTTTATTACATTTTCAAAAGGTAAAAAGAATGAATTCTGCTCATGTAAGAACCGTAATGCAATGATAGTTTATAAGAAACAAAAATCTGAGTAATAGTAAATATGTTCTGCAGAAATATTTTCCACTTAAAATTGCAAAAGATAACTGAAAAATGACAATAACCTGGATATATAAATTGGGGTCATAAAAGCATGTGTCATGAAGTAGCAAATACCCTCCAAAATATATTTTGAAAGGAATTTATTAAAGATATTTTGAGCATTAAAAAGGATGAATAATAAAGATTCAACCAGATTGCATATATTAAGATACATTTGCACCATGGGTAGTTAACTAGGTCATTAATATTGTAATCTTAAAATAAGTAAAGGGAAATAATTAATTTTATCTGATATTTTCTGAAATAACTTCATTTTAAAATAACAAAATAGTTCTGGCTAATAACTTTCTGCATAACTGCAGTTAATAACTGAAGTGAATCAAAAATTAAGTGTGAAAGCTCTAATACAACAGCAATTCAAGAAAACCTACCCAAATAATGAAACAATTTTATAGAACACTTATAGAAAATTGCAATGATTGTGCTTATTTTCATTAGTAAGACATTCAATTATTTGTGATATAATATAATACAAAACAATATACACACTATTATTCCTACAATATTCTAAGCACTAAACTTAAATAATAGCATGAAAGGCCTTAATAAAAATCTTTTAATTCCTTATCAAACCAATTCCTTAAGTAATATTAAAGGAATCAAAATATTTAAAACTGCGTCATAGGTATTCTGAACTTTTAACCTAATATCCACTTATCAGTGAGTACATACCTTGTGTGTTCTTTTGTGACTGGGTTACCTCACTCAGTAACTTATTTTCTAGTTTTATCTATGTAACTGAAAATTTCATGAAATCATTGTTTTTAACAGCTGAGTAGTACTTTGTTGTGTAAATGTAGTACATTTTCTGTATCAATTCCTCTGTTGAGGGACATTTGGCCTGTTGTTGATGCCAAGAAGCACTTGCTGACAAAAGTCTTATATAGCTGTCTCCTAAGAGGAGCTGCCAGAGTCTGACCAATACAGATGTGGATGCTCTCAGCCAACAATCAGACTAAGCATGGGGACCCCAGTGGAGAAGTTAGGGGAAGGACCGAAGGAGCTGAAGGAGTTTGCAATCCCATAGGAAAAACAACAATATCAGCCAACTAGACCCACCTCCCACAGATCTCTCATGGACTAAAGCATGAGCCAACCAAAGAGTACACATGGAGAGACCTATGGCTCTAGTGCTTATGTAGCAAAGAATTGCCTTATCTGGCATCAGTGGGAGAAGAGACCCTTGGTCCTGAGGACACTCAATACCCCAGGGTAGGAGTATGCTAAATCCATGAGGTAGTAGTGGGTGGGTGGGTGGAGGAGCACTGTCCTAGAAGCCGAGGGGAGAGGGGATGGAATACAGGGTTTGCAGAAGGGAAACCCAGGAGGGGATAACATTTGAAATGGAAATAAATTAAATAACCAATAAAAATATTTAAAGCATTATAGAAGCAAATCAATATATTAAAGCATATTTTTCAAACATTGGGAAATTTGACATAAAATAGATGTCATCTCATAGCAAGAAATTGCTTGTAATTTTGCTAATGGTGACAATAGTATTTTTGTTATGTAATGAAAGTGTCATTGTATTTCAGATACACAAGCCAATTGCTGGATGAAGAATACTTAATATTAAAATTTTCATTAGTAAAAATATAAGCAAACAAACACTGAAAACATAAAGCTAAAATTCTATGCAATGTATAATTAATAAGTCTGTGTATAATGCCTTTGATATTGTAAATTTCATAACTAACCAACAAATATTAAGCATAGAAAGATAGCCAAAGGCATCAAAGCAGATTTGTGGAGAGAATAGAAGATCACAGTTCAAAATAAACTCTGAAGACATCAAAGAACAATATTAATACTATCAAAGCTTAAGTTTAGAGTAAAGTAAATTAAGAAACAGGCGACAGTAAAATCTGAAGTATAGCAAAAATAAAAGTCGAGTTATAAATGTAGCAGAGTTAGTTCCTTCTGGGCTCTGAGGCAAGGGTCAGTAGCAGTAGCATTTTTAATACATTTAGGAACCAAATATTTGATGCATAAATTATAAATTATCACTTTGGCTGATGCTATTACTAAAATCTCAATATTATGCAATGAATGCTTAGTTATGACTTTATAATAGGGAGATAGAAATGCAAATATAAATAAAAAATTCAGTTGGATTCCTAGAGCTCATTCCTACGTATAAATAACAAAAACTGTAGGTAAGGCAAAGAAGTAATAGTCTATATAGTTCAGTAAGTCCTATAACTGTGATACTAGTAAAACATTCATTTTAGATAAAATTGCCATTCAGTAACCTCTGCATGCAGATGCAAGATAGTTTCTACTACCAACTGTCATCTATCAATAGTCAGTTGAGAAGGCTTATTCCTCTTTCAGTTATGAAGATGTTATTTTTTCCCAGACTTTACTCAAGAAGAAGTAAACTCTTTTCATACCATTTACACAGAGGACCACTAAAGTGAAGACAGGTATACTACCAGCTAACATTTTAAAGGTGAGATTGTCTTCTATAGGAAAGGTTGGAGAACTGCCCTGGTGTGGGATCCCATAGTAATTATATTGGTGCTCCAGTACAGAATTGGAGAAGGGAATGATGGATCTTCAAATCCTGAAAATCTTGAGGAACGGAGGGAGTAGCAATGTTTTCTTTTAGATAAATACTTACATCAGGTCAAACGTGATTTAATAGCAACTCCATTAATGGACCTACATGTCAAGTTAACTGATTAGAAAATGCAGATGAAATTCATCAAGAAATAAATCGTTGCAACAATCCTGATTCTTAATAAATTATTATCATTTCAAGTATGATCTCCATTAGTATCTTCAGAATATATCAGAAAATCCTTAAAGAGAACAAAGAATGACTATGTTAGAGTAGAAAAGAGATGGAAGAGAGGAAGAAAGAGAGAGAGAGAGAGAGAGACAGGGAGAAAGAGAGAGAGATTGACTGAGAGAGATTTTAAATTCAATGGAGTTTTTATTCAGTGGAAAACAAATAAAATTAAATGTTGTAATTGGAAAGTATCTAATAGCCAAAATATGAAGAACACATTATACTATCTTTTAGAAGTATTCAAAACCCCGATACTTTAAAACCTTTTACATGATAGAAAAAATATGGTTATGGAGATGAATAGCAATATGATCACAGATGTCAAAACATCTCTTGAACAGAAACCATTTATGTTTTTAAAATTCACGTGATTTTATTAAATCTATGGAAAATAAATGAAAAATATTAACATCAGTTTTTGTAAAATTTGCAATAGGAGTTGATGAGGAAACTCAGATATTCCATGAGTGTTAATAAAACATTATTTCCAGAACTTAGTAAAAAAATAAAATAAAATTTTGAACTGCAAACTATAGTGGTGTTTCTGGAACAAGATAATATTTATTAATGAAGGTAAAAGAGTTGTATAGCTTGGATTTTTCTTTTGAATAGTACTTATGTCACTGGTGAAGAATCCAGACTCATATCCAAATCATCTCTGTGAATGGGCTACTTCTCAGTATATAAAGATTAAAATTTCATCCTCTAAATTTGGGTAGAAACCAATAGTATCATAGCAGTTCTAAAGTCAATTAGTTCTCCAGAAACCATGCAATATTCTGGGGAACAGATTGTTAACCTTCTAAGCACTAGACCTCCAACATTTCAATAAAATATAAATCTAAATTGTCTTTCTGATATACACCAAACAGGAATAAATTACATTCAATCAGCTTTTTTCTTATTTTGTTAACTGAAAAATCCTTCTAATTTGTCTATTTGAATCTACCAGAAATATTTCACTGTAATTACTTGTCTCTGTCTTCTTATTGCAAAGGTTAAATATAGGAACAAAAAATATATATAGCACCTATGCAACTTATTTCATCCATGTAGAAAGATAAGTACATGTTGCAAGAAGAGAGAGTTTCTGTAAATTACTGTGATTCTTTGCTTCAGATGTCTTTTTGCTATGCATTTTAATATCATGAAATCATTAACATATAAAACTACATTCTACAGTACTGAATGTAAACTTTTACATATTAGCTTCAGTAACTGGAGATATGGAGGCCACAACTGACAGATTATTTTAATTCCTCTTGAAAATTCTGAGGGCTGGGGAAATCTCTCAAATGTTAAGAGTGTGTACTGATCTTATGTTAGACCTGAGAGTTCATTTTCAGTGCCCACATCAAGTAATACCTAACTGCCTGTAACTACAAGGGATTTAGTACTATCTTCTGGCTTGTACAGGTGACTGCACTCATGCGTACATACCATATGGACAAACTCTTATAATATAATATAAATAAAATAAATAGGAAAAATTCTTGCTCCTATTCCATGATTTAGAAACACTCAATTGCCCTATACCACTGTTGCAATGTCTAGTATTATTTTGTGTTACAGTAAAAATGATGGTAGAAGAATTGACTTATATGAAGTTTTGATTATTTTATAGGTGCTGTAGTGAAAGACATCTCTAAATGTTTTGTTGGCTTTAAAATTAGTACTTTGCAAATGGCAAGTTATATTTTATAGGACAGATTTATGGAATCATTGCCTAAAGCTAAGTCTGTTATTTTTTAACATTTATCCATGCAATATTTTTTCCTGAAATGTCCTTAAAGATGGTATGTCATAATTACTTTGGTTTAGTTTCTGATTTAATCAATGATATAAAAAAAAGTTGAAATACATAGAAATGGCTAATTGTCAATGACAGAAGTCATAAAAATCTAGTCTGTTATCTCAGGGTAAATATTTGATGTAATATAGTGTTAACTGCTATCCTACATGGCTACAGTACTAAGAGATAATTTATAATATAGTGCTAACCTCAGAATGTAATTCAGTATTACCTGCTGATTTTGTTCAGATCAGTTTGTTATGAAATTATTTTGTAGCACAGTCATTATTATAGGTTGTTGTGAAAGACTGGTTTAGTGAATGATTCAAGCTACATGGATTTTTAAAGAGCCTCTGTATAAGACTGTTAGATGACAGGAAACAGTCCAATGTCAAATGGCAGATTTCTAATGGTATCTACCTTCTTACAAATACCTGCTATATTCAGATTACCCATATGGACCACCGATAATTTAAAGGGGTTAGGAATCAAGGAAAAAATAGTATTTTTGCAAACAGACAAGCTCAATCCAGCACATTGTCTAGACAAGACCTCTAACTGTGCTCATTGGTCCATTGAGCTAAATCAAAGAAAACATGTCTAAAGCCACGTTAATGTCTAGAGTCTTGTGCTGCCAATGAAAGCACAAAACTGGCCTCAAAATCAGGGTAGTGGTTCAATTCCTATCACAAATGCTGGGCTCAAAACTGCACCAGATGGAAATTGTTTGTGAAAGCTGTGCCTCTGTCTCTTACTTCTGAAGCTTGAAGAGGAGATCAAATAGGAAGATATGTGTGGGCAATGCCAGAGGCTGTAGAACATTATATTAAACAAAGTCAACCCAAGGAGCAAAACTAGTTTTCCCATAAATAGCTTTCTTTACATGGCAAGACTATTGACAATTTTTGCCAAGGGAAGATTGAAAATTCCCAGTGACAAAGAAATGCGGTAATTTTACTCATACAAAACTCCCTTGATCCCATTTTATTGATCCTATTTGTATAGAGTCAGTAGATGCTATCATTGCGGAGATTTTTTTCATTAGATCGTGAGCTACAACACCATAATTATTCATATTCAAATGTGTGTGTGTAAATTATGTGCTTATTTCTACATCCTTACATGTAAATGAGGGTACTTATCTTCAAAAAATTCAATTTTTTTTCCCCAGAGGACAATCTTAGGTGTTTGTCCTTTCTCTGACATTCTGGTGAGACAAGCTCTAGTTATGCTTTTTGTGCTAAGTGGGAAAAGCAAACTAGCCAGCAAGATTCTAAGGAATCTCATTTCTCTGCTCACCATCCTGCCATGGGAACTTGAGATTACATACATTCGTTCAATGTGAGTATATTTTATGTATGTTCTGGGGATCTGAACTCATATTTCCCTTCTATTAGCTTTCAGTTGAGGTATATCCCTTCCTAACACTTAGATACTATAAACTTAGAAAAAATGTGACTAAAAGGAGATTAGAATAACTTTATTTTCAAAAAGGTTAATCTTAGATATCAGTTAAGCTCAATTACCGTTCTGTAATTTACAGATTTCCGATTTCACAGTACTAGCTATGTTAAAGATACTCTCTCCCATTGAAGCTGAAATTATCAATGCTATTTTCTCTGAACAAAATGTGCTATTTGGAAATATTGTGAATATTTAATAGATAAATATACAATTACATTTTCTCTGATCTTTCATCAAAACCATAGCAATATTTTGTCAGGCCTGACATTAGGTCTAATCTCCATTCCACCTTCACCCTTCAGTCACAAACACAGGTGGGCATGATAAACAGGCCCCAGCCCCTAGAGATATATACATACTAATAAGGTATCTGAAGGCCAGAAGGTGGAGCCAATTAAGCATTCCTCCCCAGCCTCTCCCCCTCTTCCCCTCCCTATTTAATTCAGGTCCACCCTGGGTTTTGGGAGGCGCACATACAGATCCATTCAACATCCACCATGCCAATAAAACAGTTTTGGAAATCCAAGGACTTCCTTGTGTGTTGGGGTCTTGCCATGAGGAGCCATGGAGCCACAGCAGAGGCCTTTAGTGAGCAGCCGGGCCTAACTTCCAGCCTGGAGGAACCCAGAGCGTTCTCAGCTGACTACACACAGCGTGGTGTGAGAGACCCTGCGGTTCCCCAGCCGTTTTTTTTTCCCTACAATATTTCATTTAATTACTCAAACCTTCCTTAAAAAACTTTCTCTATGACATCCCATTTTATAATTTTATAATTTTGTGACAATGGATATAAGTTAATAGTGAAGGATGAGTACACAAAGGTCAAATGAAGGAGAAAATATTGCAGAGCCCTGTATCAGTAAGTCTTTAAAGGTTCACTCTAACCTTCCAGTGAGTGTGCGAAAGGCACTGCACCTGCTCAAGAACTCTGGATTCATGGATGAAAGACACACACACACACACACACACACACACACACACAAACACACACACACACACAATGCCTTTATATGTTGATATGCCTTAGTTAGCTCAATGGCTGGACCACTCCTGTACCTCCATGTGGTTAACACACACCCACATGATATTCCTGAGTTAATACTTGCTAAATCTATATTTTATCTCTGCTACCCCAGACCAAATTGGGGAGTGGTCCCTGGGACCCCTTTCTCCTCTTATTACATGTCAGTGGGCTCTGTCTCCTGCACCTTTTTCCCATGTAGTCTGTCTCCAACACCCTTCTAAAGGCAGAATCCCTCTTCTTGTCTATGTGTTTCTTTTTCAGGTATCCTAAAAGTTCCACTTCTATCCCGATCATTGGGTGCTGACTCTTTATTGACCAGTCAAGAAACCAACCATTGGTAGCATCCTGCAGTGAATGTGGATTTCCCATGTAAGCACAAATCAAATCCCCAATAGAGCCCCTTCTCTATTTATGTGTGTATATAAGTAGCTGTAAATATTCAGATAGTGCAGCTGTCATTTAAAGGTAACTGAATGTTTATGGAAAAAGATAGAGGCGAGAAGACAAACTCTGTGGTCATCTTAAAGAATGTTGTTTCTTTCCTTAGAGACAGGGTTTCTCATTGTTTTGAGGCTCATCAGTAAGTCTAACCAGATTGCCAGTGAACCCCAGGGACACATGTTTCCACCTCTGCTTTCAAATTATTACATGCTACAGTGTGTGGATGAGCCCTTTACATGGGTTCTGGGATTCAGACTCAGGTCTTCAGGATTTCAGGATAAACACTTCAACAACTTAGCTAATCTCTAGCCCTTGTAGAGTTTCTTTTGTACCTTGTCACAGGAATTTGAAGGAAATGTGAAGAGAAAAGAAATCTACTGAGGGATAATTTCTGAAGAATTCCGGAAATGCATTCTTTAAAAGGACAACTTACTTTTGAAATAAGAGTGTCTGCCATATCATGGTTCATTTTTTCATTTACAGATGAAACCTGTAGGGTGAAAGTTAACAATTCTTTGTATTTGAGGAGTAAGTTTTTTTTATGGCTCAATTATATGTATGGCAATATAATACACATTTTGAAGTCTGACATTTCCCTGCAAAAACAAATGCATTTTCCTGTTTAAAGCAAGTCTTATCTTTACAAAACTTGGAAATGAAAAGTCACTTTAAGACCCATAAGGGTGTTGTGAATTTAAGGTAAATAAAATGAATTTCATTGTTGTTCTAACTATTAAGGGTGAAAGTGCACTCTATTATTCATTGTCACTTAGCAAATGCGTGTATAATACTACCAAAAAAATATAAATCTTGTAGAAAAGCGACTTTTACTCTTGTCAGAAGCAGCATGGCATATACTAGTCTGTATATATGTAAATTGTGGTAAAAGACACAGGACTAATAAATTTCCATAACTTAAAAGATTCTATGCTGGTAAATTTGTGGAGCCTTTTTTAAATTTTCAAACTAAAGACAGTTTTATCAGCTTCTCATTTTGTTGCTTTTTCACAAGCTTAGTATATTTATTGTTTTGCTTCTCTACAACTCAGCTTTTATTTCTACAGATAGCCTAATGGATGCTTAAAACACCACAATAACTGTGGAAAGCTAAAAGGAAGGAGGTATTTCTTCAGAGCAGTCTAGTGTGCACAGCAATTATAGTAAATCTACCATTTCTGTAACGTTCTAGTGACTCAAAATATTCTCACTGGGAAATTTCCTTCACTCTATTCTGGTATGCACAGAAAAATGTACATTTGAAGGTGTAAATTAGCATACATTGTTTACCTAAATGTTATATGAAATTAAATGACCTTTCTCACAAATTTGTCTGTTGGTGTGTTCATGGACTTCTATAATACAATGCAAAATCAAGAGGTTAGCAGGATGAGCTAATTGATGTGAAAACAATATTTGCATACTTTTTAATCCAATAGCAAGATGAAATTATTTAAAGGGCCAAATAGTAAGTCGAACAAACTTGAGTCATGGTAAACGATTGGCAAGTATAAAGAAAACTTCCACAAAGGAAGGTATATAAGTGATTTAGCGAGCATGGACAAAGTGATCAGACTCACTAATGATCAGAGAACATAACAAAAACACAATGTGTAACAATCTACACATAATGGATGTTGACAAACATGATGATTATGCCAATTATAAGTTTAAATTCCTACTACAGATTACCAGACTAAGAGTGTGTTTGAGCTTCCAAAAAAAAGAAAAAAAATCTCTTGGGGCTCAAAATTAGCAATACAGAATTTGTAAAGATAGAATGAGAAAGACATATCAAAGTTAGATGAGGGTCAACAGTAATCGTAAAACATTTATTCCTGGCAGAGCATAGTGGTTATTGAAGGCAGAGCATACCAATTATTTTGGTAGATACATACAGTTATTTGGTTAATAATCTGAACTGTACACAAGGCTATGGAAATACGAAATGTGTTGCCATGACAGATGAAACCATTTGGCAGGATAGAGGGCCGAGAGCTGTGTAAGCAAGCAGATGGAGACACAACAGAATGATGTTGCTTGAGTCATTTCATTCTTCATTTCAAATCCTTGATCTTAGCTAAGGGGTAAATAATGGATCTTGAGGATCATTAGCCTAACTGACTTAATTCTTTGTCTAATGACCTTTAAAAGGCCGTTTAATATCTAAGGCCCTAGAGCAGGTCCTATAAAAAGGAGGAGTAAAGGGTCAGCAAGGGCAGAGAAAATGACCTTGAGGCAAGGTTCTAATCAAACATTTTATGGTACCAGAAATTATTTGAATCATGCTCCTCTTGTCTTTTATCTAAATTAATTATACCTTTCTCTAACAAGAAAACTAAGCCTAAACCTCACTGGGTTTGGAGAAATATTTCTGCCAGAGACTTAAACTAAACAGCCCTTGACCATAAACTGCATCAAGGAAAAACTGAGAGTAGCTTATATCTGCATCTATCTCGTGACTTATCTTTAGTAAAACTATTTATCCTCCTATTAGAGCCTTTGCACACGATATTTCTACTATCATTGCAAAGAGAAGGTCAGCACTCCTTTATAACTAGAGAGCAGCCCAAAGATGAGTAAAAGCTGGGCTGCACTGGCCTTGAAGAAACATAGACTTAGAGAAATACATGTACAACCATACATAAAACTGGATTACTATAAAAATACTCTGAGGTCATAAAGTGGGTGAGGTGGGTGGAACAAACAAGCCAAGTTCCTATTAGAGCAAAATAAGCTCCTGAGTTCAAAGTAAACATAAAGTTAGGATTTCAAGTGTCAGAAAAAGAGGTGAATGGTGGTGAAAAGTCCTGAGATATTTCCAGTTATAACTACTAAAGTCATAGGCTTTTCAGGAGGCAGAGAGGCAGACAGGTTGGAGAACATGGTTATCGGAAGTTGTGATCATCATATGACTTAGTAAGGAGTCTGATTGTCAAGGAGATCCAGCACTCTTATACCGACGGTGTAACTTAGGAAATGGTGCATTCCCTGAAGCATAATACAAAGTTCAGGAAAAGTCATCTCTGGTCTACTTCCCTGTAGAATTATAGTGACAAACATAGTCCTAGGGACTGATAAATACAGAGTTCAAGGGGGGAGTGTGGAACTCCAGTTTACTTGTAAGAAGCATGGGGAATGAGGGAGATTAAACCAGATGTTTATCCAACTGACCTTTCTGTCAGGTTCTTAATATCTGATAATGTCTACTTTAAATGATAAGCATAAAAAATGCACCCTGATTATACCAAGTTGAATATAATCTCATTCTCCAGGTAATCCAACAACCCAAGTAAAATGTAGAGAATTGTTGATTTCTAAGTATACAAGGTTACTGGTTGCAGGGTTGGAGCAGTCACTGTAGTTCCAATCAATATTGACAGAAAAAATGGTGTAATTTGGGCTCCACATTATCCATTTAGGACAGAAGTATTTCCCCTCTTTGTTACATGTGACCTTTTATCTGGGGCCATGTATAATCATCCTCTCACTTGCCAGGACACATAAAAAATAAAAGTCTGCTCCTTTTATGTTCCCACAATCATATGGATGATGGTTTCATTCTCTCCAAGCTTGTCAGAAGGTATTTGTCAACCAGTTTTATGATATCAGTTTTAAACAGGCTTATTTTTTCTTTTATTTGAGTTAGTCTCAGCAAGGATTTTTCTATTCTAGAAGGAGCTGAAAGTAAGGGAATGAGTAATCATACTAAGAATTTTTCTATTCTGGAAGGAGCTGAGAGTAAAGAAATAGTCACACTAAGACAGACGATATGAAAAATGAGCCCTATTTTGGAGAGACTCTTAGCTTGAGTAGATCTGGGCTAAGCGGAAAAGTTTATCTGAGGTCCTGGTCTAGAATAGATTTGAGAAGGGGATGATAAATCCAGACTATTCCTTCAAATTATGAGTTTCTTGGATTAATGTATCATCATAAATAACAGAATACATACTCATTTGTTGCACATTAAATAAGATAGGCATATAGTATTTTCCTATCTACTGTAAATTCATTCACGCAGAAAATTCCTGTCTTACATATCCTTTTTCTAGCTCTGTCTTTTAATCTCTATACACTCTATATGATGTAAGGAACTATACGATCCCTAAAGTAATCATTTCTTTCATTTTTTAAAAAAATCTTAAACATAAACATAGATTCAAATTATAAATCATATAAATTTGTTGACACCATGATAATTATATCAAATATAAAGGATCTACTATTTAAAATTTCCATGATAACTTAAAATCATGTGTGAGTCATTTTATAGTTGATATAGTTTAAAATGTGTGTGTGAGGGGGGGGTGTATGTGCATGTGTGTGGTGTGTGATGTACCACTTTGTGCATGCATGCACATGTGTGCCAGCTTGTAGGATTTTCTAGTCTTTCTTTCTTTTCTCTTTGAAGGAATGCTAAGATCAGAGAGGCATGTACTATCTGTGTGGGTTATGTATGTATGTAATGTGTGCGAGATGTACCTCTGTGTGTATGCATATATAGTGTGTTCCAAGCTTATTACACTGATCCATCTCCTCCTTCTGGAAAGTTAATTTTTTAATGCATTGTGGAGTTGTTGGACAGATGACTCAGCAGATAAGAATACTTTGGGCTCTTCTAGGGGATTGGAATTCAATTCCTAGCACCCGAATGGATGCTCATAACTATTTGTAACTCCAGTTCCAAGGATCAAATTTCTTCTTCGGAGAGAGGTGGCACTCATATAATGTGCAGACATAAATGCAAGCAAAACATTCATATGCATAAAATAAGTATATATTAAGTTTTTAAAATTAAAATATGCCTATGTCTTATGATAAAATAATGTGTGAGTAAAATCTTTAACATTGGGTAAACATTTATGAATACTATTAATACTTTCTACAATATGACACAATCATAGTCATGACATATGTCATATTCACAAAATTTAAAGTTTTTCAAATGTTTTTATAAGTACAATAATTTATGTTAAAATATCTAGACAAAAGACAGTTCCTGAGATGATCCCTGATTGGCATGGACAGAGAATAACACCTCTAAGTGTACCCCAGACATCTAGAGGCACCAGTGTCATTAAGAAGAACAAGTAAGTTGTAAAGAGATGAAAGAGAAAGGGAAGCAGAAGGATGAATACACAATAAAGCAGAGTAGAACTGGAAAATCAACTATGAGGATGAACAGCCTGATATGAGTTGATGCCACCAGGTACCATGGTGTGGTCCTACCCTGTACTATAACCAAGGGGCATGTCTGAGTCAGTGGTTCATGCAGCATGGGTCACAGGCTCAGTTAACATGAAAGGCCACTTAGACATTCATCGTCTGGGCTACCACCAGAGTCACATTGATGTCTAAGTATTATACAGAACTAACTTTGTCCTGGGTCATCTGCAGTAGTGGGTAAAGTGGACTTGCCCTTCACCCAAGAAGCACAGCAGAGCTGACACTGTTTGCTCAGATTGTGGTTGAGCTGTCCCAAGAAAGCTAGGTGGGAAAGTTGGCCCCACCACTTATATGCTGTGAAGTGGCCTGGGCAAGAGCCAGATGCCCTCCCTCTCTTCCTGTAACCTGGGGCAGGCAGAGAGGTGGTGAGCAGTCCCCATCCCTCAACAGTTGCATCTCTAGGGAAAGTTGGCCCTGAAGTTTGCATGGGCAGAACAGTATAGATGTTCCTCCTGGCTCTCAGGCCCTGATCCAGGGCTTTCAGTTGGCCCACCCCAACATCTAACTCATCTCTGAACTTCAGGTGTGTGTGAAGGGGACAGTCCTACAAATCCATAGCTTTAGGATCTCCATGACACAGGACACAGCAGGTTATCAGAGAGGATTTCCAGTGAGTTGTCCAGTATGGATGGTCTAGCAGGAGTAGGTGGCCTTCAGATAACTCTTTGCAATGAACATTTGCAAGCAAGTATGGTCAAGAGACAGTACTGTGGGACACACTCTCACATATTGCTGTTTCAAGTTTTTATTTCCTCTTTGTGAGTTTGCAAGTAAGGAAAGCTTTGTGAATTTTGCAAAGACAGAAAACACGTACATAGAGACAGTAAAGTGAGTGGGATTTGGGTTCATATTGTGAAATTCACAAAGAATCAAAAAAGAAAAAGTTAAATAAAAAATATCTAGAAAAGTTTGGAAAAACGTCCAAGATGTTGGTTCAGTAAAATAAGGAAAAAAAATAAGGATACCTACTACTTTCAACAAAAGAAAAGAAATGGAGACTTTTCGAGTCTACTAACATTACACACTAAATAAAATATGTCGTTACTATACAACTTGATGATTGACCTAGTAGCCAAACTTCATGATTGAATTAGTAGCCAAAATAACACACACACACACACACACACACATACACACACACACACACACACACACACACACACACACACATCAAACATACTTAAAAAATGGAAAATTGGATGTACATTAAGAACTGCAAATTTTGCAAGTTCCCACACTTAATGTTTGAAATATAAGCTGAATAAAAATGTTACATATGAAACAATGCAAAAGAAAGGTTGGTGTGTTTTTCAATTAGTGTGTGCCCTGGATAATAGTTTCATCAGAGGTATCAATTCTTTGTGATATATTTTTAAACACAGCAGCAGATTTATTTTAAATAACACCACTTGAATAAATAAATCATCAAAGACATGCTGTAGGATATATTTTCTTTTATTCACAATATTTAGAATTTACTTTTGTTTTATGAAATTGAACGGTATACTTAAAATTAATTGACCATCTGTTGCCTAAAATTTTAAACTTTGTTTACCTGAGTATTTTTTTTAAAGGAACAGCCCGTGGATGACATGACAGGATACCTCTGGGCAGTACATCTCAAATATTACCAAGGCAGTGTCCTTAACATTAAAGAAAAATTAGCTTTTACTTTTGGTGCCTGAAGGTGCCTTCAACAAGCAAGAACTTTTTCTCATAAATAACCATTTCATGTAATTTTTTTCATTTTCTTTTTCATTATGTAATAGGTGTCTTTGGCCTGACATATGTCCATGCTATAAAATAATTTTTAAAAAGAATTTAGGTCAGAAAACTTTAACATTTTTAAATAATGTAAGACACAAAAACATCAAAGAAAAGAAGAAAAAAACAGTCAAGTACTACTAAATATCTAAATATTTATATACACACAACACACACACATACACACTGAAATGAACAGGTAAAATTTTAAACAAGCATTTTGGGGCTGTCTCTTATACTGGTACAGATAAGAAATCTTTTGTTACAAGGTAGAATTATGGTACCCATTTTAGAGATTAAAACCAGAAACAAAAGCTAACTTCCCAAACTTTAGCAATCACACCAGAACTATTCAGAGCCTGACTCTCACTGATTTAAAATTCCTCATTCAGACACCTGGAGCCAATGAATAGTGGAGCCTTCCCTAACTCATTCACTAAAATTTACTATGCAACAGAAAGTAAGTTCCACAATAGAGTCGATTACGCTATTATAAAAAGCCCCTTCCCCACATTCCTGTAAGTAACTTCAATACAATTCAGTGATTTACCAAGTTGGACTTCAGTGGAATCAGTTTTTCGGTTTGTTGTGGACTCTCTATTGAGGATGAGTAGGTGTATGTTGTATCTTCCTATGAAAAATTTTGCCAAACAACATAATTGGTGCACAGACAGAAACATCACAGAAGCAAAGAGGAGCTGGGGTGACCATGGTCCTAGCTATTAGTAGTAATGGGTGCAACTGAGGGTAAGAAGCATGAAAATGAGTGTTAAGAAAGGTATTGACTCAGGATCCCCAAGACAAAGTTGTTAGTACAAAGGAGCCCAACAAGGACAAATGGCAAGGAAAAAGAGATGACAAAGACAAGAGATAGAGGACAAGGAAAAGGGAGCAGGAGTATTTACCCTAGAGGACAAAGGACTGCCTCTGGATAAAGGAGACAGATGTGGCACTTAGGAAAACATCACATGGGAAAATGGCAGGTTTTAAAGGTACAAGGGAGATCCTGTGTTATAATGAGGTGTTTAACTTTAATTGGGCACATTAATTAGCACAGCCAAAAGAGAGCTATTGATAGCTGGATTTCAATACTTTGATAGCTGGACCTGAGCAGTCAGCCTCAGTAGGAGGAAGTGGCTCAATAAAGAAAAAGACCTTGGTGGTTAGCTTTAGAAATGTAATCTAATGGTTTTTAGCAAGTCAGAGGTAATGGAGGAGAAAGGCAAGGCTCAACAGAGCCAGGCTTAACTATGCTCAAGCTGCCCAAAGTTCCTTCAATGAGCAACCATCGTGGCCATTTTACATTGGTAGTGCTTTCATGGCTATTGGTATGTACAGGCAGTCAAACATCAAACTAAGGCTAAATCAACAAGATTTGAAGTTTCGAGGTGGGGGTGGGCTGCTTGTAGTCTGCCTTTTGGGAGAGCTAAGGTTCATCATGTGAATATGGAGATACACTAAGAACAGTCAATCATTTAGAAAAGATTGCAGTCTTAATATTTATGAGCAATGATTCCTATTGTCAGCAAGCAGCGACACAGTTTACCTAGCCACTGTTGTGTTTTGTTAGAAATGCAACTGAGGTAGATATGGCAGCAAGGCAAGAAGTTGTTAGTACAAAGGAACAATTACAATGTGAAAGGCAGATGCAGCTAGCATCCTCCATGTTAGCCTCTGATTTGGCAAGTAAATTAGGGAAAGGAGAGGGTTAGATGGAGGTGTTAGCTTCCTGCTTCTTAAGATTTGGGGCCAGAATGAAAAGTGGTTACAAGTTATATCTATGCTCAAAGGCTTTCCTGTGATCCACAAGCATTGAACTCAAGTGAAGCTTCATAGAGTCATAACAAAAATAGTATGGTCAATGCAATTGAAGATACCCTACAGATCTGAGCCGCATCAGGAAAAGATGAAAGATCTGTGATCCAATGTGAGCATGGGTATCTTAACAGTGGTCCACTACCAGAAACTGTAGTAGTCAGGAAACACACAGTATGTGATTCTTAGAATTAAAACTTTTAAGCAAGAAATGAAAGAGCCTGTCACAGCTTAGTCTCTGAGGCTATGGGACACACAAGTGGATGGAATAAGTATGACTTCTGTGAAGGGTCAATTTCCCACCAGCAAAAGGAAGAGATAGTTTTCATAGTCCCAACAACAAGGTATGATAAATAAGGAGGGTACAGTCAGTGCCAACCCAGGGTCACTCTGACCCAGGGAGCTAGCTGGTGCAGAAGACACCAGCAGAAACATGTTCACCTTGGAACCTGGGTATGTCTAAACAGATTTAGTCAGGCCTGGTGAGTTTATCAAGTGTGAAGAAATGATGGGAGGCTTCATGGAAGAGCCCCAGGATATGGAAATATAATGGCTCAAGGAAAATTTCTGAGAAATACAGGGATCTGATATTCTTAGGGGCTCTTAATCCATGCTTTGTAAACAACTCTTATCTGTAGAGGAAGCAACTGATATCAATGGATAGAGTCTTTCCATGCTGCATTAGACTTTATGTTTGACATTAGCATCATCTTAGTTGTGAATTTCTGGGCTCATCTTGCTGAGAACAAATGACAACAGACATTCAGAGTACTTCACCAAGTAATTATGTTTGGAATTATGTTCCAAGGGTGGTGGTTCAGGATGTTCCCTTGTCCTGCCCATACACTGGAAAAGGTTTTGTTGAGTAGATGGTATAGTGCTAATCTCTGAGTGTTTTGCATACTTGGAAAGTCAATTAGGTACAATGGTACTTGCACATACCTTATAACTCACTGGGGGTGGTTGAATTGAAAGGAAAAATGACCTACCAACTTCCTGAACAATTATTTGAGGCTTCTCCTAAGCAATTTGTGGAAACAGAATGGCTTTAGCCTCTAGTGTTCACACAGGATGCCGTTAACTCTCTGACTGCCAAAAAGGGCAGCATCAGCCTTCGGTTGCCAGACTCAAAACAACAACAAAAACCAAATAAACAAAAAACAAAACAAAGAACAAAACATCACAAAGAAATAAAACAAACAAACCAAAAAAAAAAAAAAAAAAAAAAAACCTAGAGACTTTCCTGTGGGTCACTAACCTTAAAGACTAGCTAGCCTATCTTAGCAAGACAAGGAAGCATCTTTTTTTTTCCTTCTTTTTGTCAGTCTTTCTGGGCTTCTGAAGGTGGATAAGGCATGGGGCAATATTACCCACTGCTTAGCATTACCACAACCCAGGTAGAGTAACTTCTTTGGAGGATACCTTAGGGTTGCCCCTACAAGCTGCCAGTTTGCTAGAGTGGGAAGCCTGTTTTCAACAAACACTTATTTAAGTGCCATATTCTCTGCACTTCTACATATTCTTCAGCAGATCTCTGAAGAGCATTTCAAGGCTACCTATTAAGTACCTCTGACTTTAAGTGAACTTTACATGAAAGCTGGCTATCTACTAAGTACCTCTGACTTTAAATAAACTACTTTCTCTCTCTCTCTCTCTCTCTCTCTCTCTCTCTCTCTCTCTCTCTCT
>JANHMN010000001.1:232511667-232556790 GCA_030674055.1 Rhabdomys pumilio | reverse complement strand
TCTCTCTCTCTCTCTCTCTCTCTCTCTCTCTCTCTCTCTCTCTCTCTTGTTACTTGTTTACCTTGGAAACATTTGTAGAAGCTATATTCATCCCTGTAGACATATTCCATCTGCTTTTAGGATGAATATGAGCATAGTTCTGAGCATGATGTAGAATTTGGTCATTTATAAGGCAAGTGACTATAAACATACATGTCCTAATAGCCTTAAAATGTTCAATTCTTGAATTGCAGCTCTTTTAGAACCAAAAGAAAACTTCAAATAATAAATACAGCCTATGGAGACTATGAATCTTACTTTTTAAATCCTTTTATAGTGCATCATTATAGAATATCATATCTCCTGTCTGCAGATAGTATGTTGCAGGAGGGATCTCAGAAACATATCAAGCAGTTAGGAGTATGTGTGGCGTGTACATATACAGCAGTTTGACTGCTCAGTTGAGCTCTCTCTCACGTGCTCCATCAGTTACCTGGTACCTTATCTACAAGAAGCTTTTGGAAACATCAGAAAACGCAGATTAATCAAACAGTAACATAAAAGAACAAAACATTCACATAGTCAGGGAATTCCAACAAAAGCAAATGTTTGCATGTCATCTTCATTCATACACCTAATGGCCGATTTCCATCTCCACTTTTCTAACAAAAACAAGAAAAGCTTTCCAACCCGGGAATCAGCACTGCAGCCAACTTTTCCTGCCACACATGGGTGCCACAGACAAATAAGGTTTTTATCAACACCTCCAGAGGTTTCCAGATACCTCCTTACTCATAACCTATGTCTTCAGAATCTGTTGGTTGGTGGATCACAATCAACTCTGGGCCTATCTTATTGCTGGGATACCAATACACTGGGAGTTGTAGGGTCTCAAAGCCAGTCAGAAAAAAAAAAGGTAGATCTGGATGAAGCCCAAATACCAGGGAGGTAGGGAGGGAGGGAGGGAGAGAGAGAGAAAGAGAGAGAGAGAGAGAGAGAGAGAGAGAGAGAGAGAGAGAGAGAGAGAGAGGGGGAGAGAGAGAGAGAGAGAGAGAGAGAGAGAGAGAGAGAGAGAGAGATTAACTGAGATTCTGACCTGTGGTCTAGACATAGGAGTGCAGGACCCAGCCACCTAGTCTGAGGTGTATAAAGACAGAAAATACAAAGTTACAGTTTGTTCTTGTGAAAGCAGAAGGTCCTCTCCTGCAAAACCATTTTGTCTATAGAAGCAGGATAGCAATCAAAATTTAACCCATAACAGCCTTTAATATTTGGATGCCTAATTTTGCTTAACACAGGGATTTTAAACATTAAACATAAAGTTAGCCATCACAGTGGCTTTTGTCTTGCTGCAATAAAATAATCTGAGCAAAAGCAACCTAGAACAAAACAAAGCTTCATTTTCTTTTCCATTTCTATCGTCTTGCAATGAATCCTCTGGGGAGATGACACAATAATAAAAATCACTCCATCCATGGGAGCAAATAAATTCAACAAATAACTTTTTCTGTGTCTACTGGGTTATGTTTACAGGTTTTCAATTAACAGATAATGTTAATAACAGAAGTAAAGTTTAGATCTCACTATTCTTCAAATATATTTTCTCCTTTTTAATTAGCTGAGCTTTCCACTCCAACTATGTGATTGCTTAAAGTACAGTAGGTCAAATTATGTGTACCGATTTAGAAAATCCTAAAACTATACAAATTTAGTGAATTACTTCTAAACACGCACAGCAGATGCGATGTAAATATGGATGAAATCATTCTCAAGTACTACAACCTTTTTCACAGTATTTAACTACAAGTAGGAAATTATCTCATCCCATCTGCTCTGTGTTAGATCTATATGCCAGTGTCTATAAAGTAAATTCTTCAAGGTCAATGTTGCTCTAAGTTCCTTAATGATCAACATCTAATATAAGCTTAACATTTGTTGCATGAAGGCAATTAGCATGCCTTGTATCAGAAAAAAAGTTCCAAACAAAGTTTAAAATTTCAGGCTTTCTTTTCTCAACACTTTATTATATCTTATAAAACTATATCATTAAAACAATAAAGTTGAAGAAAAATACTTTTCTTTACCTAAGAATTTATGAGTAACAACAGAAATGTTGGGGATAACAGTTTTAATTTCTCTTTGACCTCTTTCATTCCTGAAACTTTTATAACAATTTTCTTTTCTGTTCAGTAAAGTCATGTTAAAATAAGGATATATTTAATTTTTAATAGGATTTGCACATATTCTACATATGAAGTAAGAATCCATACAGCATCAAACATCAACTTATTAGGACTTAAGTACAGTGTCGTTTGTAAATGATTTTGATATTTTGTGACAAGTTTTATTTATGATAGGCTAAAAATGTTAAATTCTCTTTAAAACATTAAAAATACAATAGCTGGCCCTATACAGACACGAAGGAGATTAGGTAAATATCATCATAATGATAGTTTGATTCTCAAGCAATTGACTTTATATATTAGAAAACAGTTAAGTATTTTGCTTTTAAAATCAGAGTATAACTGTAGAAAAATGACTTAATTTTTTTCTGAGGTTGAACAATATAGCAAAAGGAGAAGGATAAATGTTTCTCTGGTTAATATCATATCACTCAGAAGATCTACACTCTACAGAAACCAGGTAAATGGGCTACACATGCTTACCTGAATGCAAAACACTTACATACATAGAATAAAAATGGAAAAACAGATAATTCTTTTCCTTACAATGTTAATTCTTTTTAAATATGGTAACAGAATGTGAATAATTCTTCTACCAAAATTTCTATCAACAACAATAGCTTAGAATGTTAGAAAAAATGCTTTAAATTTTAATGTAAAAAATTTCAACTAATGTTTTTCTTTTTTGTTTTTGTTTTATCATCTATCTATCTATCTATCTATCTACCTATCTATATGTCTATCTATTTATCTATCTTTGTTTTTGGTTTCCGTTTTGATTTTTGGCATTTGGTCTTTCTGATATATGGTCTTACTATGGAGCTCTGTAGCTCTGGCTGTCTTGAAACTCACTATATACACCAGGCTGGTCCAAAACTCACAAGTGATCTCTCTGCCTCTGCCTCTAAAGTGGTAGAACTTAAAGCATATGCCAACACCAGATCCCAAATTAGTCAATCTGATAAAGAAAAAACACAGGCATTTATAAAATATGTTTAAATATCTAGGGTTAGTGAGTAGCTCTAATAAAAATTACAATAAACCTTGGAGATGTAAATATTTAATATAATTTCCCAAACGTGAGGAGACTTTCCAACTGTTCAGACTACTGTGCTTGATCAGCAGCACTTGTTTGGCTGGTTTAAAATCCTGTGATTGTAGAGGCAGAAGAAAATGGAAAGGAGGGACATACTGCCAAGAACAGGATGTGACTAGGTAATTTTAAGAACCAACCACCCTTGGAGCTGGCCATTTTTACCAAGTTGAAATCACATGCATGGCCTTGACCCTGTGACTACTTACATCCCAGATAGTGTTCAAGTGAAATCTCCAGCTGTTTCACAGGCTTTGTCTACACTACACTATCGCTTTTGACAGTTAAATATATTGTCATGGAGACTATTAAGGATTGAGAAAGAAATATCTTCAACAATCTTGAACAATTTGGTCCCCGGCTCACTATGCGATATGGAGAGTTGTGGGAGTAAATGTTAGGAAATAGTCATTTCTGGAGGAACGAGAAAAATGGGGCCACATCCTCAGGGATGTATTACTTTTGGAAACATTCTCTTTAATACTCTTCTTCCTCAAGTGCTATGCAGAGAGCAGCTTTCCTCAAGCACATGACTCTATCCTCATGCTGCACTCAAAACATAGAACCAGTAACAGTGAATTGACCACTCTGAAACAGTGCATTACAATAAATCCTTCCTTTGAATGTAAACAGATCATCCTGCTAAGTCCTTAGAAACAGTGATCACAGGAGTGTTCACATAATTAGGTTTAATATCTTGCTTGTTCCTTGACTATTTACACCTATTGTACTGCTAGACCCTCAACCTAGAACTGACATTAATGCATGCATGTAATTAAAATGATATAAAAGCAAAAAGGAGGAGGGGATGGGATAAGGGGTTCTAGGGAGGGGAAATGGGGAAAGGGGAAGACAGCTAAAATGGAAATAAATAAAATGTCCAATAAAAAAAAGAAAGAAAGTAGACAGTATTCCGTGTCCAACTGTCTCCGGGACAACTTCTTTCTCTTCCTGACAAGGTCAAATTAATTTCATGTTTTTAGGCCAAGGAACCAACTTTTACTTTGTTTCTCTTGATGTTTCTTGTTTGTCTGTTAACCTACAAAAAAAAAAAAAAAGAAAGAAAGAAAGAAAGAAAGAAAGAAAGAAAGAAAGAAAGAAATTGCCTCTTATCTAAACTAAGGTACACAAGTGATAAATGTAAATGACTGATTCGTGCCATGTTCTAAGTAACTAGATACTGCTTGCTACTCCTTTTGTTTCCTCATCACTCTGAGTTACAGGTTAGATGATGAGGATGAGGCCTCACCTCAAAGACTCTGTGTCTAGGACCTTGAGATCAGATGGCCCAACCACCAACATTTACACCCTTACCTGGCCTGCCCCAGGTACAAAACAACTTCCTCTGTCAAAACATTCTTGAACAATTCTATAGCCCCCCCTGCTCCTCCTTGCTTTGTGGTTTCATTCTTTAAAAATACTATACAATTTCCCTTCAGGATGCAGTTCAGATTCCTAGCTAGCTGCCTTCTGAACTCTCACAGAATAAAGCTTTCATTTTAAGCCTCCATCTTTGATGTGAGTTTTCTCTGCTTCTCCCTGAACAGAATACCTCTTTCAAGTTCTTTCTGTCCAGTGTTTAGTCATAGTGACAGTGAAATACATCAGTCAATCCAGGAAGTCGCCTCCATGTTAGAGAAAGAAATAACTGCACAATTTGAAATACAAAACATTTATTGAGTAAAAAAGAAGGGAAATTTGAAACTCCAGGAGACAGGGTGATGCCCCACAATGGTAACACCTATTGGGTGAGCTAATGCAGAGAAAGGTTATGAAGAAAATTCATTGTTTCCTAAGAAAAATTTACCCAGCCCAGTGAGTTCTTGCCTATCACAAGAGCTCTGAGTCTTAACTGTGTTCTTAGCTAGGATCACTACCTTGTTCTGTCATGGGGAAACTGAGAAAATTCAATAAATATGCCTTCATTATAAAAATGGACATATGCTGTCTTTCTACTGATGAATGGGGAGTTTTCTGGTAGTGTTCATAATATGCTCCCATTTGTGACTCACATATTAATAACTACTACATAATTAGAAAAGTATTATACCATTTATTTGAGCCTCCCTCTTTAAGGGGAAGATGAATAAATTATATCCCTTTCTAATACATTGGTGCAAAGGTCACATCTGGTGTTTAGTTTCTCACCCAGAACTCCTCCGAACTTATCCCCACTTCTATACGTCTATATTCATCATCTGATGGCATGATTCACATATTAATTCTTGTAAGATACTTGCTCTTACAAATTATACTTTTAAGTTTTATTATCTATAGTGGGGTGAGGAACTACCAGAATTTGCCTACTGGGTCCTTGAGTTGTAAAGCTATTCCATTGTTAAATCCAATACTTTTATCTTCTCTTACTGATTGCTGTCAACTTACATATGTCATAGTCATAGCTATTATATTACAAGAGTAGTTATTGCGAAGAAATATGAAGGGTATCAGTGATATTTGCTGTTACATAAAAAATATTTTTAGTTCTATTGCAAAAAAAAAAAAAAGTGTCCCATAAAGAAAGAAGCATCAAGTGCTAGCTTTAGAAGCAGAAAACTGCTCAAACATTTCACTGGGAGAAAAGGTGAGTGGGATTGTACTGACGGAGAGCCACTGTGAGATTCCCTGATCCACTCTTTTGTACAACGGGAGACAGAGAGGTGTAAACAAATAGAAAGTGAAAATCTGCATTTCTCAGATGACTTTTTTCTTTTGAGGCTGTGTTTTATCTCGGAGTGAGTGCTACACTCTGACATCCCTTCTGAATAGTATGTTCTGACAGATGTGTTTCTCACACTTATGACTCCTTGTGTACGTCATTAGAGCTGTGAAATGAGGCCCATGGTTTTATCCAATATTGTCAGCCACATCTGGTGGTAACAGAGTTCCAAGATGATCCCCGAGAATCTCATTTTTGATAGGTTCACAATGAATAATTCAGAGTATATGAGCATTTTCATCTTATGACTACATGTATGTCTTTTGAGAAGCATCTCATGTCATATTAATTTGTACTGGGCCTGTTATACCCTTCTTGGGAAAGGAAATGATTTCATAGCTTGATTTAGTCACTCCTACCATGTTAATTCATAGTCCATTCACAAGAATTAACATGATTTACTTGTTTGGGAATACAGTCGACTGCAGCATGATTGGCTCTTTTTAATTTGCTTGTTTATTTATTTATTTTTTTTTTGTGAAAGGGACTTTTAAAAAAGTGGATCTGGAAATCAGATTCAGATTAAATCATAGATATTTGGAGGAAGAGCAGATATTGTTCTATTGTCTGTGAGAGAAAAAAAATTCCATTTACAAAGTCACATGTTGAATAAACTATAAGGTACCCCCTCAGCCAAATTTGGTGTTGTCAGGGTGACAGCTTGTGGTATTCTCTTTTGGTAAGCTACAAGGAGTGCTATTTGGTAAATGACATCAAAGGAGAAGAACCTCAGTCCTATAGAGGGCACAATAAAAAATAATAACCTAAACAGTGGTGGTATCCCTGACACCAAATAGTTTACTGATATGTTTTAGGAACTTTACCCTATCAGTGTCTCAGATAAGTTATCAGACTGACAGAAGTGGTAGGAAATACCTGTGTTACTGGGTGATTTCTTGGCCCCTATCACTGAAACTGCACTCTTGATAGAGGGATAATTGCTTAAGAATGTTAAGAATACATAATGAAAATATTTACAGATATGTAATATAGTAGCAGAAAAGTATGGAACATGTTAATGACAAAATTAAACTAAACATAAGTGTCACAATTAAAGGTGATTCACAATGATGTCTTTACTGACTTCAGATAGTCAATTCTAATCAGCATAGAATAATGTATTTTCCTTTTCTGAATCAGAAATCCATAATATATGCACGGCGCATCTTGGAACAAGGCACCCCAGAATGATTATTTTGGCTAGAGGCTAGTATTTCACTGGCCATGTAACATGTTTCTGCTGGACAGCCAGTGATAACATCAGAAAGCTCTCGGGACTCACTGAAACCAGGTGCAAAACATCAATCTCATTGTTATCAATACATAATCCTGGCATTCAGAACAAATGGCCCACATAGATGTTCAGCCCATCATTACAATGAAGTACTGTTTATTAGCATGTTTTATGCATTGGCCAAGGGTCATACACATGCACAAAACAAGAAGTTGCCCAAGTGAATTCCAAGCCTTCTGTAACTGACCCTTATGACACTGTTGTGCTCATTCTGTTTGTGGAGCAGGAAGGCCATACACAATGAATGTGAACTACCTCGAAAAGCATGATTCTTTACTTTTGTACATTTAATCTAGGGCTTTGTGCAGAAGAAAAGTTTTATGTCATATGAAGAATCATTAGTTTGAGTAGTATGATTTGAGAGGGAGTAGATTCTAAACATAAATACTTAAAGTCAAATTAAAAAATAAAATAATGTTAACAAGGGCCTACTGTATTATTTTGCCTAAGGAATTTTATATGTAGATTTAATAAGAAAAAAAGAGAATGATTTTTATTTTAAGATTAATTCTCTGAGTCCCAAGGGTAAACCCAAACTTAGATGCTACCCAAATCATTTGTACAAGTAGTATCATGGTGCTTTGTGAGACCTAGAATATCTTCATAAGGAAGAATCAAGTCTTTTATTTTTTTTTTTTTTACACTTGGCACAGAATCTACATATTGGCTTTTGTCTCTTCAACAGCTGTCTGCATAATTACCGAGTGACAGTGTCATTAAACTAAAAGAGAAGTCTTCTCTACATAACCTTTTCTCTGCCTTCTGACAATTGTTGACTTTTCCTTAGCCTTTGTACTGAACTCATACAAATGATCGCAAAGCATTAGTTGGCTGGATGAGTTGACTGGATGCTTGGCTGAACATCATCAGCTTTATTTTCCTTCGAGTAGTCCCAGTCTTCACTACCACCCAGGAGCTTCTACACAGGCTAAATTCTGCGGCTCAGCAACTAAGTGGTACAAGCCACAGGGAGTGCATAATACCAATTTTCCACAGCCTGCACTGCCTACCCATTTGCTTAAAATTGCCATTTGAAGACACTGATTTTACTCTATAAAGCTCTGAATAGTTGGGACTCTGGCTCCCTTGGAAAGCTCTCTTTCCCTCTGCCAAGTGATGACATTCAGAGCCAGTCAGTGTGCTCCTGAAGAGATCCCACATTTAAAACATATGGAGCTTTATTTAAAGTCGGAATAGCATTCCACAAGCCCAATTCAACCTTTCCTTGGTGGCCCACTTCTCCAGTAGCCTTAGATAATGTCCTAAGTTCTGTCTTCTGATCATCTCTTTCTAATACCCTGTAATTAAAATAGTTATAGCAACAGCATACTGACAAACTATATACTCTTTCCTGACAACTTTTTTTTAACTGTATGTTGTGATTGGAACAACTTGATAAAATGTACAATTTAAATATATTATTTCAATTCTACATTTTTTACAGTCTTTCTAGAAATCACCATAATGACAGGATTTAACACTTGTAAAGAATATGTTAGAACTTTTCAATAAGTAAATACAGATATATTTTAGAAAAATGTTATGACAGAAATGCAAAAAGTCATCAAAACATATCAGTGAAGGCTGAATAAATCATAGAGTCCTTTGACATGTACCACAAAACTGCATGCACACATTTGTGATTCTTCTGCAAACAATACATTTTGATTAGAATAAAACTGCTAAAATAACTAATGCAATAAAAATCCTTAATTACACATATACATTCATTTTCTTCATTTTCATTATATTTGAAACATAGTAAATAAAGCTAGCTTTTCCAAATATTCTAAAAAACAATTTTAATCTTTCTTGTAAATCACTCTCAAATGTCATGAATCTTATTTTCCTATATTTATAATGCAGTCTGTAAATGATTGCCATTTTATCAAAATCATCACTCCATCAGGTTTTGTTTAAAGTATATATAGTTTAAACTATTTGGTAGATTGTCAAAGTAAAAACAAAACATATATCTATCAATATGTAGCTTTAATATTATTTGAAAGTAGTAGTATTTAAATAAGAAATGTGTTTATGAAGCTGATAAAACTTTTTAAATGGCACATACTATTTTATATTGTAAATGATATCATTGGAGAAGTGTTGAAGTTCACTTAAGAGCAGTAGAAAATTTGGAAAGCTCTTTGACTCTATTAGTGTAGTGTCCGAGGTCACATTCTTATTGCATTGTGAGCTTTCTGCCCAAGTCACTCCCTCATTCTCAAAGATTAAAATTGTTAGTTTTCTCACCTAAAAGGTTATGAAATTCTACCATCACTATTATCAGAGACTGACCATGATTTATTTTTCCTACACATTTCTAACTTTTCTCTACAATTACATACATCCATAAATCTAACATATTTCTTTCTAGAGCATTGTATGACACTCTGATATTAGCTCCCACCTTTTTCTATTTATTTTCTCCATGGAGGATCATGCCCAGAGCTGATTCTTCCTATCACACAGCTATTGCCAACCAATTTCCTTGAACAACAAACTGGCTTTCCAACATTCCTTGGTATAATTCCACATCATGGTAAATATAGTTTGCCTATTTCTTAGGATTCTTAATACTCCTTAATCATTTCTTTGTAAATTGATATTTTTGTTGCCTAAAATATAGCTAATAGTTTTAATAATATTTCTATTGAATAATATTTCTATCATTTGTGTCTGTACATGTATATGTGCATGTGTGTGTATGTGTGTGTGTGCTCAAATAAGTTAATGTGGGTTGTGTGCATATGTGTTTGTGTATACACATATGGAAACTGGAAGTCCACCTTAGTTATTGTTCTCAGGAGTGAAACGGGAGATATTTAAAAATGCAGCGGTGTGGTCTGGCTACCTGGACCGCCTGCCATGTTCCAGCTGCTCCAGCTTGTGGCCCTGGCTAGCTAGAAACACAGTCCTTGGCACTCACGAGACAACATTACTGTGGCGGCTAATTCCACCAAGCAGCTCCATAGAGACCATGCCCCAAAGCATGGATCTTGGGCCAACACTGTCACTGTCATGACTCTTTGTTAAGCCTCAGACAGTACCTGCCATGCTCGACGTACCCGGTAGAATGAAGACTCTTAATGCTTAAAGATTTTCCAATAGATATATATTTGGAAATGCTCAATTAACAAGATGCCCACATAATTAGAGTAGTTATCCAGTATCTAACCTTTGATATAAGTTGCTACCCAGGACTGTTCTCAATCAATCCCTCCTCCTCCATGGTTGCTAACTCTCTCCTTTATTCTCTTCCTCTTCCTCTTTTCTTCTTCCAGCTCCACCTCTTTTTATACTGCCCAATCACTGAGTTTTATTGCAAATGTAGCTGGAAAATATCTCGGAACAGCCCATTTTTTTTTCTTTTTTTGGTGAGATAACATGTTTTATTGAGACCTAGGATTCGCTCATTAAATAAAGTTGGTTGGCGAGTAACTCTCAGAATTTGTTCTCTTTCTCCCTGTACACCAATGGTATTATAAATGAGGAACACTCTATTATGGTTTTATTTATGTGGGAACTAAGCATAAAGCTCAGACCTTTATTCTTGAATGGTAACTATTTTAAAAACTAGTTGTTTCCTCAGACTCAAACTTTGAATATACTTTACCTTTGCAGAAAACTATAAAAATAACTTTACTTATGTTTTAATTGTACTTACCTTATCAATTTTATAATATTCAAATATATAAGAAATTTATCATTTTTAATTTTTTTATTTCTTAATTTTTTTATTGGTTATTTTCTTTATTTACGTTTCAAATGTATTCCCCTTCCCAGTTTCCCCTCTGCAACCCCCCTATCTCATTTCCCTTCTCCTATCTGCTTTTATGAGGATGCTCCTCCATCCACCCATCCACTCCCACCTCTGACATTCTCCTACACTGGTGCATTGATCCTTCACAGAATCAAGGGCTTCTACTCCCATTGATTTCAGATAAGGCCGTCCTCTGCTACATATGCAGCTGGAGCCATGGGTCCATCCATATGTGTGATCTTTGGTTGGTGGTTTAGTCCTTGGGGGAAAATTATCTTAAATTTTGTTTGTAACTAAATCTTTGATTTGAGTATTTTAAAGATGAGGATAATTAGCAAAAACTGTATAAATAGCATTTATTTATTAACTCTTGACAGAGTTCCAGAATGTTCTATGAAGCCTAATTCTGCAAAAATTAACACAAATGTGTAACTTATGAGTACCAATAGACTCTCACAACCAGCATATATGCAATACAAGTAAAAATAAAGCAGTAAATAACTGCCTTCTTTTACATTAAATATGAGAGTGCAACATTTAAAGTGTTATTTAATAGTACTGAGTAAAGACTGTGAGAGTAAATGATAAATACATAGGCCATTGCTCAAAAATTGACTAAGAATTTCAACAAGAGGAGAGACAACTAAACTGAGCCTATGACTTTGTCGTTTGAGAAATCCTTTCTACCTTTCAGATCATGTGTTCCTACCATGAAGCTGACTCAGGCTTGAAGCATTGCCATCCACACCAAAACCAGTCATTCATATTTCCAGGTTATGCTTTTCAGGAGATTTATATTTCTCCACAAAATGAAATAGATCTTTTCCATTTTGGCATATTTTCTATTTATTTATTTTGGATCCTAGATATATTAATAAGTGTTTTTTTGAAGCCATCATTCTCTCTGTTTTAAGTGTTCGTTATACTTGGAAAATTGGGCTTTATTTTCTAGTATTTTAACTTTACTTTATAGAAAAATTTCATCCAGGGTAGTTCTTACCATGCATTATGTTCAAGGATGTGTAATAGCAATGACAGAAATACAAAAAGATGTACCTTTAATTATTTTTATTGTGATAAAATCTTAGTGCTATTTAAAAATAAATGTTACATTTGCAGGTAAGTATTTTGTAGGAAATTATAAAAGAATTCAGTCACAGGCATTGTAGGAATACTAATGGACTCTAAGTAGAAGAAGCCTTGAAGGTTTTTTTCACTATTGTACATGTTTATTAGCAGCTACAAAGGACAAGGTGAATTCCATACAGTGGTTTTCTGAGTAAGGAAAATTAAAAGAATTCCATGTATAAAGTTTATCCTTAAGACCTAGAGCACATTCTTTTTCAACAGAAAAAAAAAAAGAAGCAGAAAATAAGTGCATAAGAATAAATAGATAGGTTGTTTTTAATTGGAGGAAGATGAAGAAATTCTCTTCTGTTTTCTTTGCCCCAGTGAATTAGGCAAACATGATTAGGTCATCAGTGAGCAAACTTTATGCTTGCTTATATACAAAATGTGGGAACCGTTGGGGTTCACTTGTAGACTCCTTAGAAAGAAATAAAAAAAATAAGATTATAGAGTAAGTTATATCAAAAATTTTAAGTATTTCAAACATGACAATAAAAAAATCACTTTACATAGTAATAAGTAACATATTGAAGTTTTAAATCAAAGAATAATATCCACAATTTCCTCCACATATACTGAAAATTTTATATTTAAGAAAATCTTTATGTTTAGGATTTGGGGTGATGGAGTCTGAGCACCTCAAATTGATTCTTGGTCCCCACAGAAAAAGCCAGTCATGTTGGGAGGCATCTATCTCTTAGGCCTTGAAGCAACAATAATATTTAAATCCCAGGTACTCACTGGCTAACTAGCCTATCCTAATTTGGGAGCCTCAGTTCCCAGTGATGTTTGTCTCTGAAAATACAATGGAGAGCTTTTGAGTATCAATACAACAGAAGGTCACCTCTATCCTCCACTTGTAAAAGCTCACACAGACATATGTATCTGTACAAACTTTGGCATCCACACACATATATGAAAACTCCTAAAGATAAACATACAGAACTTCTAGAGGGTGTCAGTGCAAATTTAGAGATGATTACTAAGACAAAAATATAGAAATAAAACTTTTGGGAAATGGAAGATGAATTTAACTATTAATTTTTTATATTTATCAATCATGACACTTCAGTTTCTGACCCTTCTTTGTCGTTTCTAATGATTTTATGCTTGAGATTTTTAAAATATGATCATACCTGGCATTTCTCATAGCAAGTTTACCATTTACCTTGGGTGTTAGCAAGTTATAACCTATAAATGAAATCTTCAAATGCTTGCTTTTGCAAACAGCTGTCTACTGGAAAATATCACACACATTTGGCTTTATATTGTCTATGACTGCTTTTGTAATTTCAGTACCATGGGAGTTTGAACTTTTTTTCTTTTTTTATAACTCAACCTTTAGTAGGAGGAAAGTTTATAAAGCTGTGATCTTTATAAACTTCTTCATAAAATTTCTTTAATTTTGGTAAATTTGTATGGGAGTTTTAACTTAAACCAATAAGAGCAAAGTATTAATTATATATACAAGAAATAAAAGTAATAAAAGCAAGTTGATGAATGAAATAAGAAAAACTAATAAATTGCTAATAAATATCTTAAGAAATACTAAACTAGCAATGACTGTAACTTAAAAGAGCAGTGATATGTCACTTTTCATCTATTATGTTAGTGCAGGTTAGACTCATTGGTTGAGTTTGTGATGACCCATTGTCCTAGACAATACATATCCTAATTACAGTATAAAAGAAAGAAATATGAAAAGTATTGATTCCTATCTATTAAATGGAAATCATAAATTAGTCTTATACTGTAGATGACAGATTTTATGATTGTAAATTTGAATGAAAATATGGCATGATATTTTATAACAATGCTATCTCTGTGAATCGAAATGAATATATGCTACAATATATGAAAGATAATCTGTACTAAATATGCTAGAATTATGAGAACTATGATGAGAGAAGAAAGAAATTAAGACTGTCAGACAGGAAGGGGTGAAAGAAAACTATATAGTTAATATTTTTGGATCATGGGTATTTTATTAGCCTAATAACTAACAACAGGTAACAATTTTATGCAATTAGTCTAGATTTAATTTTTATGACCCATAAGTACTAAACTCAGATATTTAAAAATATTGATTAATGTTAGTTCTTTTAACTAAAGAAAAAAAAGACTCAATTGTTCTATTTATTGTAGACTTAACAACGAATTAAAACACATTCTTTCTAAAATATTTGAATTCTGGTGATCATAATAGCTTAAAATTTCCTTGTAGCACAAAGGATCAATGTACTCAAAAAGAGGGAGGAGTGATTTCAATATTGATAAATCAAAATATTAGTCCTACTTTAAATTTTGAGGCCCACTCTACTTTAAGGTTCTTTAACTATTAACTCATATACAGAAACATAAAAATCTCAACAACATGTTAGGAAGTAAATTGTATTATAATTGTTTTTGTGTGCTTATTTCATTATTTGAAACTGACATTCGTTAACTAAACAGAAAAAGATGAAGCCTTGAAGCTTTATTGTCTTTAAACTTTGTATTGACTTTCTTTTTTTTTTTACCCTGAAACAAGACACAATTTCTAAAAATAGCCTGCAATTTAGAAGGTGTGTGAAAGTATGTTTTATACTCTGAGAAAGTAACATTTTCTACAAGTAGGATTCCGTTCAAGCTTCTGAAAGGCACTTTGAAACTAAATGAAGCTCAGTTTGTGTGTTGCACATGATTAAAAGGATAAGTAGAGTCATTAACTAAACTGACTAATGGGCTACCAAGCGCTTAATACTCCCAAATGCCATGATGATGAAAGGAAGGCATTTACTTATTAATTTTCCTTCATTGATCTTATTTGGGTAGGGAGAGAGTCCATCCACTGTTCTACACTTTCTCAGACTTTGGTGTCATTGATGTGGAATGATGCTGCCCTCCCTATCAAGTGAAAATGCTATCATTTGTGTGTTACAGGCATAATTTCAAACACCTGTCTTTGCTAATCACACTGTTTCCTGAAGACTTCAGATAGTGCAGCAATGTAAAACAGACTCTTTTACTCTCTATAATACTCATTAAGCCAGCTAAGCACCCATTAGGCTTGAATTGCAGAGAAACAGATAAATGTAATCATATTAAGCATGAGACAAGGTCTTCTTTACCAAATACAAACAAGTCCCTATTGCATCATGTTCTGTTTTAGCCTATAAGATAATATGCGTGGAATCTATGTCTTAAATCACATAGTTTTTCTTAGCCCCACCCCTGGAGAAGCAGTTTGACACAGTCTTCTTTGCTAGCCTAAGATGGACTTGAACTAATGGTCTCCAGCTTTATCACCCAATATAGCAACTACTGGCAAGTGACACCAGGGAGCTTTTCATACTTCTTAGTAGAATCATTTTTAACAGCATAGGAACTGATTATTTTCAAATTCTATTCCTTTAAGACATTAAAATAGACTGTCCATGAGGCATGTAAATTATGTACTCCTACCTGTATTTATTTGTCATTTGTGAAAAAATAAAAATTCAGTTGCAAAGATAATAGTATAAAGTATTAGGGCCTTAATGATTTATAATGACAACTAATAGACAGAAACTTTTTTTCCATAGAGGAAGTAGCTGGTTAGGAAGGCTTTTGACAAGATTGAGAAGATAAATGTTGGAAGATTCTCAATGAGGTGTATGAAAAATAAAATAAATGTATGTGAAGTAACCATTCCAAAATATTTAGAGATTCTACAAAAAATGTCAAGTTGGATCACAAGGTTGACATAAACTATTGAAAACAAGTACATAAAAATGCAATAAAAAGAAAAAATTGTTTTTGGTCATCAGTGCAATTAGTTGAGAGTTAGAATGTGAATAGGTTTTGGTAAAGACTGAAATAAGATTATAAACTAGGTTGATGTTAGAAAATAAATAATTAAAAGCCAGAATGCTAAAGCATGTTTTCAAGTTCTACCCTTAATTATTTGGGTTTAAGTCACTTGAATGAGCTTTACCCTTTCTCATTTTTGTTAGGCAAAATAAGAAATGTAATGTCAAAATTTGGAAGCTTCTTGTTACAATTAAATGCTGTTTTGTGAATGACAGATGCATGAAAAGTTAAGTTTATTCAAAATGAAAAATAAGATGGTTGAATAAGCATTCTAAAGTTAAGGAAGTGAATGACTCATGAAACTAAGGTCGTAAGACTCAGATTCCATCTTACAGGTTGATTAATCAGGAAATAGATTGGAGAACAAAGATTTACTTACAAATTAGCTTCTTTTAATCTGTGTTAAGAACCCCAACCTGGTTAAGGATGGCATTTTTTTGTGAAGTGATTTGTGGAGGTGTCCATGTTACTCTCGACTCACCAGGATCAATTTAAATACTGTTGTTTCTTTACTTAACTGTGGGATCCTGTCAAGAATAGACAGACATTTTTTTCATGTGTCCAGAGAAAATAAGTATTGCTTCTTTGTGCTTTCAATGTTTTTGCTATTTGTTCTTTCTAGTATCTTCCTGTGGCCTAGTGATCCCCTCCATCTTTGCATTTATTCGCGTAATATAAACAGGGATAACACATTCTGATTACATTTTTGTTCCATTTTATGTTATTGATGGGCCAAGTTATGTTACTGTATTATTTGATTTTGAGCAATCTAATTTCTATTGTTTGTCAGAAAATAACCTTTAAATATGGATACACATTTATATTCTTTTATATTTCATTTTAAAGGTTATTACTTTCAGTCTCATAATAAACAAATATAAAAATCTATCAAGGAATACACATCTATTTTTAACAATTTTAAAAATAATTTTGAAATTATATAATTTTATCAATACACCTTTTCTTTCATCTCTTCAACTCTTCCTCTGCTCTCTCAAATTCACAGCCCCCCCTTTTTTTACGCTTTAGCTGTTGTTACATACATAAACAATTCTATATAAAATTTGCTTATCCTATGAAATGTTGCATGTATACCTATAATGCCAATGCTGAAAACTTAGTGTTGGATACACAAAGGCCAGGCCTGGCACCAAAACACAAACTAGACTTTAAGGCAAAAAATAAAAAATAAAGAACATCTCATTGTTTGTGAGAAGACATTGTTTATTTGGCGGATAGTTATGGAAGAATTTTGAGAGGTAGGCATATTAAAAATTGTAAAAAATTTCTCCAATATTAATTAAATAATGTTGAAAATGACAAATATAATGTTATATCTTAAATTAATTTTAGAAATTAATAAGAATTATGTCTCTTTACAAACTATATTAGAGATCTGAAATTTAAAAATAAATATCATAGGTATAATCACATATCATGAGAAGCTGTTATTATCCAAACTCTAAAACTTCCAACTATATATACTGTTTACATCTAATTGCAAAATTAGATACATTTAAATTATAAACATGTAAGATTATTATTTAAATAACTATATTGGGAAAATTATCAACATTTTTTCTTCTGTCATTTGTTGGTTACATAAACTAATGTATATTTTAAATTCTATATTCTATCATCCTCTACAATGATTGTTAAAAACACATTCCTAGATCCGATTAATATAAAAATTGTTCAACCTTGGTATTTTAAAATAAAACTCAGAGAGAAGTTTTTATTAGTTTCAGGGCTCTAATATTTCTCTGTTAGATCTAGGAGTCAAACCATGAATAAAACAAATATTTAAACTATGATTTGTTTCTGCATATCGAAATATCAGTTGTTACTACAGAAGCAGATATTTCTTTAAAAGTTTTACTGTGTAATTCCTAAATTTTTGTTTAGTACAAATTACATGGATTAATGCTTTTGCTTCTTGAAGCCATGCTTGTATAACTGGATACTCCAATCTTTTGTGGGCTATTTATTCCTTTTTAAGCAATCACTAAATGAAGTATACTGACAGGTAAAATTTCTCAAGCTACATGGATGTAGTGCATAGGTTTTACATCAATTCAAAGTAATTATAAGTTGTTTTTCATAAAAAACAACAGGACAAGTAATTGACAGATAGTGTTTGCTTGCAGAAACAGCACTCTTATTTTCTAATAATGAGGGAGCTAGCAAATCACCAGTGATCAAAATCCTTGGAATATATACAAAGGAAGAGAATATAATTGTTAAAATTCAGAATGGGTAATTGTTAGGGCTCAAGAAAATATTTAATTATGTCTTAATAATTCCCCAAATGGTGAAAGTGAGTAAAGTCTGATGCATTCAGTTAAAAGGTCAATCAGTAACAAAAATCCAATTAATTTTCTATAGTTGAGCCCACATTGATTTTTTACAGCTGAGGTTGTATAGTGGGTAGTCCATGAATGACTACAGTATTTATTTCCATTTGAGACTTACCTGTAGCTGAACAGATAGATAAACCAAATGTCTAACCTGTAGCATCCATGAATATTTTTTAAAAGTGGAGAAATTCAAGTGACTTTCTTCCCAATAGTACCCATTAGATATAAGAATAAGAAATAACATATCTAAAACATAAAATTTTTACACAAAAGAAATCTCTCATGTAACATCCTGAGATGTTAGTTTTCATTCAGAGTGTCTTAAATAATTCTGCTTATTTACAAGTATGATTTGAGCTATGACATTGTGCTCATATAAATGTGAATTGCTGAAATAAAAAAAATGATTTGCTGAGACCTCAGAAATGTTTTGTATGTATATATGTATTATTTTCCAGGTATATGTAAATAATGATATTAATAATAATAAATATAAAAGTCAAAGCTATTAGTAAAATATATAATCATATGATGCTAAAGTTTCCTTGGATATTTCAAATTTACCATTTCAATGACTAAACTGTTTTCTATTTTGAAGCAAAATTCAAAAAAATAATGCAAAAGTAAAATCACAAACCACCAAAGCAAAGTTTAACCAAGTAATCCAGCTGATATTTTCTCATATTTGTTTGACAAATGATGCAAATAAAAGTGTTAATTTCAAAAAAATGTTTTTATTAATAGTACTAATAGCAAACTCTAGCAACGTAACCCTAATCTTTTTGAGATACTTCAGTGTTTCTTGGTGGGTGCAAATGCCTGTCAGAATGAATACAGTTTGCCTTGAATCGTTATATGTATGTTTATGTCTTTGGGTTTTTTGGTGGTGGTATTAATAAATGGAGACAAGATCCAGGAATACATTAAGTGGATTTTTGGTGCTTTTTAAAATTTAAATTACACTTATTTATTTTGTGAGAACTTCATATGGAAACACTTTGTCTCCATCACTTTCATATTTCCATTACCATCACCTTCTTCTCTCATCCTCCTGGTTCCCCATTCCCAACTCAAATGTATGACCTTTTCTTTTTTTATTATTGATGAACAGACATACACATATATGAACATTTACTCTCTCACACACACAGAGTTACATACAAGCAATCATATATATATTGACAAAAGCATGTATTCTATGTTCAAACTTTCTTGCTATGAACATAAATCTAAACCTCATGACAGAACTTCTTGCATGAGATCATAGTTTGCATGTGTATCTCCACCCATAATGCATTTTTTCATTTGTTAGTTTATTTGTTTATATCTGTTTTGTTATAAAATATGTGACAATGTGACTCAAAATTACCACACTGATTTCCCCTTATTTATTTTGATAAAATTTTATTTTCTATATTTATTTATTCCAGCAGTATTTACATTAATGCTTATTGTTATATTCCCTTGATGACCTCGTCACTATATAATTACATTTTAAAATCCCATTGTAATAATTTTTGACTCAGTATGCTACTTAATAAAAAGTAACTACCACTTCTTTTTTTCTTGTGGTTTGGATTTTTATTTCTTTATATTCTGTCTCTACTTAAAGGTAAACTTAAATTGACTACAGTTACTATATATTTGGATATTTTTGTTCAAAGACATTATTTTCACAGATTATGGAAAATTAATGAATCCATAATTAAACAATTATTGCTAATTGCTTGTCATTTATATAATATTAAATATTTTCACAGCTTAATACCCTTATCTCTATTGATGGCTCCTTTGATGTTTGTGTGTATGTGTGTGTGTGTGTGTGTGTGTATGTGTGTGTGTGTGTGTGTGTGTGTGCTTGTGTGTGTGTGTGATCAATTGCTTGATGTCCTTTCATTCTGTTATATTTTTACATATTTAGATCAGACCTTTTAGTTATGGCATATACATTTCTTAAAATTAGGATATTTATTGGATTCACACACCTAAACAAAACATAATACGTATTTTTAACTGGACCAAAAAGTTGTTTCTGTGTAGGTCCATAGAAAAAAACCTATCGTTTGCTAAATCGTCATATCAAACTCCCCTCTAAATACTTATATTTATACTCATAGATTAATGGAGCTGAATGCTCATATATTTAAATAATTTTATCATTCATTTTTAAATATTTTTATGAAATTTTAATATCTCTGTAAATTCAAGTCATGATCATATTTCATTATTTCTTCTTTTTACTCCTTTTTCTTGGATATTTTGTTTATTTACATCTCAGATGTTATCCCCTTTCCCCATTTCCCCTCCCTAGAAACACCCCATCCCATCCCATTCCACTTCTCTTCTTTTTTTGCTTTTATAGCATTTTAATTACATGCAAGTATTAAGGTCAATTCTAGGTTGAGGAACTAGCAATACAATAGATGCAAATAATCAAGGGACAAGCAAGAAAATAAACACAAATAGTCAAAGAACAAGCAAAGAAATAATAAAAGTTCCTTTAACACTGCCATGATCACAGTTTCTGTGGGCTTATTAGAATAACCAAAATATCTCAGTCAACTTCTCTGTCCTAGCACAAAGTCATTTTCATATCTGAAGCCTACTTCCTTATTCTAGCCTAAGATTTAGATTCCTGTCTGAAATTACTTTTTTGTTCTAGCATATTGTCAGCTTCCTGCCTGAAGCCTACGGACTGATCCTTGGACAAAGTCTTATTCCTACCAAGCAGCCCATTTTCTTGTTCTTAGCCCATATCAGATTCCTGTCAAGCAGCCCCCAAAAGCTCTCCACTTCTCCCCCTTTTTTTATTTCGTAAACAATGTCTGTGTGAATTCATGTTATGAAGATAACGTTTTATTATTGCTTTTATCTCTATGTCATGTACTATCTGGGAAAAGAACGTGAAGATCTCATGATTCAGGCCATCTAATAGTCCCCCTCCACCTGAAAATCTGAAGTTTAACAATATGTATACACATTCATTTTATTTACCTTTAGAAAGTAAATGACTCTCAAGCAGCATCTAATTTATTCCACATCTGGCACTGTATTATAGATGATACAGCTTTCTTGTGAATGAAGAAAATGATTGGTCCTATCATTTCAGAAAGCATCATCACTTAGAATGGCTAACACACGCTAGAAACAAATGTTGTGAACAAGTATATTGTATCTAAGTATGATTTATTTATATTTGGGAAATATAAGTAAGTCAATGTCTTCAAAATCAAAATGGAAGCTGTTGTATTTTAAATTTTTATGTGGAAATAAATATTTGTAGTGTAATTTCTCTTGGTGAATTGATAATTTGTTTACCCTAAACTACCCCCTATATTATTCTGAGAGTTGTTCTTAAGGTATCAAATGTTTAAATACCATAAACATTTAAACACTTATTAAGCCATAAACACCTAGATAAAATTGTTACATTTATTCACTTGAGTTGATTTATTTTCATGTATGTGTCTCTGCATATGTATATGTCATTATTCACAAATAACAAAGAAAAATCATAAGCATAGTAGTTTAATTTCTTGTGAAAGTGTAATTTACATTTTGAGGGAATTTTCTCTCGAGTTAGGTATTGCATTCCTGTTTTATTGAATATGGTACAAAATAGTTTATTGACATTGATGTTATCATAAATTCATTTAGAGCCATTTAGTTTTCAAAATTAATTCAATAAATGCCACAATTAGTCTCCACAGCTATATCTCACTTCTGCAAGTTTCCTGGAACAGATCTTAGTTCATTTTTTTATAAACCATTTTTTGTTGTTGTTAACTGGGTAGTATTCTAAGTGACATTATAATTACTATTGTGTGCAACAAGGCCTGCTTTTTGAAAGAAATACTATATGTTGAATTTATAGAAAAGAAATGGCATTCAATTAAGAAAAAGACAAAGAGTATTTCTTACAGGAATTTGGATAGAGTCATATGCATGTTCATTGTTGTTTCTTGTTTTATCTTTTTCTGTCAGCTTTCTAGCTGCTATAAGATCATTCTATGAGGAAGAAAAGATTCCAAAACTGAAAATGAACTCTGAGCTCTTCTTTCTGAAAGCAAGAGGAGCTACCTCTATTTATAAAAGCATGCATTGTTCTAATTCATGAATAGAGGGAGAGGTTTATTTACCAAGATGAGGATTACAAGCCTTTACATTTCTCTCTACTCTAACCAGCTCAATACTGTAAACTAAAATTTCACACCCTACCCATCTCAGGATATCCCTACAGAATTATCCCTAAAAAACACACATTGTCTCCATGAGAGTGATTACAAAACTAGAAAAAAAAAACAAATAAGACCAAAATACAATGAAAATTTGAAGTTCTCAGACTCTCTATATTAAGGGTTGGCAAAACCACAAATGATTAAAATCTAAATAAAATTTTAGACTGAGCTAATAGCCCCCATAAATGACTAGAAAAAGAGATAAATAATTTATTTACTTTATTATTTAAAGTAAATAAATTATTTAATTTGCTTATTTATACTATTTTGAATTATCTATTTATTTACATTTTATGTATATGGCTGTTTTATCTGCATGTATGTTTATTCAACAAATGCATGACTGGAAATCACAAGACTGAAAAGGTCACTGGATCATCTGAGAGTGGAGTTACAAACATTGTGACCTGCTGTGTGGTTACAGGAAATTGAGTTCTGGGCACCTGTAAGAGACAACATATATCTTATATGATGAACTCTCTCCATAACCACTTTCTTTAAAAAGTTAATTAAGGACATATATTTTGGAACTTTGGAAGAAAAGTTGCCTCTAATTGTTTTGTGCTTTCTCATGTTTGTGGTTAAACAAAGTTCAGATATGGTTACTGTTGTGTCTCATTCACAAGCACCCAAAGACCAATAAGGAGCTGATTCTGAAGCAATCATACCAAGGTCTCTTTATTTCGAGCTCTAGCTTGGGTTTACTCAATACTGATACAGATGAACCAGGACAGGATTGAAGTAGCCTTGTGCTCTAAGCAGGACAAGGTTTTGTAAGAAATGTCAAGCAATAGAAGAGGTTTCCAGCCTGGCAAGCATCTAATTGAATGACTACTGTAAGCCAACAGGTGACTTCTCTGAAGCAAAACCATGAAGAACCACAAATGGTTTGAAAATACATCTGAAACAAGTAGACTAATATTGATTCAATTTTGCTAGGAACTAGCTGAGGAGTAACTCTGGAATATGGGCCAAGAACAAGACTTGGGGTTCTTCCTGGTACTTGGGTGCAACTTGGGTTCAGCTCCAGGTCAGGTCAAGGTCTCAGGCGTTTTCTTTTAAGATGGAAGCCATGATGGAGTAGCTTAGGAGTTCTCACTTACTACCTTCTCTCTTTCTTTCTTTCTTTCTTTCTTTCTTTCTTTCTTTCTTTCTTTCTTTTAACGTACTGTATTATTTTCAGAAGAACACAAAAACTCACTTGTACTTCGCATTTATCTGTGACATCAATTAGAGCCTTCAAGGATGGGAAGCCCATACAACACTGGATGACCTTGGTGGATGTGGTAATGATTGTCTTATTTGATCTTAATTCTTTTTGTGCACTGTATAGACTTGTGAACTGTAAAAGGACTGGTGATTAGCATTAAATATAAAACAATATTTTTAACTTTAAATAAATAAAAACATTGTGAGTATTTGTTCCTTTGTTGATCAGGCATTCAGGAATTACCTATTTTTCTTTTAATTTTTCATTAACAATCATTTATGAATTTTCAAAAAAAGATAACTGAGAAACCAAACTGACATACCATGTGCTTTGTGTTTATTGTGATTTCATAAAGAAATAATAAGACAGCAGTTGTACATGATGCCTGGGACACTCTACAATAAGCTCTTCAAAAAGTCTACATATGATGTGCAAATAAAAATGAGGGTTATACATATTTCAATGCCTTTCCTGAGATGCACATGTAAAAATGTGAAAACAGCTGATGTTTTCTTGTTTCTTTTCTTGTTTAAAATACTATTCCTATGACAAAAATGATCCTGCAGTCACCGTAAGTACATGTCAAATATAAGAAAATATGTCTCAAATGTAAGCTGTGCCATCTCTGCTTCAAATAACCACATCCAAATCACCACCTTCTCAGTCATGAACAAGTAAAATACTACCTAAGTGCTTGTTCACTCCTCAGTTATTTCCCCTACCAATTTTTGCTCACTTGTGAGACATATTATTTTTTAAAAACAAGAATGTTAAACCAATTTGTTATACTCTTAGGGAAAGTCATATATAATAGTTTTCCACCACAAAATACTATTCAAATTCTCTGAAAAGAGAGCACCCAAAAAACCCCTTATACTTAGGTGACTATGACTGTCATGTGCAGCATATATTCTATTTTACATGTATCCATGTTTGTATGTGTGTGTGTAGACAGATGGTAAGAAGGTGATATATAGAAATATAGACAAATGGATAAATGATAATAGATAGATAGATAGATAGATAGATAGATAGATAGATAGATAGATAGACAATAGTTACACTATAGGCATATGATTGATGATAGATAAATAGACAGATAGGTGATAGATATATGATAGACAGATATCATCAACATTTTGTACACACATTATAGAGGCTTTTAGCGTTCTAAATGTGTGTCAGGGCCTGATAGATATTTGTTCCCTTAATATAAACTTAATGTTGATCTCCAACTTATAAAATAAACTAGGATAGATAGATAGATAGATAGATAGATAGATAGATAGATGATAGATGATAGATAGATAGATAGATAGATAGATAGATAGATAGACAGACAAATGATGTCAGCAGTTTGTGCATGTTACAGAGACTTTTAGTGTTCTGAATGTTTGTTGGATGCTAATGGTTTTGTTCCCTTTCTGTAATCTTTATGTTGAACTCGATTTCATGAAGGAAACTAGGAGAGACATTTTTCTTCCCCTCATCCATTCACCATTTCCTTTCATTTTCTTATCTTTTTATTTTTCTCATTATATCCTAACCTATTAAGACCAAGTGCTATTAAGGATTGCATATCAAGAGAATGCAATCTAGTGTGAATTGGTGAAATGTGTCCTGTATCATGACAGCAGCATACATCTAAATGAGAATGGGTAGTGTGTGAAAAACAGCCTGTCTGTGACAGGGAGAATACTGGCAGGAGGGGATTTCCAGAGACAAGCCAGGGAAGAGGACTTCAAAGTAATAGGAGAAAATTGCATAAGTAATTACATTGAAGCATAGGTATTATATAAAATATGAGAGTAGAGTATGCTTAATTCTCTCCCTCTGGCTTTATTAGGAATAATTCACAAATTAATATTAACACACTCAAATCTCTCCTACCACCAAGAAATTTTCCTATTTCATATCTTTAATTTTTAAGAGACATTAAAATTTAACATTAGTTTTTGTGGGTTTGGAAATCATGGTCTACTTGTGTGGGAGGATACATGTGTATGTACATGTATGTGCATGCAGAGGCCAGAGAACAATATGGAGAATTTTTCATCCAGTGGACTGTTTCAGCCTTGGAGATAGGGTCTCTCATTTGGCCTTGACTGACAAATATAAAATAATAGACTGGCTTAGCTGGACAGTGAGCCCAAGGCATCTGTCTTCCTTCCACCAGTGTATATCACTATGCTCTGTCTTTTTCCATATAGGTTGATCAACTGATGTGGCTTCCTTGTAAATAGTATACTATATATATATATTTTTTAAAATTAATCATTCCATTTGTTTACATCTCAAATGATATCCTACATACCGGTTACCACTCCACCAACCCCCATCCCACATCTTCCCTCCAAAATCCCCTTTGTACATATGAGAGTGCTCCCTCACCCACCCACACTCTCCTGCCCCCACTGCTCCTACTCTGGGGCATCAAACCTCCTCAGGACCAAGGGCCTCCCCTCCCATTGATATCAGTCAAGGCCATCCTCTGCTACATATGTATCTGGAGCCATGGATCTCTCCAGGCACACTCTTGGCTGACGGTTTAGTCTCTGGGAGAAGTGGATGGTCAAGTCAGCCTATGTTGTTCTTCCAATGGGGTTTCAATAATCCTCTGCTCCTCCAGTCCTTCTGCCAGCTCCCCACCAGGTTCTCTGAGCTCAGATTGATGGTTGGCTACACGCATCCGATTCTGCATTGGTGAGTTGCTGGACAGACCTCCCAAGGAGCCACCACATAAGGTTCCTGTCAGCAAGCACCTCTTGACCATGGCAACAGTGCTGGGTTTGGTGTCTGCAAACAGGATGTATCCCAGGTAGAGCTGTCTCCACTGGCCCTTCATTCAGTCTCTGTTCCATTTTTGTCCCTGTTCTTCCTTTGAATAGGAACATTTCTGGTTTAAAAAACTTTGAGATGGGTGGCCCCATCCTCGATCAGGGGCCATGCCAATCTACTGGAGGCAGTCTCCATAGGTTCTATCTTCCTCTTTTCTGCGCATTACAGCTAAAGTCAATCCCATTGGGTCTTGGGAGCATTACATTTTTCTGATGTCTGGGACCCTCCAGTGGCTATTCCAAGTTCCTCATCTACCCACTACCTATTTTTATTCAATTTCATGACCCTCTGTACCTCTCTCACATCTCCTCCAGATTCTGCTACTGCTCTCTTTCTTCCTTCTTTTTCTCTCCCTTGTCCTCCTCTCCTTCCAGCTGCCACAATCATTCTGTTCCACCCTCAGTGTAAGACTGAAGCATCCACCCCGTGGTCTTCCTTCCTTCTATGCTCCATTTGGTCTATAGGTTGTATCATAGTACATTCTTATGCCTCACATTCTTTACTGTACAACTGAGTGACAAGGTGTGATTATTATCAAAATACACTGAAATTGCTTACATAATGTTATAGTCTTGTATAAACACAACATATATCATTTTTTAATAAAAGTTTTTTATTGCTTTTTGGTTTTTCAAGACAGGGCTTCTCTGTGTAGCTCTGGCTGTCCTGGAACTTACTCTGTAGACCAGGCTGGTCTCAAACTCAGAAATCTGCCTGCCTCTGCCTCCTACGTGCTGGGATTAAAGGCATGCAACACCATTGCCCTGTAGCATATACCACTTTTAATGTACATAAAGTGATATTCTGTGGTATTAGGTTTTTCTGTTTCAATCTTGCTTCAATTTTCTGGTCATAATAAATCTTTCCTTAACATGCCTAGTAGCTAAGACTACAGATACTTCATATTGCTATTATATACAAATATTTAATAAATATATGCTGATAAAATAAAAATACTAATTTTCACTGTAAATCTGATTTATATACTAAACAAGAATAGTAAAATATAGGGCATCTTCAGAACTAGAACGGTGTGATTGTTTTTTTCAGGAAACTTTAGCCAGAACTAGTGAGTTTTCAGGAAGACAAACATCACATGAACATGAGTGCCTAACTGTGAACTAAATATGGATTTAAAAAATAAGACATCCAGACAAGAAATTCTGACAGTATTTTTATGTTTCTTTTTTTTTTTTTTTAATTCAGGTAACTCCCTTGAGAGGCAAAGTAAAGAAAGAAAGAAATGAACAATGTTAGAATTGTCAGTTCCACTGGGAAAAATCTGAAAGAATTTTATTGCCTGTCTTCAAATTCAAGGGCCATGCTTTTAAAAGGTCTGCCCTGGAGAACAAGTGCACAAAGTGTCCTGGTGAGGATATATCTGCTAGGTCCAAAAAGGTCAAAACTATCTTCATTCTTCTGAGGACAAGCTTGAAATGCTGGTTAGACTGATAGCCAAATAATGAAACAAATCACAGGTCTTCAAGATCGAGACAAGGAAAAGAAATAAGTGGCAATGGATGTGACCGCTAAATAGAGGGCAGTTGACTTGAAATAAACAGAGCCAGACTTCACATATAGATTTTTACATTATATTCTTATTGACACATTTCAATGTCTCACTCTGGTATTTAATTTTTATAAATAAATGGAGTTAACATATCCGGATGTGTATGAGTAAATCTTAACATTAGCACCATTGGTTATGAATGGGTAATAAGCTTAATATGAAGTCTTTTTAAATTTTTTTATTATTTTTTACATATGAAGTCTTAGTGATTATAAACAAAAAAACTTATCTTTGTGAAAGTTTTCCCTATATATTAAGAAGAAATTTATCCATCTAAATGATATAATTCATTAATTTTATAATCCATTAGATTTTTATCACTTTTCACATGATTAGGCAAAATTTTCATATTTTCTGTGATGTATATTTTCATGATTACCCAATTATTTACTAACTTATGGCATCATTATTATATTCATTTCTTCTTTACATGTAGTTAAATAATTATTTTGATCTTTTCAGCATAAAATACTACAAATGGTGATATAGAGTCTTAGATATTATTTGATTGGTTATTGAGTTTTTAAACCTATGAAAAATGGGAATATGTTTTATCAGTTTTGTTGTGTTGCAGAATTTTGCTGGGGAGATGCAACATACATTTATTTGCTCCAGATAGAGGTACCACAGCAGATGAAAATATTGATATCACCGAAGTCAAACTTGGTAAACCAATGAGTTGTAATTGTGTGACTTACAGGAATGTGTGTAAGGAATTACTTATAGGAGCAGAAATGACTCAAAAGGAGCTCCATCACCAAAGCCTACAACAGCATGGTTGGCAGCTCATAAAAGCCAAAAGCGTGGAGCATACTTCAAAGCTTCCAGGAGGCTCAACAAGTCGGAGAGTATATTTTCCAGGTGATTCAGGTTTAAACTTCTCCAGGCAGCTCAACTTGTTTCTGCATATTCCAGGTAACTGGTCGCCTCTCAGAGTCCTCTCTGCATCTTTTGATCTTCTGAAAGTCTGTCTTCTTTGAAGCTTAGCTTAGTTCCTCTGAGAAAGACTTTCAGTTTTCACTGCTTACTCTGGGAAGGAGAGGCCTAGTGAGTAAGGTCAGTTTCAAGGACTTCCTGAAACTATGTTGATTGCTATCTTCCTGCTCAGTGAGCTTCCCTGCAGATTGGGACATTTGAATCTTGGAGGAAAGTGTTAATACATGATTGTGGAGATATATGTCCATAATTCATGTATTTGATCAGGTTTTAATGCTTTAGAACTTTTTCCTTGGTTTGTGTACCATTATCTACCCCTTCTTTCTTCCTCTTGGTTCTATGCTTACACTCTGGTATGTCTCTGTATACAAAAATGTCGTGTTTCTTAAAGGATACAACTTGGAATGAAGTAAAATTCTCCATAAGTGGGCAATAATGCTGGCTCTCTATGGTGAGTGAATCTCTTCACATAGAATACAAACAACATAAATTCAATTGCAAGAGAATAAAAAGTTGAAAGTTGTGAATGAACTCCATAAATCTCTTCTCTTACCTACATAAGCATATCAATATAACATATGAACATATAAACACACATACATGCAAACGTATACACACAATTAATATAATTTAATTTTAATAAGAATCCCTTATAAAACCTATATTTTCCTCTAAATTAAGTTTTAAATGTCCCTGAATTTATGTATTGTTATTGTTTGAGTTTTTGAGTACATTCAGCTTAGGCATCTGAAAGAATCACAATTCAGTCAAGAGTAAAGGTTGATCTTTGTCTCTTATATAGGCATCGTGTAACATTTATTACTATCTTTTGATATTACTTTTGTCCTTCCATAAGTACATAATAAAATTTAATGTATGACAGTCATAAGTTTAGTTGAATATTAAGTTTAAAATAATATACAAATGCATGCCAAAATGTATCTTTATGCCTACACCTGAATAGAAAAACAAATTGAGAAAATTATTGGACACTTCTATGATTTTAAAATACCTAGCTAAAATAAATAAAGGAACACAGAGATTAGATAAAGAATGGACCTATAATATTTTCATAATTCTAGATTCCAATAGACATTATTAGTATGTTCTTTTACTGAACAGGACAAAATGTGTAAAAAAAAAAAAAAAAAAGCACTTTTAAGAAGAAGGAGCCTTGGAAAACCAAGCTAGTTTACCAGAGATTGGGAGGAATAGAAAACAGTATGATTCAGATTAAATTACATATTTGAATACAGTTTTTAAAGAGCAACCCATAGCCTTGGCAACAAGGTAGATTTTTTGGGAGGTCACATGGAAACCTTCTAAACAACAAGTCAATAAGATGTAAGCCATTTACAGTACTGGGTGTTATATTTGGTGATAAGAAATGGTCTGTTAAGACTCTGTCTCCCCCATTTCTTGAGTATTTAATTTAAATCATCATCAATATATTTTAGGAGATTTTCACTCTGTTATAGTTTCATATTACTTCTCAAAATGTCCTTAATTTTATCTCTTCCCAAATTTTCTTCCTCTTTCCTTTCTTTCTTCCCCCCTCTACCCGATCATCACCCCATCACAGTTCTATTACTATAAATATCTACACTATTCATGGAATACTGAGAAATAGAAGCTGGTTCCTACCTAGAGCTTTTACTCCTATAGTGTTCTTGTTACTGGAAGGTACACGGCATGGTACAAGAGGAGAAATGTAAGCATGAACCTATCTACAAACCTATCTAGTTTGATCTAGAGTGGTGTCTGATCCTCAAAATATTCCAGAGCAATGGTCACACAAATCTTACTGGAACAACCAAACAGTATTTGATTTTAATTAAGGTCCCATCTGTGAAGTAGAACTCATACACAATAGAACTTTGGTGACCAACAACATGAGATTAATAAGCATAAGGCTCTATGGGAAAACCAAATACTACTCTATACTAAAGTTAGAAATAAAATCACTCACTCCTAATGACATTATGCTTTACTCACAGTTTAGTTCCTTGCTCAGTCATCATCAGAGAAGCCTTGTCCTGCAGGAGATGAGCAGATACAGAGAAACAAATTCAGACAATATGCAGAGAGTGAAAGAACTGGAACCATTCAGACAAAATGTCTCCATTTATTCCTTACCTTTAGGGCTCAGAGAACCCTGCAGAAGAAGGGGAAGAAAGAGTGTAGCAGCCAGAGGGGACAGAGGACAGAAAGAAAGTAAGACTTTCTAAATGACCAAGATCAATGGACATATGAACTCACAGAGACTGAGGCAGTATGCTGAAGGCCTAGATGAGTATGCACAAAATGAGATCCTAGAGCTAAAAGGACAAATGGACACATGCCCTTATCAGTAACTTGGAAGCTTTCTCTGACACCCAATTGCTAATGAAAATATAGTTTTATTCCAAAATATTAAATAAATAAATTCTAGTAGAAAAGACTGAATTCCTTAACTCTCAAGAAAATCTGTAACAGTGGAAAATGCTTAAAATTATATTGATTTTTATGTAGTGTAAAAATTAACTAAAAGAATGAATATTGTCAAAGTGAGCTTGATATTTCAAAACATAAAAGAGAAAATACTATTGTTGAAAAAATCAAAAGAATAGAGCAATGAGAGAAATAAGCAGTGATTTTGAAAAATTATGATCTGATAGCTAGAAACTGCGAAACTTGGAAAAGAGCATAAGCCTTTCAGGACTTCATCTTTGACTACATCATCAGTATCAATGCCCACTGTTGTTCCTGGTGTCTGACATGACAGCAATGGCCAAATGCTTCCATTTTGCTGAAGGGCATTTTGTTTATCTCTGAGTATTTTTTTTCATTTTGTTTACTTTGTGTCATTCTTTGACTATAACACACATCTGCTGATAAGTACTAACTCTATGTTACCAAGGAAATAATAATGTATATGTGACTCATGTTTCCTGCACATGCACAGAATTTACTGTGTAGGTCAGTATTTGCTAACTTGGTCACTCTTGTGTAGGAATTATTTGGCATTTTTCCTACTTACTCTGTACCTAATTTAGTATCTACACAAAAGGGGCATCATACTACTAATTTGCTGAATAAATTAAACATGTGCTTTGTAAATTAATACTTTTAATTGATTTTCAAAAGTTTAAGAAATTTGATTGTCTAATACAGAGATAGAGAATCATGAAATAAGAGAGACTTACTATTTCTTTAAGTCTGTCCTGCCCTTAAGCACATGAGGAAACCCATGTTATACACAAGTAAACTAGTTATGTATAGAATAAAGAATAAATTAGATAAAAAATATATATTTTTTTGCTAAGCTATGCTTTGTACAGACAATATTCAAATTAATTAAAATATTTTCACATATTTCAGATTTAGGTATTTTAATGTATTGATATCACGACACCTGTGATGGTAAATTTGTTCATATGTACTTTCAACTGCCATTTTCATCGTTGTCATGTAGATTTATCTTTACTTTCTAAGCCATTACTAATGGTTTATCACAAGAAACGAAGAATAGAACAATAAGTACCAGTTATCCTAGTATTAAAACACAGAGACATTTCGTTATTCTATTGCGCAATAGTTTGTTGAATTGCCATCAGCTTGGTGATGTGGACAAGCTATGGAGAAGCTGACACGTACCCGTTTCATGTTTATATTATTATATTTTTGTATTTTATTACCCAAGGATTCTGTGCATGTTTACTGTGTTTGTATCCTTTCCTACTCTGTCTTTTTCCTCCTTCTCATATGTACCTTTCACATCCTTTCAAATTCATGACCTTTTCTGTATAACTTTATTTACACACACACAAACACACACATACACAAACACGGGAACACCTGCACACCTAATGTAATGCAGTTTTTCTTATTAGTATATGTTTAGCGTTGATCCTTTATAGTGTTTAGGTTCTTGTCCTTGGGGAGAATAAAACTGGTTTTCCAATCCTTGGCAGCCATTGGTTACTTGTACCACTTCATGTAGGAGTGGGCCCAAGTGAAAAGTTTCTTCATCAATGCTAGCATGTTGACTGATGTGCCCTATGTAGGATTTCTTTTATCAAATATCTTTTCCAAAAAATATATATGAAATTTATTTTATAAAATGACATTTAAATTAATGTGTTTTAATTAAATATATTTTTGATTATTTCTCTACAATGATAATTGTAGTTACTTGTTAAAGGCTTACATTTATTTTCATTTATGTACATGTGTGTTTGCATGTGTGTTGTGTAAGTTCCAAGGCTGTTGGAGGCTTGAAGGCTGCATCATAACTCATAAAACTGGAATTATCAACAATTGTGATTTGTCCGTGATAAATTCTGGACATTGAATTCTCATCCTCTTCCAGAACATAAAGATTTTTAACTACCAAGCCATTCCAACAACCCTTGAAATTGCTAGATTTTTTTTCTGTTAATTTTGAAGCTAATGTTTTACTCCTTAATGTTATCCTAGCTGGCTTTGGACTGTTAAAAAGACAAAGCTCGCCTCAAATCCAACGATATCTTCCTGTGTCTGCTTCTTGAGTGTTGAGGATGCAAGTGTGTACCATCAATTCATCCTTACATAGGAATATGTTGAAACATACAATCAATTACAAACAGTAAGTTTAATCTCATGTTTGGCTCTGGATGAAGATATCCTAATTTACATCATGATTATATATTTTAATTTATTATATATTTTCTAAGGCAAAATACAATAAAATGAAATCTAAATCTCCGGACTATATGCTTAGATACATCATGTAATTTTCAAAAACTGCTAGTCTGTAATATAAAATTTTGCCAATTAGAAATGATTAATTTGGAATGCTAAGAATAATCCCTTCTCCTTTGTGGAAAAAGTTTCTTATGTTTGTAATCAATTTAATTTTAAAAAGTATAATCTACAACATATTGTTTTGCAATGAGTCAGAACTTTTCAATACGTGCAGCTATACACTTTATATTAAATATAACTGTACAGTTTTATAAATAAGAAACAATACAAGGAAACTGATGTGCGAGATTAAAGGGAATTAACAAGCAAGACCTATTTCCATTGCACAAGAAGAAAAGCTAGGAAACTAATCGACTCTTTCACTGTTGAATAGAAAGCGTGTCACATTTTCTAAAGCTCTCTGGTACATTTGGTACAGTAATCTTCATCGAGGGGCAAATTGGCTTTCCTTTTACAGACCATTACCTGCAGAAATTCAACCAATGGGACTTCCAAGAAAATACTTGTAGAATCGTCTCTGAATCCTGGCTGTGATTTGTGTTGAGACTGTAAAAGAGCTTAGTAAAAAGTTGCTACATAAATGTTACTTTTGTATCTGCAATTTATCTTCATTTCTTGTGGTAATATAGAAAAATCACAAATAAATGAAATTATTTTTCAAAATCATCACTTGGAAACTAAATAGTATACAATGTATTGCTTCATACACAAATATTACTGAGTAAATATTCACTTTTAAAAATTAATTAAAGATAGCTAACCTTTCAATAAATTTCTCATATTATGAATTATACATAAAAATGTATGGTAGGGTCCAGAGAGATGATTCAGCAATGAAGACCACTAACTGCTCTTCCAGACGATATAAGTTCTAGTGACAGAACACACATCAGGTGGCCAGCAACTTCCAGTTAAATCTAGCTGAGGTGGATCTGACACCTTCTCCCAGCCTCTGTAGCACTTTCTCTCATGAGCATACCCCTTCCAAGAAAAACATACAAAAAATTAAATATAAGTCATACAGCTATGTTATAATCTAACAATATATACAATTTACTTATTTATACTAAGAAAATGAAATATTATTACAATAGAACTTATGGAGCCAAGGAGATAGCTCAGTTGGTAATGTGCTTCTAACACACACTCAAATGGACCTTTGAGGTCTACCCCCCGGCACCCAGAACTCATTTAAAATATTAAAGCCAGGAATGGTGCTGTGTGATGGCTTTTCAGACACAGAAAAATTTCTGGGTTTCAGAGGCCTGCCAGTCTCATCTGATCGTTATTGGAATGGTTATTGGTCTTGTATAAAAAGTACCAAACAGGAAAAAAAAAACAATATTGATGATTACTGAGGAAGAAGGGCACACTTAAGCTGGCATTAGGCTCACACAGAGGCATCTTGCCACATACATTTACATGCAAAGCCGTAGAACATTTAGTTCCCATGTGTGATAATTATACCATGTATAGACCGATAATATTAGCACACTGGACTCTACATCAATATTATCTGTTTGCAAAAGTTGAAAATACAGGAGTCTTTCCTGATCCGTTATCATTGTCTAAATTAAAACTATTATTTCTCTCGTAGCAAAACCTGGTCTTACCTGTATAGAGCATAATTATTTATATGTATCTTTGACTCCACATACTTCCCGTAGTCAATATATTTTAATCAGTACATTTTAATTAAGATCTAATTTTTGACTATGACCAAGGTGGCAGGTGGGCTAACTGCAGATTTTTATTGCTCTCTTGCTCCTCCTTCACCTCCTTCGACTCCAATCTCCCAGTCTCATTCCTAGTTTTGTAGCAAAATTCTTCTTTAGCCCCCCCTTTCTCTCTGCCCCACCTCCAGGGGATCACAGTTATTACTTCCCATATTCCTCACCTCCACTTATCTCTTTAGCCCTGTCCCCAGTTTCAGCAGACATTCCCTGGGAAGCCACCAGCCAAGAAAGCCAGAGAAGCAAGTAGGCCAGCTAATCAGGTAGGAAAGTTTCAGATGTACATTCCCCTTTCTCTCCTCCAAATCAAATCCCCCAAGCTTATTGCCAGTTCCCTAGCAAACTAACTATATGGCCTTTTCTCATTCTCTACTTCACTTTCCCTGGAATTAAACAGATCTTGTTGGGATGCCTTGCTTCCTTCTCTCCTATGCACCTCCTCAGCACTCCCATGTCATGCCCCAACTCCCACTCACTCCCTGCTTCCCCAGTCCGTCTGCATTCCTATGTGTCAGCTCCCAATAACCCCCTTGGTCACTCCTGAAAGGATCCTAGAAGAATTTTCTACAAGGCAGCACACAGCTATCACACTAGTCTAAAAAACAAGAAAGGACAATAGAACACAAGGAAATAATCACCCATTCCAGGAAATAAGACTTGATACTCCTCATCTCAAATTGAAATCATCTCAAAGCCAGAAGCCTAGGTAGCAGTATAAAAATACAATCAACAAGCGCTAGGACAGTGTGTACCATTAGAGCCCAGCAAACCTACCACAGTAGTGCCTGAGTAGTGGAACATAACAGAAGCAAAAGGTAAGACCTTAAAATAGCCTATAAGAATAGAATAGCCATTCTTAAAGAGGTAAAGAGTGAACTGCTTAACAAATATGTGAAAGAACAAAAAAAAAAGTGGAAGAAAATGAAAAAAATAGTTCAAGAACTAAAAGTGAAAATAAAATCAATAAAGAAAACTGAAACTGCGAGAATCCTGTAAACAAAAATTTTAAAGAACCGGAACATGAAACATAGAGGCAAGTTTCACCAATGCAGTGAGGACAGGATAGAAAACAATGGAAACTTTCCAGTTTTATAAGGTCCTATTTATCAATTATTGATCTTAAAGCATGAGTCATTGGAGTTATGTTTAGGAAATTTTCCCCTGTACCAATGAGTTCAAGGCTCTTTCCCATTTTCCCTTCTATTAGAGTCAGCACATCTGGTTTTATGTTGAGGTCCTTGATCAACTTGGATTTGAGTTTAAGATTAGGTCACATGCCCAACAGTAAATTACCAACATAAAACAAATTCAATGGCATCTGTGTAATGGTATCTGGTCTCATAATGTTGTGCCTGTCATATGTTAGTAATTTTATAACTTTATCTTATATTTAAATTTTAAGTTCATACATATACAAATATGAATTACATGTTTTACATATTAATATTAATATATTATTATATACAATTATGTGTATATAATATACATATAATGAACATATATTTATTATGCATTTTATGTATGTGTATATACACACAAATATACACACATACATATAAACAGATACATATATAAATTATATAGTATGGCTTCCAGGTTTGTGTTTTGATACGATTCCAGAACATGTAAATGAATAAGTTTCTGCATCTAAATTTGTTTTTCATGCCTTATCTTGTATTCTACTTCTTCTGTTTGTTTTGTTTCATCATATTCCAATGTGTTCAGTTTGTTTTCTCATTTTATTTTATTTTATTTTATTATTAACCTTTAGAAACCTATTTGTTTTCTAATGAGAGATAGAAGAGTAAGGAGAATTGGGAGGAGTAGAGTGTATGAAAAATATCATCCAGATAGTATGTGAGAAAAATCTATTTTGAATAGAAGAAAAAATAATTAAATTCTCAAGTTCTCAGTCATATTATTTTCAACACCATTGCAGGAAAATATATTACTATATGAACCGTTCTGTATCTATGCTTTAAAAAGACTATTGCACAAGAAATAATAAATAAATACTCTATAAGGTTAAAAGGAACCAATTTAAAAAATAGTTTGTGATGCTCCCAGTACTAAAATGTCCCCATTTGTATTGTTATTACCCTTATGTGTATGCTTCTTCACTCACCTTTAGATTTTAACCGTTTCTTTATTTCTTCCCTTTTCGTCTATTACAGCAAAATTGTTCTCATGTTCCTTTTGTATCCATGTTCTTAACACTGACTGAAATAACGTGACTAGAACTTCCAGCCACCAACACAAATTGGCTAACTATGTCTTAGATTAAAGCTTTCAGGATCATTAGATTTAAATTAATTTCTCTGCTCTGGCACACATACCAATCACACTTTTTAATCAATCACACTGTTCAGTGTACTTCATAAGTTTTTAAGTATAAATATTTAATTCAACAGCCTTTGTCTCTTCCTTTTGCAGACACAGAAGAGATGTCTGGTGTTGCAAATTTCAAGTTTAGAAACATTGGCTGGAATGCAAGACTGATCGATACCTATTTAGTGAGAACTTGTTATGTATTTGTATAATATTATGTATAATATGGTATGGGAGAGACATTTTAGTTACTAAAATATAGCTAATGTCATGATGGTATAACAAATATGGTACTCTCTACATATATTACACAGAAAACAAAGTTGTCTTTAAACTACATTAATAAATATTCTTCTAATTATAGTTCACTATTTTATCATATACAGTAATTCTTGTGTAAGTTAGTTATTATTAGGCTTGCTAGAAAATGTTCATACTAGTATTTGTGATTATTTAAAATTTGTAAAAAGAATCAAGGCCCTGTATGCAAAGCAGTATAGGTGCACATAGGAACTCACAAAGACTGGCTGGTCTCACAGAACCTGCATTGGTGTAAGATTCAGAAGCTATCTCCAGTTGATAACTGCCACAAACCTAAAATTTATTTTCTTGGAGTTATCATACATGATACAAACAAGCAGAAAATGCCCAACATAAAATAAACTCAATAGCATCTTTGACTGTTCTTTGTTGCATAATGTTTTATCCAAACATTATTTATTTATTTATTTATTTATTTATTTATTTATTTACTTACTTACTTTCTGACTTACTTGCTTGCTTGTTCATTATTTTATACATTCTTTGCTTATATAGTACAGATTCCAGTTTCATGTTCTCATGGGATCCCTGTGCTTGTGTACAAAAATATGCGTTTCTGCATCTAAATATGTTTCTTGTGTTTTTTTTCTTTGCCTCTTTTACTTCTCTTTGTTTTATTCAATCTTTTTACACTTTATCTTATTTTTAGATACTTGTTTGTTTTTAAACGAGAGACATAGGAATAAGAGTGGAAGTGGGGATGATCTTGGAGAAGCTGGGGAAGAAGAAAATATCATCTGAATACATTTTATCTAATAAAACCTATTATCAATAAAAGAATAAGTTGATGGTAGTCTAATAATATAATAAATTCATTGCTTTATTGATATTGATTTACAACATATATTTATTCCTTAGTTATTTGATTCTTAGAATCTTCAGCAAAATGTTCCATAGCCATTTCTTTGTCTTCCTTGGTGCTTAATGAATTGCTTTTTCGAGAACTCATGTATGTACACGGTATATATGTATATAAACTTTATGTTTATCTCCTATTTTTAATGAAAATATAATTTTAAAATATTTACATAATTTTATAAGAGGGTATACTGGTATACAACTTTTCACAAAATATAGTCAATAGACATCTAAAAATTCATGCAATAGAAATGTTATTAAATATAATGATTTACTCATACCAAAATTAAATATATTGGGCATAAAAAGTAAATCAATACATCATTACAGAGAAGAAATTTTAAATATGAATAGTGGAAGGAAGAATAACTATCAAAAACTGTTTTTTATTGCATGTAATATAAATTTGTTGACACTAATGTTTGAAAGTTGTATTGGGACAAGATTGCTTCAGCTTCATCAGACTACATGACAGGAATAGGATTTGAGTTTGTGTGTGTGTGTGTGTGTGTGTGTGTGTGTGTGTGTGTGTCTGTGTATAGATGATTCATACATATGCTATTTAGAAAACTTACCAAAAATGTACATTTTGATATTTTTGTTGACAAAGGGAAAAATAAAAATCAGAAAGAATTTTTTCACATAGGAAATATTTATACAACCTGTTTTCTCAAGACTCAGGTAACTATACAGTTGAGGAAATGTTGTAAGAGCCAGAACTACACTTGGATTGCACCAGGTAAACAGTGTCTTTGAGGCACAAAATGGTGGCTCACCTCTGAACACACAGAGACTGTGGCAATGTGCAGGTAACCTGTAAAGTTTTAAGCCAGATGGGTTCTCAACACTGAGATGAGGAAGTGGCACCTAGCTCCCATACCTAACCATGAAACTATTTATATGACAACTCCTCTTGCAGTGGAAAAATTAATTTTTCCTAGTGGATCTTTATTGAGTATATAATCCACACTTAAGGATAGGCTCCATGCCTAGCAGGACATTATTAATACAAAATAAACTCAATGGTGTTTTGGAAGAGAGAAAAGGGGAGGATAATAAAAAGAAGAATAAATTAATGAAAAATAATCTGTTTTGAATCTATGAGATAGATTGTAATCTTTCACGCAACTGAAAAAATGTAGCTATACAGTATAGATCTGAAAATATCCAAGTCAGTATAGCAGTCAGAAATACAGCTCCTAAGCTTCCTTCCACAGCGATTCAATAGAACATTTTGTCTTGACAGCTTAGGTAGAAATGGATTCTATATTTCCTGAGTCTGTCTGGTTGCTGATTGTCAAGTGCGTGGCAGTAAGAGACGACAACCTACAATGGTTACTATGGAAGTAAGTACAAGCATACAGTTGTTAGGTGTATCACATTTTAAAAATAGGGTTGTAGAAGAAATTTAGATTTTTCTGAACTTAATGTGACAAGAGACAGAAGAGGAACCTTTAAAAGAGAATGAGAATAAATTCCCTGTGGAGGAGGATGTGATAAAGATGGCTCAAAGGAAAGAATGGAATGGACTAATAGATCAAGTTAACTGCCCATGTGCAAGAGGATGAGCCCAGAAATTGTAACATAATTTAGTGATGGATTTAATACCTTTTAAAGTGCTAATAGAAAAGCTTAACATACATGTAGAAAAAAGTAGGCACTGGATTTCAGTATTAATCTTACTTTTGCATTGTTTGCGTAACTGACATCATGATTTTCAATGTAGAAAAAGGATATAGGTGGCTGCCCTTTCATTTAAACCAGGACTATTCTGAGATGTTTTTACACATATTTAATTAGAAATGTCATGTATTTATTTTATTTTATTTTATTTTGCTTTTTAGTTGTTAATTTTCTTTTTTCTTTGGTTATAAAATATCATTTTCTCTTCCCTTTCCTCCTTCCAAACGATTCCACATACTCATATTGCTCTTTGTAAGATTCATAGTCTGTTTCCTTCATTAATCATTGTAATATACATCGTGTGTGTGTGTGTGTGTGTGTGTGTGTGTGTGTGTGTGTGTGTGTGTCTATCAGGACTTTTGTTCCAGTAGTGAAAAGAGATTTTTCACAGAAGTTATTATGATATGGTTTCCTATCCTTCCTCCAAGGTCTTCCTCACCCCCACTCCACCAGGATCCACTCCCTCTCTATTATTAAGGAGTTCAATATCTCCAGAAAAAGACCATATGCAATTCCAAACTACAAGGAAAAGACCATCAAACTCAGATTACAACTGGTAAAATTTATTATGACTACTAGCCTAAATCGCCCTTCAGAAAGAGGCACTTTCTTTAAAGGCGGAAAACCACATGAGCTATTTGAAAATGCTAAGATTAGAAAGTCAAGGTATATGGAGTAAACCCCTCCCTACTTCACTTGCAGTCTTCGTATATTTCCTCTCAGAGATGCTAAAAAGTGGATGTACAAAAGAAAAATTTGCTATGATAATACAAAGATTTAGAGACAAGAGATAAAATGTGAAAGAACAGAAAGTGCTTAATGTACCTACAGTACACAGTGAAATTAAGGATCAAGATAGACAATCCATTGAACCTACAGAGTCATCTCTTAATGAAATGTACTCACCTTATGCGAAACTGATACGAAACACCTGTACTATCCAAAATAGGATTATCCTCCAAGACTTGAAAGACTTGAAAGATTAAGCATTGTTAGTACTGGAAACTTGTTTCCAATTACAATGGCTGACACAGTGGTGAGAAGGAGCTGCAATTATGGAAAATTGTAATAGGCCTAAAGGTGGTAATATTACGAAAGACCAGTGGTTTGGTGATCAGTTTGCTGATTTATAACATAAGGTGCAATTTGATGACTCTATGTCATTCACAAACATTATGTAAAGCTATAGAGAGGCTTTTATTGACTTCGTACATAAATTAACATCTTCTATAAACAACTTGATATTTAAACCAGATGTGAGGGGGCTAGTAATTGAAATTTTAACTTTTGAAAATGCAAATGGCAGCCTGCTAATTATGATCAGACTTTTATTATTAGCAGGCTGCCACTTCCCTGATACACCACTCAGATGGTTTTCAGAAGGCTCAGTTTATCAGTCCATCTGAGCCTGAGCCATACTCATTAGTCACATTCTAGAATGCACAGATGCTTCCAGCAATGAAACCCCAGCTACTGTAGAGAGAAACCTCCCTCAGTATATTAGCTTATCACCCAGCAGAAAACAACATGAGCCAAACATTTCCTGTCATCAATCCACAGAGATGCTAGCGAAATCTAAAGCAGGTATTAGAAATCTAACTCATGCTACAAACTGAAGCACTTCACTAGACTTAGTCATAAGTAAAAATCTCACACTATTACCAAAAATTCTGCAGTACAAATTACCCACTGGAGTTCATGGATCTCTACCCTCAAAGATGCCATCAATGGTTTTAGAAAGAAATAGTCTAACACCTAAAGAATACATTGTGAAATAGATGAAGATCTCAGGGGAGAGATTAAGACTATGGGTTACTTAAAAAAAAAAATGTATGCAGTTAAAGTGAGAGGATTGCTCAGTCTTTACAGTTTCCATATATCAAAGCAGCTCCAATGGAAAGAACAGGAGGATTTGGAAGTACTGGAAGACAAGTTTTTTTTTTCTTTTTTTTCTTTTTTTTTGTTTGTTTGTTTGCAAAGTGTTATTAATGACTAGAGACCAAAATTGAAATGAAATGATATTGAAATTGAAGATTTTATGGACACAGGAGCTGATGTAATTATAATCTCATAAGTATCTTGGAATTCACACTAGCCTTTTCAGAAAGTATCTATACATTTTTTTGGGAGAATTTGAATTATATTGTTGTAATTTACTGTAAGTCAAATTAAGTATGTGGGACCAGACAGTTGAATCAGAAGGATAAAACCTTGTGGGACAAGCCCTATAGGGACCACATCTATTATAACAATGGGGAGCTCAGATTAATGTTTCTTTAATCTCAAACAATGGATATTATTTTATCTGACACAGTATATTGACATCTTACATAATATGGCTTGATTTTTTTCTGTGTTTAAATGGCTGAGAAGCCCAGCTATCTGGCATGAAGCTGTGTATGAAATTTGAGTAACTAAATGTCTAGTTTATTTATGGACTCATAAAGATCTAATTGTACATTGATAAACAGAAAGGGGAAATACATTTGGGCACGTTGTTTTATCTGTATTTCCACAGGTGATGAAGGCCTATATGCTCTCTCTAAATTGAAAACAAAATTCCAAGCTGAATAACAGAAGCTTCCACATGAAAGTGATGTTTAACAGAGGGGCAGAAAATGTGAGTAAATTAGTGAAAGATTTGAAAGAATAAATCAGAGATGGGATACTCCCAAACTTCAAGATTACTACACAGGAAAGGGAAGCTACCTAAGAGAATTACAGGGAGTCTGTGCACGTGGAGTTGAGTTAATTCACAAGTTCATGCAGTTTACTGTAGGTTAGTAGAGACAGTTGATGCCAGAGAATGAGAAAGAATCAAAAGATTTGAGTATATTGCCCGAGTTAGTTGAGGTCAAGAAGAGCTATTCAGTGAGAAGCTGAGAGAAGCCAAATTGAATCAGTCAGATAAACAGAAAGTTTGATTACAGTTGTTGTCTTTCTAAGTTTCTTTCTTTCTTGAGTTATGTCTTTCACGTGGAAGCTTCTGTTATTCAGATTGGATTATTTTTTCAATTTTGATAGAACCCATAGGCCTTCATCACCTGTGGAAATATAGATAAAACCACTTGCCCGAATGTATTCGCCCTTTCTGTTTATCAAAGAGGAGTTTGAGCCAGAATGTCTAGATTGAAGCAGCAGTCAGAGTTCAGAAAGAACTAGAAAGGGTAAGCTTATTCAGCAGTAAGACACTACATCAGGTGATTAAAGGCTAATTTTCTCTTGACTTCAGCTTGTGGAAAGGAATTACAGAAAAGCTTAAGCAGTGAAGAAAACAACTAAACCCAGAAAGGTGATAGAAATTTAATTACAAGCAAGGCAATAAGCAAAGTTCTGTGCTTGTTCTTTGACTAATTGTGTTTATTGTCTTGCTTGTTCCTTGACTATTTGCTTCTATTGTATTGCTAGTTCCTCAACCTAGACCTGACCTTAATACTTGCATGTAATTCAACTGATATAAAAGCAAAAAGGAGAAGTGGGGGGGGATGGGATGGGGATTTCTAGGAAGGGGAAATGGAGAAAGGGAATGACATCTGAAATTAAACAAAATATCCAAAAGAAAAAAGAAATGTAATTACATGATGAGATCATCTTGCAAACTCCATCAAACATCAGACCTTGTAGTTTTAGCAATGTGGTTTAAGCTTCAGAATAAAAAATTAACTAGTGTGATTATAGAACATACTTCCTAGCTAAGGATAGCTACAAAGTCCAGATAAGTGACAGGAAAATCTCTGAATAGGTTCTCAGAGAGGCCACTGAATGAAATTCTAAATGTGAAGCCTAAACTGTGCTGAAGCCCCCAGGATGCTGCTGATGTCCAAATTGTGGAATACCTTCTAAAGAAAGCTGCAGAGTGGGTAGAGAACAGAAGAAAGAGAGGTATGTTGTAGTCAAAAAAACTAAAAGGAGTCAGAAATCTGAAGAGTACTTTGACATCCAAATGGAGATGCAGATTTCCAGTTCATCTTGCTACCTTTCAATCTTGCTTTAGTCCAGTATTTCCACACTGTACTGCCCTTCCTTCTGCTGGGAATGCTAATACGTATTCTGTCATTCTCTGTTGGAAGTATGTGATAGTCTTTTTGATTTTTACTTTACAAAGGTTTCAGTTGAGAGAATGTGTGCTGGAGTAATGGCTTAGTGGTTAAGAGCACAGACTACTCTGGAGAGGTCCTGAGTACAATTCCCAGCAACCACATGATGGCTCACAACCATCTTATAATGTGATTTGATGCACTCTTCTAGTATTTATCTGAAGTCACCTGTAGTGTACTCATATAAATTAAAGAGAGAGAGAGAGAGAGAGAGAGAGAGAGAGAGAGAGAGAGAGAGA
>JANHMN010000001.1:232495657-232510859 GCA_030674055.1 Rhabdomys pumilio | reverse complement strand
AGAGAGAGAGAGAGAGAGAGAGAGAGAGAGAGAGAGAGAGAGAGAGAGAGAGATATGAATGAATGATATAGTATCATATCAACTAATCAACTACAAATGGTAATTCAACTTCTTTACTTCCAATCTGTACACCCATTTTTTTCTTCAGTTATCTCATTGCTCTAACTAGGACTTTAAATACTACATTGAATAGGGATAAAGAGTGGAGAGAAGGAACAACCTTGTGTTGTTCCTGATTTTCATGGAATTCTTTGAATTTATGTGGTCACATATTCTACATTGCTACTGGGAATGCTGCTTAGGCCAGTGAAATGGGAGATGCTAGGCTATCTTACCCAGCACCTCCATTGGGTGATTGGGTGATGGGCTTGATGGAAGCACCAATGCACTGCTCAGGGGGTTGAATAATGCAGCTTAGGTTGGGGACCTCAGCCCATATGAGCAATAACACAGGCTGAAGCCTTCTAAGCTGAGGTTCCTTGAGTCCCAGTCATCCAGACACCACTGGAAATCTCAAAGAGGAGTTGGAAAAGGAGGGGGCCCCTGGCCTGAGGATGATGATACCAGGGCCCTGGGAAGAGGGGACTCTGGCTTAGTGATTGTCCATCCAGGAGGGTGGAGGGGCCTTTTGTTGGAGACTTATATGACACAGCTCTGTAAATAAAAGCATTCTCCATGCTCCCCGCTGGGGTTCTTGATGAGAGAGACAGCCCACACTTATCCATACTGTTTATTGACTGTTTATCATGGAAAATGGGTGCATACAACTTCCTCAGGGTGCATACAATTTCCAGAGACTAAATACCTTTTGCAGGAAGGAATGTCTGAAAAGAGAAGCTTACTGGCTAAATCCACAGGGTCCATTTAGATACAGAATTAGCACGAAGAACTGTTTTGATAATTGATCATATCCCTATGTAGGGAGTGTGGTCGTGTGTTCCAGGCCAGGAACCTGGTAGAGAACTGGAAAAAGCCTACTGTCCTCTTATGGGTACTGAAGTCTCTGAACATACTCAACCTTACCAAGTTTCCTGGAATAGTCCACTGTCCCAAATTTCTTTTCTCTTAAATTGAAGTTGTCCAAGGTCTTGCTGTAAAATGCCTTTAGTATGTTCAAGAATGTGCCTTGTATCTATAATCTCTACATGAATTTTAGCATTAAGAGATGTTAAAGGACTTTTCTACAACTAATGAGATGATCATGTGTTCAGATTTTTTAAATTCAGTTTGTTCATAAGATGAATTAATCTTATTGATGTACATATGTTAAATAATTTCATGTCTGAGATGAAGCCTACTTGATCATGGTTGATAGTTTTTTTGACATGTTTATGGATTTGCGTTGCAAGAATTTTGTCGGGAAATTTTGCATCTCTGTATATAAAGGGAAACTGATCTGTAATTATTTATTTATTTATTTTTGTTGTTATATCTTTATGTGTTTGGGCATCAGGTAAATGGAATCTCATGAGTTGTGCAATGTTCCTTTTGTTTCTTTTTGTGGAATAATTGAGAAATACTCATATTATCACTTATTTCAAGGGGTGGCATAATTCTGTACTAAAATAATTTATCCCTGGGAGGTTTGTTTCTGTTTTCTTTGTTTGTTTGGTTTTTTTTATTTATTTATTTCATTGAGAGAATTTAATGACGGCTTCTGATTCACTGTGTGCTAAAGATTTGTATATCTGATCTTGGTTTAACTTTAAAAAGTTATATGCATCGAAAAAAAAGACATTCTATTAGATTTTCAAATTCAGTTGAAAGTTTTTAAAGGTGTTTAATGTGCATGCATATAATTCTTTGAATTTCTTCATGTCTGTTGTGTCTGTTGTTATGTCCTACTTTGCCTTTTTAATTTTGTTAATTTTCATATTTTCTTTTTGACTTTTAGTTAATTTGGATAAAGGTTTGTCTGTCTCAATGATATTCTAAAATAACCAATTCTATGTTTTATTCATTCTTTGTATTTATTTATTTATTTATTTATTTATTTATTTATTTATTTATTTAATTTATTTTTTGGTTTTTCGAGACAGGGTTTCTCTGAGTAGCCCTGGCTGTCCTTGAACTCACCCTGTAGACCAGGCTGGCCTCGAACTCAGAAATCTGCCTGCCTCTGCCTCCCAAGTGCTGGGATTAAAGGCGTGCACCACCACCGCTCGGCTTTTTTATTTTTTGTTTCTATTTCATTGTTTTTAGCACAACATTTGACTGTTTCTTATTGTATATATCTGTTTGGTATGATTTTTTTTGTTGTTGTTCTAGAGCTTCCAGGTTTTCTCTTCAGTTACTAATATAAGATTTCTCCAAATTTATTTTACTTTAATTTTTAATGAAATTTTTAAATAAAATTTTAATTTTTAATAGCTTAGGTTTACTATGAATTTGCTACTTAAAAGCACCTATGTGGTGTTCCACACATGTTTGGGGTATTGTTTATTTGTTTTTATTCAATTTTAGAAGGTCTTTATTTATATCTTGACACATTTCTTATTTGGAAGAGAGTTGTTCACTTTTCATGAATTCCCTAGCTTTCTGTTGTTTATGTTGGTGTTGATATGCAGTTTTAATTTGTGGTGGTCAGTTAGGATGCAAGGCATTATTTCAAATCTTTTATGTCTGGTGAAGCTTGCTTTGTGTATGAACATAGATTCAAATTTTAGAAATTTCCTGCCTGTGTCTATTCTGGCACTACTTCTTAGAAGAAGGCAGTGAAGGGGTACAGAGTCAGTGGTCAAGGCCAAAGTTTAATTATCTTGGCCATTCTTCGGTCTATAACTCTTTGCTATCCTATAGCCAAAAGCTCTTGGTTTCTGGTAATAAACTCTTTCTGCTAGTAGCAGGTGATTAGTCAAACAGCTTTGTTACCAGGATTTTTTCTCTCTTGCTTAAACGCTCAGCACTGGCCTGTCCAAGAGTCATGGAACTCATTAACTTCTTGTGAGCCAGACAGAAAAGAAATGAAGAGAAAAAAATCCTCCCTCCCTCCCTCTCTCCCTCCCTCCCTCCCTCCCTCCCTCCCTCCCTCCCTCCCTCCCACCCTCCTTCCCTCCCCCTCCCCCCTCCCTCCCTCCCCCCCCCCTCCCTCTCTCTCTCTCTCTCTCTCTCTCTCTCTCTCTCTCTCTCTCTCTCTCTCTCTCTTATTTATACACATTCTAGTGGGGCCTAACCACCATCTGTCTCATCAGTTCCACAAGTGTTCATGCATACTTACTGGCAAATAACTATACCTCCATATACATATGTACATTGGTGAGTAGAGCAAAAGCTCCAATAAGCAAGAGGCTGCAATGAGCAAGCAGGAATGCAGAAAAAATTCATTCATCCTGGATGAAAAAGTAGCTCTAACCTTTACTGCTGAGAGAGATTTTTTTTTAACCTTTTGAATGCTGAAAGTAAAAAAAGCGTTTCCCCTATTGTTGTTCTTAATTCTTATTCTTTCTCAAGAAAATTGATCATATGGATTTGCTAAGCATCTTTATATGCCATAAGTTTATAGCAAGTTTAATATACTAATTCAAGTCACAAATTAATAAGGAGCTACAACAGAAATGTTTACATGTGTTTCCCATTAAGACCAGTACCTGCCTAAACAATCATTATCTGTTATTAGCTCTAGAAGTTCATTAAAAGTTTAAAACACTAATTCTTATGACATATGTTAGCATGGTTTTATCAGGAAACAAATCATCTATTTTGTATCTCATTATCTTTGAAGTTATTTTTTTTTATAAATAAATTAGTCAGTATTTTATTTTCTGTCCTTGCAAATACAGTAAATTGTCCATTCCCAGTTTATTTCCTTTAGTTACCAGATAGTGGTCTCTCAGCTAAGTTAGAAGGAATATTCTTCCCGATCATAAATTTACTCCAATTTATTATACTAGTGCAATTAGCCTGTGACACATGAACTTTTACAGAGCCTTATTTGCAGCTTTTCAGAGAGCTGGTAGATATTTATATAAATTTAGGGATTCTGTAAAATCATTATCAGGAATGATGAAATCATTAATTTGTCTACATACCATTGCTATAAGAGAATACATCTTCATTGACCTGTAAGAAATTTGTCCAGTAGGGTGGGATAATGCCCAGGAATAATTAGTCTATATAAAAATGACAAGAAAGGAATATCAATAGCAAGAATCAATCCTAGGACAAAAATCTGTGAGGGCCCTGCTATTCAGAGTTTAACTATCATAGCCATGCAAAGCAGTGGGCCATTTCTAGAAAACTTACTTACATGCCTTTAGCCTTTCCTAGATGGCTACTGGCAAAATCCATGAAGTGCTAATGTGCAAGTAAAACTTTTTTGAGCATGGATAAAATGTATATATGCTATTCTGTAAATATCTTTTAGGTTCATTTTTTTTATGCAGTGATCTGAATAAAAATGGCTCCAAAGGCTCATTTTGAATGATTTCTCATCAGGAGTGTCACTGCTTGAGGAAGATTAGGAGTTGTGGCTTTTTTTTTTTTTTTTTTTTGGAATAGTCTTGGCTTTATTGGAGGAAGTAGATCACTGGTGGTAGACTTTGAGTTTTCAAAAACTTAAGTCAAGCCTTAGTGCCTCTTTCTACCTTAGTGCCTCTTTCTTACTTCTGCCAATGGATCTGAATGTAGAATTCTCAGCTACTTCTCTAGCACCATATCTGTGTGCATTCTGCAATGTTTGTTATCATGACTATAATGGACTAAATCACTATAAACTGCAAGTAAGTTCCAATTAATTGTTTTCATTTATAAGAATTGCCATGGTCGTTAAATTTTCATAGCAAAAGAGCACTAAGAGTATTTATAATGTCAGTTTGTTCCTATATTTCTCTATTTAGCTTTTGTCGGGAAAAGCTGTCTATTGTTGAGAATGAGACATAGCCGTCTCCCACATTGGTGTGTGAGTATCAATGTGAGATTTTTTGTGTAGCAGTCTTGTGTTTATTTGCTTGTTTGCTTATTTGTTTGTCTTTTATATACTCGTGTATTCTTGTGTTTGGTGAATGGAGGGTAGGAATTGTAATCAATTTGGTGTTTTTTTCCCCTTTGGTGAATATGAAGTGTGCTCCTCTACATCTTCAGATTAGTTTGGCTTGAAGTATATTTTGTCACATATTATAATAGCTACACCAGTTAGCTCTTTCAATCCATTCCTTTGAATATAGATTTCCATTACTCCAAGATGATGTCTATCCTTGATTTAAGGGGTGTTTCTTGTGTACAGCAAAAAGATGGATTCTGTTTTCATATATATTGTTAGTCTGTGTCTTTTTATTTTGGAATTAAGACAATTGATATTGAATGATAGCAATGATCAGTGTTTATTAATTTTTGTTATGTTGTTATTGTAGTGTCTGTGCATCCCTGCTGGTTTGATTTTGTGGATTGAAATTATATATTCCTTTTATATTCTTGGGTGCTTATATGAAGGTAGGGAGTTTTCTCTACAAAATAGTTTTCTCTAATTTGATTGTTCAAAATCTGTTACAAAATGGCATGCATAGAAATATAGCATTCTGAAAAGCTGTTATGGAAAATTGTAAAATCTAAATTGTCAAATGAGTAGGGTTATTATGTGATCAGGAATTATGTTTTATATTAGCTACATCGTGCTGCTGTAGCAATGTCCACAACTTGGATATCTTACAAAGAGAAATTAATTTATTTATTTTACATCTGCAACTCAAGGATCAAGTTGTTAACAGGGTTACTTTTCCTCCTCGCTTCCACAACTGAATCTTCCATTAGCTCTCTTCATCTTACTAGACTTACATATCCTTATACCAGAATAATGGTTACTTCATCCTAGTTTTTACCTTCACATTTTATGTTTACTTTGTCACAGTATTAGTGATTGGTTAATGTTTATTCACACATGAACATGGAACATATTTTCCACACAACTCCAGTATGACCTCATCTTATTTAAATACACTTATAGTAAAAAATGAACCCATTCCCAAACAAGTTCTCAAAAGGAGACACTGAGAATTAGGATAAGACTTACCACTTGAGAAACATAATGCATTACATCTCAGCTGAATGTGACACATGCCAGGAGTAATAAACTTTTCTTCTAGACAATCTTTGGCTGCCCCATTCATTTGCAAATTATTTTAGCTTCTATTCTCTTTCTTCTTCTTTGCAATAGAAACATATTAGGTCTTATTTCTCTAACCCTTTTGTCCTTGTTCAAGGATTTGCTAAAAACCACTAAATCAATTCAGAGATTTAGAAAGAACTCCATGTTGAGACTTTAGATTTGGTCTGTTTTTTGAAACTCAGTGTTTAGTGACCTTTGATGGCAGATTTTTATCTTGCATTGATTGTTTCTTCAACATGGAATATCTCAGAATATCTCATGTCTTACGGTTATTTCCACTGCCTTTTGTTCAATAATTTTCTCACTCAATTTCCTTTTTGAAATGCTATCTTAAACACAGATCACCAGACCAGTGGACATTAAATTCATTTGATCACCTGCTATAAAAGTCACATTATTGCTTTGGAAAATATTCATTAAACATTGTTGTGTAGAACTTGTTTCTCTTCTTCTTATGTGTTTAAATATTTGTACTCCTGTGCCATTTATATGACTGATAATTTTAGATTTAGAAGTTACTATTCAGGCTAGCTTCAAACTCATAGTCCTCCTCTCTCTGCCTCTTTCAGCATATCCTATGCTTGTGAACCCCAAAACTGGACCTAGTTTTTCCAGCACATATGTAGCAGATGTGCAGCTTGATCATCACATGGGTTATGAACAACTGGAATTAGGGGCTATCTCAAAAGCTGTTGCCTCTATATGGAATAAGTTCTACTAGTTGGGCTGCCTTGGACTCAGTGGGAGAGGAAGCACCTAGCCTAGCAGAGACTTGAATTGGCAGGGTATGGAGGTACCTAAGAGGAGAGAGTCTCTCTTGTTAAGATGAGAAGGGGAGAGGGGATGAAGGAAGGAATGTGGAAAGGGGTGATTAGGAGGAGGATACTGATTAGAATGTAAAGTGATATATATATATATATATATATATATATATATATATATATATATATAGTCCAAATATTAGACAAAAAAAAAGGAAAGTATAAAATTTAATTAGTTGATGTAGAAGGATTTCTCATCTTTCTTCTAAAAAAATATTAATGGTCTTGGGGAGAAAGGCTTAGTAAAAGGCTCTTCAGTTCAAGAACCACAAAATGAGTTCAATGCCATTTTGTAGCACATTTTCTGAGCCCTTACTTCAACAAAACATAAAAAAGTGCTGAGTAAAGCTCAGCTTTCAAAGGTTTATTTGTTCCTAATAAGTAGTAAAGAGTAAAGAAATACAGAAATAAATTACAAATTTAAATCATCTAACTTTACAATGTTTTACTTCATAAACTACCAAAAATCCAAAAAAAAAAAAAAAAAAACAATAAAATACGAATCTATGAAAGATCTAGCATTACAGTGAGCATACGATCTTAAGATTAAAAGGCAAAGGATTACAAGAGTTTAGAAACCAGTAGTGAGAATGACTTTCTAATTATCTGGGAAATGTGAAGATATAGTGTGAATTTTTTTTTAAAAAAAGTATTGTTTATGTTTGGAGAAGTTATTTGAGTATTTTGTTTCCTAACATTAAATAAAAATTTAAAAATTGATTCAACGATGAAGGGACCACATGAATAATTTTTCAAATGAGAAAAAATTATGAAAATAAATTCATTTTATGGAAGGGCAAAAGTGTTCTAGCAAGAAAATCAAGGTCCAATTATGTTTATGTGTTGAATAAAAATGAACACAATTCTGTTGTCATTGTGAGAAAGACAAATAGATCATGTCAAGGCACTTAGCTTTCTTTCTTTCATGGCTTCCATATTCATTACAAGCGAATTAAACTGTTTTAATACAGAATCTAACAGTTGTAATTTTACAAGGATTTGTTAGTGTTTTGAAGCTAGAACATCTTCTATATAATCATATTTTGAAAATTAAGTACCTAATTTAAATTTTTATTGGAAGCCTATAGAGCCACTAGGAGGAGGAGCTTTATTTCTGAAAGGACGAGTCTGCTCAAAGATTTTTGAAATCTACTATCTACTAGCTATTATTTTATTCTTTGTTTATGAAGATTTTTGAAATCTACTATCTACTAGCTATTATTTTATTCTTTGTTTATGTTCTCATGTTACTATTGTATTCATTCTGAAACTTTCTTCTGCCTTTCAACATCATATTATTTATTTTCTTTATAATAATAAAATTTGATCTTGTATATAAAAGCTAACTAATTTAGTAGCATTACATAGCAATGAGATGTCTCTGGCAGTAGTTCTGTCTTTAGCATGATTCTATTATTTAACCCATGACATTCTTTGCAAATATTGTAATTTGTTGCTAAATAGGCTAATGAGAATAATTAACTGAGCAAAAATGCTTACAGTATATATGCTACACTTAAATTGATTATTATTTAAGAAAAATGAAAAACAATTGTAGTTCTTTTTTGAATGGCAAGTAAATTTAGAAAAAATAATCTTTTGAACAACAAAAAAATCTACATCAAAATTTTTATTTGAAATATTTAAATAATATTTGTTAAATATCTTTTTTTAATTCAAGAATTTTTTTAAAAATATATGCAAACATCATCCATTTAAACTAAGATATTTTAATTGCATACTAATTTAATACATATTATTTTATGAGCTTATATTATTTGATGAGGGTGTCAATATATTATTTTTCTACAAGAATAGACATGATTAAAACAAGTTTTACTTGTTTTATAAGTCAGCTTATTGCAAATAAAAATATTTAACTTAGGCATAGACAAAAACAAATAATAAAAGAGTAAACCTAAAGGATACAATAATTTTAATTATGGCTTTTTAGCAATGAATTATTTGTAATAATTTTCACACTAGATATTCATATTCATCTCAGGTTTTTGAAAGTTTCATTCTTGTAAATGCACTAATTTGAGTGTATATATTATTTAAGCCCTAAGTGGAAATATTTATCTTATAATAGCCAGTATCTGAATTTTCAAATTTGAAGACCTGAGAAGGGAAATACAAAAACAGGCTTTATTTAACAGGCAGTGAAATTACTACTGATTAGGTTTAATTTGATTTTGGTATTTGAAATTAAAATTAAATGACTAATTCTGCTTCTGTAAACTATAAATTTCTAGTTACCTCAGAAAAGCATGCCAACATACAGAAACCATAAACTCTTAAGGTTGTAGTTCATTGGAAACTATATTATATCTCTTACTACCTGAAAATATTTGGATATCAAATAAACCAAATGATGTTTAGATTGCACCAAATAGGCACTTCAAACATTCACAATTAAAAAAAAAAATAACCTGTCATAAAAATCACTAACATGCTTCTTGTCTGCCCTTGTACCCAGGTACTTGCAGAGCAGAGCACTGCACCATACCCCAAAGCTTTATCTGCCTACTATAAAGTCTACTCCAACATGGAGCATTCAGGCCAATCAATATCAAAGACAACTAGAAGGCAAAAGGCAAGCACAAGAACGTGATCAGCAGAAGCCAATACAGTACGGCACCATTAGGACACAAACCTCCTACTGTTAGCCCTGGATATCCTAACATACCTGAAGAACAAGAATGTGACCAAATTCTCATCTCAGGAAGATGAGAGTGGCCTTTAAAGATGATACAAATAATTTCCTTAATGAAATACAGGAAAACACAATCAAACACGTAGAAACACTTTGGGATGAAACAAATAAGTTTCTTAAAGAAGTATAGGAAAATACAACCATACAGACAAAGGAAGTGCATAAAATGATCAAAGACCTAAAAATGGAAATAGAAGATATAAAAAAAAAAATACACATGGTGGTAAACCTGAATATGAAAAAACTAGGAAAGGGAACAAGAAATATAGACTCAAGCATCCCCAACATAATGTAAGAGATGGGAGAATCTTGGGAATACAAAATATCATAGAAGGAATGGATACATGTTTTCCTCTATTTATTGGTTATTTTATTTATTTACATTTCAAATGTTATCCCCCTTCCCAGGTTTCCCCTTCCCCAAACCCCTATCTCATTCTCCTTCCCCCTGCTTCTATGAAAGAGCTCACCCACCCAATCACCCACTCCTGCCTCACCAACCTAGCATTCCCCTACATTGGTGCATTGAGTCTCCACAGGACCAAGGGCCTTTCCTCCTATTGATGCCATATAAAGCAATCCTCTGCTGTATATGCAGCTGGAGCCATGAGCCCCTCCATGTGTATTTAAAGAAACTTCAAATCACTGAAGAAAGAAATGGAAGAAAATGTCAATCTTTGGATTGCAGATCTCCCATGCTCATAGATTAGTCGGATTAACATAGTGAAATTGGCCGTCTTATCAAAAGCAATCTAAAGATTTAATGCAATCCCCATCAAAATTCCAACACTTTTTTTTATTTTTTTTACAGACATTGAAAGAGCAATTCTCAACTTCATATGGAAAAACAAAATCCCAGGATAGCCAAAATAGTACAGGTCAATAAAAAGAACCTCTGGAGGAATTTCCATCTTGGACCCCAAGCTGTATAGAGCAATAGTGATAAAAACTGCATGGTATTGGTCCAGAAACAGAGAAGTTGATAAATGGAATAGAATCGAAGACCTAGAAATAAACCCAGACACTTATGAACACTGGATTTTTGACAAAAATTCCAAAACAATACAATGGAAAAAAAGGAAGAATTTTTTACAAATAGTGCTAGTCTAACAATGTCTATACATATAGTAGAATGGAAATAGATCCATATTTCTCACCCTACACCCTACACAAAAGTCCAGCCCTAGTGGATTAGGGACTTCAACATAAAATGACATACAACAAACCCAATAGAAGAGAGATGGTGAAAGAGCCTTGAATGACTTGGTACGAGAGAAAATTTCTTGAACAGAACACCAATGTCTCAGGCTTTAAGGTCAACAATTGATACATGGGACTTCAGGAAACTAAAAAGCTTCTGACTTATTGTCAATAGGTCAAATCAGCAACCTATAGATTGCAAAAAGATCTTTACCAACTGTACATCTGAAAAAGGGCAAATATCCAAAATATATACATAACACATGAAGTTAAACTCCAAATCACAAAATAACCCAATTAAATAATGGGGGAAAAAACTAACCAGAAAATTCTCAACAAAGGCATCTAGAATGACCATAAAGAAATGTTCAAAATCTTTAATAGTCAGGGAAATGCAAATCAAAAGTACTCTGAGATTCTATCTTACACCAACCAAAATGGCTAAGATCAAAACCTCAATGGACAGCACATGATGGCAAGGATGTGGAGAAAGGGGAACACTTCTCCATTGCTAGTGGGACTACAAATACATACGATCACTCTGGAAATCAATCTAGTGGTTTCTCAAAAAAATTGGAAATATTTCTACCTCAAGACAAAGGATAATTACTTCAGGGCACATACCCAAACAATGCTCCAGCATACCCCAAGGACATGGGTCCCAGTACATTCATAGCTGCTTTATTCATAATAGCCAGAAACTGGAAGCCACCCAGCTGTATCTCAACCTAAAAATGAATACAGAAAATATGGAACATGTACCCCATGAAATACTACACAGTTATTAAAAATAGGGACATCATGTATTTTGCAAGCATTGGATGGAACTAGAAAATATAATCCTGAGTGCGTTAACTCAGACCCAAAAGGACATGCAAGGTATGTACTCACCAATAGGTGGATATTAGCTATCAAGTACAGAATGCCTATAATATAACCCAGAAACCAAAAGAAGTTAAACAAGTAGAAAGGCCCAAGCAAGGATGCTTGAATCACACTTAGAAGATAGTCATAGGAGGCAATAAAGGAACTTGGGAGAGGTGAGATGGGAGGGCAATGGGGAGCCAGCTACAGGAGAGAGGCCCAGAGGGACAAGAGAATGAATGGAAATCCCCAACTACCTGGGTTGGAGGTAAGGGCGAACCTCTAGGAAGTCTCAGAGATCTGGGATAGGGGAGGCTTTCAGTAGTCAATGAAGATTCCTAATAGTGAGAATAAGGAACTTGAAGATGCTGCTTCCTATAGCCAGGTAAGACCCCCAGTGAAAGGATAGAGAAACCACCCCATCCAAAAATATTCAACATAAAATTTGTACTGTCTCAAAGAAATGTAGGGATGTAGCAGAAACCAAAGGAAACGTCAATCAATAACTGGTCAAACTCGAAATCCATCCAGGGAGCAAGCACCAATTCCTGACATTATTAATGATACTCTGTAATGCTTGCAGAAAGGAGCCTAATTTAACTGTCCTCTGAGAAGCTGTACTCTGCAGCAGATAAAAGCAGAAGCAGATACCCAGAGTGAAACATTAGAAGGGGGTTGGGGACATTTATGTAAGAATTTGGGGAAAGGTTGAAGGCCCAGAAATGATTGGAAACCTCACAAGATGTTCAATTGTGTCAACAAACCTGGACCCCTGTGAGTTCTCAGAATCTGAGGTCACTGGCAAATATATGACAGGCAGACAACTCAGTCTTCAGGCTGCCATGTCTAGCCTCAATGGAATAGGATATGCCTGATCTGACAGAGTTTTCATGTACTAGTACAGGGAGATACCCAGGGTGGGTTATATGCTCTCATAGGAGAAAGGGTACAGGCAGGGAGGGGAGGCACGCTGTGAAAGAGGGTACCAAGAGGGGGAGAAGTGTTTGGGATAATAATTAAATAATTAGTTAATTATTTAAAAAATAGGAGAAATACAAATTTAGAGCTGCCTCCTAAAAATGTATGTGGAAATGAAAATGCTTTCTGAAAAGGAATATCAAGCACTTCTAAAAAGACCTTGGGAAGGTGAGAAGTTATCTTTTCAGAGAGGGGGGAAGAAGAGACAGAGATAGAGACAAAGAGAGACAGAGACAGAGACAAATATAGAGGGATACAGAGAGAGAGAGAGAGAGAGAGAGAGAGAGAGAGAGAGAGGACAGACAGACAGACAGACTGACTGACTGACTGACTGACTGACTGACTGACTGACTGACTGAGACAGAGAATTTATGGTTCTTTACACAGAGAATCCATGGTTCTTCTTCTTCTTCTTTTTTTTTTTTTTTTTTTTAACTATTAAAGCCACCATGTTGTTCCTAGTTGGCAAATCTAAGACATTTCAATAGAAACTATGTTGGATAGATAAGAAGTATTGAAATCAGGTAGTTTTGCTGCTTGTCTAAAAGTTCTGTGATTATCTTAATAGGACAAATTTTATTCTGTAGTCCAAAAGTGAACTTAAATGATAACTGTAATATATAATTACTGTCTTCTGTGGTGAGTGCCTGGTAGGCAGCCATTTTGTATTATTTCACTGATACCAACTTGAAGAATAAGTAGAGAAAGCTGACTGGCCATGCAGTAATTTGTATGCTTGTCTCACTCTTCAACACTGTTCCTCAGTGTATGAAGACAGCTTCCAAAAAATTCTTGAGCAATCCACATATCACTGAACTGATTGTTCCATGCCCCGAGGCCGCAGATTTGCAGAATATCTCTCTTTGACAGTAAGTTCTGGTATTTTTGTTTAAGATTACTCTGTCACTAGTTATCTCACTTCACAGGAAAGGGATAGGTCTTCTTTTTCATCTTGTATGGAATTAAAGAAACAGGAACCAATCAACATTAGGCAGCACAGCCATCTCTGCATGTCACAACCCCCACCAAGGCCCTAAGATAAAGATGTTCAGTTGTGCAAATTTCCACTCTTCTAATAATAGTGCAGGTCAAGTTAGTTCAATGTTATAATCCAAAAAATATTTCACTCCATGTGAAGTGTAGCTTAGGAATAACCCATGCCACTATGTTGGGTGACAAACCATGGTAACTCTGTTTTGACCTTTCCAGCATTTGTTTCCTGTCCCTCCCATGCCTCATGGCACACAGTCATAGAACAATAGTAGCAATATTATACTTTTTCATTGCTTCTTGGATTTTCTTAAGAAGGACCAGTTCAGCTTTCCAAGTCTAAGACCAAGTTGTTTGATGACAGCTGTCTAATACAAGTAGCATAGGAGAATCAAGCATAAAACTGTCCATCACCTCTATTTAACTGGGAATTGGCTTTATTCTTTGTTTTCCAATCAAAGCAATGTGGTTCATATCATATAGAAAAAGTTATTATTGAACTCTGTGTGGATTTCTACATTTTTTTCATGAGTGAGATACTGAGGAAATACCGCAAAGCATATTTCTGATTAAAAAATGACCTAAAAAATGCTCCAACAATATAACAAGGACACATGCTACACTATGTTCATAGCAGCCTTATTTATAATAGCCAGAATCTGGAAAGAACCCAGATGTCCTTCAACAGAGGAATGGGTACAGAAAATATGCTACATTTATACAATGAAGTACTACTGAGCAATTAAAATCAATGGCTTCATGAAATTCACAGGCAAATGTATAAAACTAGAAAATATCCTAAGTGAGGTAACCCAGTCACAAAAGAACACACATGGTATGTACTCACTGATAAGTGCATGTGAGACAAAACGCTTGGAATATCCACCATACAACTTCAAAGTTCTTATGGAATATCAGTTGAAGTTTCTGTATAAAAACCACAATTGGGACAATATATCCATCTAGATTTTAATATTTAATGCACTGTATTGTTTCATAAGTTGGTTCATGTTTTCACTTGATTTCTACCCAGATTGTTATAAAACTTCAATTTATATGTTTAACTGGAAATAGTTTATATATTTTGTTTATAGAAAAATTTGGAATTTTTATCTAAGAGGCTGTAAAGCTAGCCACATGTTTTTATGTTTTATGTACATAACTACTCTATTAGGCTAAGTGGAGGTAAATTCTTCTATACTGTGGTTTTACATTATAAAAATAATCTTATTCAATACCTTCTCCATATTAGGTGAACTAACAAGGACTTTTGAGAGATTGGTGAAGTAAATGGAATGTAATTTCAATTTCAATGATTCAGGATGGTGTGGCTGCTCTGTGTGTGTGTAGGGGGCTGTAGAATTATAATTAAATTAGCAATCTTAACCTAGTAATTCTGTATCAGACATCGTTATCCCCAAACTATAATTCAAGCTACCTTAGAGTAAAAACAAATGTCTACCTGATAGGAGTAAAAAAAAGAGAGAGAGAGAGAGAGAGAGAGAGAGAGAGAGAGAGAGAGAGAGAGAGAGA
>JANHMN010000001.1:232482006-232495647 GCA_030674055.1 Rhabdomys pumilio | reverse complement strand
AGAGAGAGAGAGAGAGAGAGAGAGAGAGAGAGAGAGAGAGAGAGAGAAATTCTATAAATCCACATTTTCTTTGTAGCAAGACTGAGTAGTTCAGCTCACAGGTTCATTTCAGTGTTCAAGGACATGAAATGAGTGTTTAGATTCTGTGGAACTGAATACTGGACATAACTGCATATTGTGAGAAGTACCAATTTAGGGATTTAATGTCTTATACTAGAGTAATGGTATAAAGAAAATGATCCTACAAATAAAGAAAAACTCTCATAACCATAATTTTCTCAATTGCTAAACAGTTAAAACAGCCCTAACTTCACGTGAATTGGTAAGGGTCTTGTAGAATTAGATGTATACTTACACCTCATGCTAGACATATATAACTCCATCCCATATATACCCATATGTGACCAAAGATATCAGATTCATCAAGACTCTACTATAAATGGGGAAGGTGCTTCATACTAGTTACATATTCAATTTCCAAATCTTTCTGACTAGAGTCATTATATCTGATATTGTAACAGAAACATTTAGAATTAATAGATTTTTTAATACAATTTAAGTCATGCATACTCTTCTCATGTCTTAGCTATACTCATCACCAATTTGAAGCGAGAGTGAACTGGCATTGCTAATCCCATACTAGATACTCAATAAACATACTCACTGAATCAGAAAATATGTTCATTATACTGTACTTTATAGCTAAGCCTAATAAAATTTTGCATTAAGAAAGAATCTATGCCTGGATAATAACTGTTTGCACATTAAAATTTTGGATCAAACTGAGTCTCTGATGTAAAATAAAAGGCTTATAGGGTTGAAACTTCATTCTTAGATTCCCTAAGTGACTTGAGCAAAATTGCTTTATGAAGTTCTCGTTAGATCGACTAAACTTTTAGACATGATTTTTTTTTATGACCTTGGGACTTCAAGTCTTCTCTTTCTTAAAGTATTATTGTGTCAAGTTGTAACTGCAAATTTTTATTTGCTCTTATGAGATGTACATTTTCAAAACAGAATATATATCTAGGGCAGTGTGTGCTCTCACATACTAATTATGTATTACTTTATGTACCATTAATGAGCTAGAATTCATTTTTGGGTAAGTTAATACTAATATTCAATACACATATCAGATATTCTTCTTCATCTCTATGATTGATCTTTATTATCTTATATGTAAACTGTAGTTCTCACTTTATATTTAAACTATGAAATCTAAATTTACTTAAAAGTTATTTTCTGGAAATCAAAGTTAGTCTAAAGTTTCAACTTTCATAGAAAACTCTGCGTTTCTATATCCTAAAGTCTTACATGGGTAAGTAAGAAAGATACTAAAAATGTTATTAGATAATAGATTGAGTCTTTCTGTAGTAAAAGTTTAAAACATCCAAAATGTAAAGAAATCATGAATATATTTAACTAGAAACTTCTCTTGAAAATACTTCTAGGATACTCCAATAGAAAACTTTGGTTCTGGGAATATTTCATCTTTATTCATGGATCTTGCCTTCAAATATTAAAAAAATATTGTATTAGTTTATGTTCCCAGCCTGAACACTCTGAAACTACAGCCATATAGCAAAGTAAAAAGAAAGAAATCATTTTTGAAGCAGAGTATTAAATATTATGAGTGTGCCTGAAGGTTCTTCTCACCTTAACACAAATAATTGTCAGAACATCTCTTTTTATTAAGAAATTCTCATGATCTCTTATGCCAAATAATTTTAAATGAATTTATCTCAGAGAGCTGGAAGCACTCTTCACTCTTAGTCTGAGTTTCAGGTTGGATCTGACCTTGGCTTTTTATTGCAGCTACCTTCTTATCAAGACTGAATTTAGCATCTATGTTTGCTGACTCCTCATGCGCAGCTCTACCAAGGTTCCTGTCTACAGCTGATTTCTATTACCTCTGACTGTGCTGTGTCGTGTACCAGTTTTCTGACATCTACCCTGCTTGATATGAGCCCTCGCTACAATACCACTGCTTATTTTTAGCAGACACCTTATGTTCTCTATGTACAGATTACCTGCAGACTGTTTTCCTCACCTTGCCCTCTTGTAACTGATATCATCAGTTAACAGAAAGACAAACTGAGCAGAAATTGAAGAGTTTCCATGAGGTTCTCTGAACTCATCTATCCTAATCTGATGGAAACTGAATCTATTGACCTTCAAGTCTAACATACAGGTCTTTGGCTCTTTTCTCAGAAACTAGATCTGACTTCAGTGTATAAATTTCCACGGATCTATAGTGATTTTTCTCTAAAAAATAAAGCAATATTTAAAGAGAGTATCTGAAATTCTGGCTACTATTAAGGAAATGAAGATGAATGTTCACAAAATCATTTTCTATAAAATTATTGTATTCATATTTCCTCTCATGTTGATTTTTCAAGTGTCTATAAATTACAGTAAATCTACTTTGATACAAAAAGTTGATCTACCCCTTTTCATAAATTTTGTTAATTTTTGTAGAGCCTGCTATCCATGATGTAGATAAATGCTTCTAAAAATTCTGATAAGAATGTCTTACATAAAATTACATTTCTGGCATCTCTTAAATCCCATGTTGATTCATTGTATTCTTCTTATTTTCATTTTAAAAGTCACTCGTAAGAGTTTTATGAGGAAAAAAGAACAGAAAATCAATTAAGTACATTTATCAGAGTAAATTCTCGTGTGTTCTTGTGTGTGTGTGTGTGTGTGTTTAAATGCATTATTCACTTTTACTGGAGAGATATATTTTAATTCATGACGGTTTTATGCAAATCACGACGTGATAAAACATTTTTTCTACATTTCTGAATTTTAAAAATCACTGGAACAATACTTAGATGTCATCTTTTAAAGAAACAAATTTCATTCTTTGCAATTCATTGAGTCAAAAAAGTGTTGTCTATTAAATGTTAATATCATAAGCTAATGTTTCTCTTGAGAAATATTTAAACTGAGTCCTTTTACAGTTCTTTATCAAAGAGTTTAATTTAATACTCTGAAAGTTTTAGAAAGTTTCAGAAGAGATTCACTTACACAAAGAGTAAAGAAGCAATATTTTAGCAATGTAAATGTACAATTATTAAATATCAGGATATTTATCTTCATTTAATTGCTTAGACTTTATGAAAATTCTATACAATTCTATTGTATATTTTTGTTTTTTGTTTTTTGTTTTTTGTTTTTTGTTTTTTGTTTTTGTTTTTTGTTTTTGTTTTTGTTTTTGTTTTATTTTGTGACAGGGTTTCTCTGTATCGTCCTGGCTGTCCTGGAACTCACTTTGTAGACCAGGCTGGCCTCGAACTCAGAAATCCGCCTGCCTCTGCCTCTCAAGTGCTGGGATTAAAGGCGTGCACCACCACTGCCTGGCTCTATTGTATCTTTTTTTAACCTACTTCTATCTTCATGTTTCCCATCCATCCATATTCAAATGTGCATGAATACCTTATCAAATATTATTTTGAATCAGTTGTGTTTACTTTCCATGTAGGCAATCTTTAGACATTTTTGGCTCTCACAAGCTGGAAAGACACCGCTCCCATTAAGTATAAATTGACTTTGCCTCTGTTTACTAAGGATGGGAAAGCAGGGCGTGACTTCTCAGACACACTTATTCATTATGTTTTGAACAGAGCTAGGAGAGTGTTCAACATAGTGCTTCACAAATTCTTCCTTCTATGACAACTAAGAAAGGAATTTTTTCTTTCTTTCAGAAGATTGGATGTCTGCTCATCAAATAGTGTTCCAATAAAGTTTGTATCTTTCCATACTTTGAATTATAATAGTGACATTAATGTTTCCATATCATTTTTATTCTTTGCATTAAATATGTTCCAATATTTGATCACCAAAACCCTAAGTGTTAAGAAAAGGAAACAAACAAAGATAGTTTTTCTGAGTGATGAGTAGTGTATCTATCTGTGATTATATTGACATTATTTTGCCTAACCCCAAAGGAAGGCTAAACATTCAATGTCTTTCAAATAAGACAGTGTAATTACACTTTTATAAGACATTCTTCTTAATCTTTTTTGATCTGTGTTTTAATTTTCCAGTGTATTTTACAGGCAACCTCAGGAGGTAGAAGATAGGGGAACCATCTAGAATGTACCAGAGACATAGGAGGTAAGAGAGTCTCAGGACTCAAAAGGAGGGCCCATAGCTGAAATGCCCTACAGTAGGGAGAGGAAGGTAGGAGGTAGAGAAACCATCTAAAATGAACCAGAGACCTAGGAGGTAAAAGACTGCCAAGACTCAAAGGGAAAGACTTTACATGAAATAACTTTAGATGAAATGCCGTATAGTGGGGAGAGTCTACATCCAGTAGAAGGACAGGGTATCAAGTGTGGTTGCCATCTCACATTCAATAACTCTGACCCAGAATTGTTCCTGTCTAAAAGAACTGCAGGGACAAAAATGGAGAAGAGCTGGAGGAAAAGGAAGTCTAGCAACAGGACTAAATTGGGATCCAGGGGAGGCCCCAAGGCCTGACACTATTATTGAGGCTATAGTGTGCTCAAAAAAAGGGACCTATCATGACTACCCTCTTAATGGCCCAACATTCAGCTGACAGAGTCAGATTCAGATATGTATACCCAACCAGTGGACAAAAGCTGCTGACCCCTGTGATTGAATTAAAGAAAGGCTGGAAGAAGCTAAGGAGGAGGGCAACCCTGTAGGAGAACCAGCAGTCTCAACTAAACTTGGCCCCTGAGATGTCTCAGATACTGGGCCACTAACCAGGAAGCATACACTAGCTGATATGAAGCTCCGAACACATATACAACAGAGGACGGCCTTGTCTGGACCCAGTGAGAGATGATGCAACCCTAACCCTCAAGAGACTTGAGGCCTCAGGAAGAGGGGATGCCTGGTTAGGTTGTGGTAGGGGGTTGGGACATCCTCTTGGAGACAGGAGGTGGGAGGTATGAGATGAGGAACAGTCAGAAGGCGGACTGGGAAGCAGATAAATAATGGACTCTAAATAAGATTAAAGAATAATATATATATAATTTGTACCTAAAATGTCATTCCATCTTAAGTAACAATAATTGATTTTTTTAAAAAAAAAAATTGACTCTACTAGTGAGTACAAATAGAATTAAAAATTTCTGACTCTTCTTTTCCAAACATTGTTATTTTTCTGAAAATCCCTGTCTCATCTGATAGTACTACCATCTGTTTAATGAACTCATCCATAAATCTGGAAATTTTTCTTTGTAACTACCTCCTGTTTACTTTTCTCTGCCGTAGCTTTTCTGATGAATATGTATTTTAGGATACAGTGAGTTACCACCAACAGCATCATCTTGCCTTACTGCTCTCTTCTTCCAGTTTGTTTCTTTATCGCTCTTCAAATACTCTATGCGGGATTTCCAAATCACAAACATCTAGCTTTAATGTAATTTCTTGTTATTGTCTTTTCCAATAAGCACAAATTTCATATCTATCCTTTGTTCAAAACAGTATCCTATAGTCCTAAAAAAAAAATCATGTTCTGTTTGCTTAATTTTTTAAAACAATAAAACTTACTTTATTATAATGAAATTGTAAATAAAAACATCAGATGCTTTATTTTAGTGAAGTTATTTCAACTGACACTTAATAAATATATGTACATATACATTTGTATTTATAGGGTAAACATAGAACCTTAATACATGTACAAATTATATTATAATTAAATAGATACATTTAACAAGCTATATAATGCAGTAGTTTTGTGAAGAGAACACTAAATATACACTTTTTCAGCTATTATAAAATATTTGAACTAACTTTTGAGGTTATTTGTGACTAAATCTTGGACTATGCAAATGTTACACATTTATTTTACCACCGATATTAATCTCCACCCATAAGTTATAGTAGCATGTGTTAACATATTAGCATCTGTTCCTTCAATCTTACAGTCTCATGTATATTTTATATATTATATATTTTGTATATCTTATATACTTGGTTAAACATACATTAATTTTTCTTCCCCTTATATTTTGTAATTTCTAATCTCTACTTATTTTCTAGTTTCATGAAAGTAGCTTCTTTTGACTTCATATATTAGTGAGAAAATAACATTTTTTTTTCAATTTTTCTTCCTAATGAATGTGCTCCAATATGGATGGTTCAGTGCTGGAATTCTTGCTTTCCAAAATGTACTCTAGTTTTTACAGTTTAGAATTCTAACTCTTGAGTATTAAACTGATGAGTAACTAATTTGCTTAATTTTTTCTAATTTATTAGAATTATTATATATTATTGATATATTATTTTGCTCTACAACAGGTATTTTTCCATTTCTGTCTGTATTTATTGTTTTGAATTCACTATTACAGCATAAAGGGGCAGAGAGAAGCAATCTATTTCAAGATCCTAATATAGATGTCAAATGCTATGTGAAGAATCAAAGCACACAGAAACTCTTGCAGGTGTTAAGCACAGCCAATCTTCTCTTTTCTGAGGAAGAAAGAAGAGAAAATGGATTTGGGGGAAAGGAAAGTGATTGGGAACTGGCAGGACTGGACAGAGGGAAAACTGTATTCATGATGGTTTTGTGAGAGAAAAATCTGTTTTCTGAAGAATCTACATCTGTAAAGGATCTATATTCATCTTGGATGCAAAACTCAAAAATAGTCATTGAACACATTTCATTCTTTATAATCTGTTTTAAAATTTAAAAAAATAACTTAAGTTTGTTAAGGTTTTACACATATAGATATGGGAATCATCCTAAAACAAGTTGTTGTAATGGTGTGTGTGTGTGTGTGTGTGTGTGTGTGTGTGTGTGTGTGTGTGAGAGAGAGAGAGAGAGAGAGAGAGAGAGAGAGAGAGAGAGAGAGAGAAGAGAGAAAGAAAGGGAAGTAGAGATACAGAGAGAGAATACTAGTGCTGGTTTACCAAACAAGTTGATTCTTACACACATACACACACAGGCACATGTACACACATATGCACACACATGCACGCACACCTGAAGTATGCACACCTGCGCACAGACACACATGCATGCACGTACTCATGTATATATGAATGCAAGCACACAAATACAAGTCAGTAGTCAGAAAGAGCATCAGTGGCATGTGAGGACCTAGCTATACCACTCCTGGGCATATACCCAGAAGATGCTCCAACATATAACAAGGACATATGCTCCACTATGTTCATAGGAGCCTTATTTATAATAGCCAGAAGCTGGAAAAAACACAGGCGTCCTTCAACAAAAGAATGGATACAGAGAATGTGAAATACTACTCAGCTATTAAAAACATCGACTTCATGATGTTTGAAGGCAAGTGGATGGATCTAGAAAATGTCATCCTGAGTGAAGTAACACAGTCACAAAAGACCACACCTGATATGTACTCAATGATAAATGGATATTAGACAAAGAGCATGGAATACTCATGATAGAAATCATGGACCATATGAAGCTCAAGAGGAAAGAAGAACAGAAACTGGATGCTTCATTACTACTTAGGAGGGGAAACAAAATAATCAAGGGAAGTAGAGGTGGAAAGGACTTAGGAAGAAGAGAAAAGAGGGATGGGGAAAAGAGGGAAAGAAACAGGCATGAGAGGAGATGGAAAAGATATAGAGAGGGTCAGGAAATTGAACAGAGATGTGTAGCAATGGGGAATGGGGAACTGGCAGTAGCAACCCGAAAGGCCCAGATGCCAGAAAAGCAACAGCCTCTCAGCCACCAAAGGGGATAACATCAGCTGAAATACCTAACAAAACAGAGGGAGAACCTGTTGAGACCATATCCAGAGGTTAGGTATGCTCTGCCCCACCCCCATCTCCAAAATTTTAACCCAGAATTACTCTTGTCTAAAGGAAATACAGGGACAAAGAGTGGTACAGAGACTGAAGGAAAGGTCATCCAGAGACTGCCCCACCTGGGAAACCCAGACACTATTGCTGAAGCCAAGAAGTGCTTGCTGACAGGAGCCTGATACACCTCTTTCCTGATAGGCTCTGCCGGATCCTGACCAATGCAAATGAGGATGCTTGCAGTCAACAACTGGACTGAGCTCAGGGACCCAATGCAGTAGTTAGCGGAAGGACTGAAGGAGCTGAAGGGGCCTCATCTGGCATCAATGGGAGGGGAGGCCCTTGGTCCTGTGAAGATTTGATGCCGCAGTGTAGAGAAATGATAAGGCAGTGAGGCAGATGGGGGCAGATGGGGGCAGATGGGTGGAGGAGCACCCTCATAGAAGCAAGGTAAGGGGGGATGTTGTAGGAGGTTTTCAGAGGGAAAACTGGGAAAGGGGATAACATTTGAAATGTAAACAAATAAAATTTCCAATTAAAAAATAGTGAGAAATTTAACAACGAAGATGGTAGACTTCTATACCGAAAACTGTAGAAACATTATTAAAAGTAATTGAAGCAGAAACAAAGAAAGGACAAAATTTATAACCTAATGATTTGAAGTACTAATAATGTTGGTGACAGCATTACCAAAAGTAACCTAGAAATCGAGTGTAATGTCTGTTAAAATAATAATGTCAGCTTTGAAAATTTAGATTAAAACAATTCTAAGTTTAGTATGGAATCACTAGATATACAAATGACCAGAGCAAAGATAGAGAATAAGTAAAAAGATAGAATTGATATTCTAGTATATTTTAAAATATACTTAAAAAGCTGTTTTTAAGTGAAATATTTCAATGAATGAAAGATGTTCGGTTAATATAATATAATGATTGACATAATATGGATTATATTTTTATGGCATATAAAATGAAAATAGAAATAGTTTTACACATACTCATTTAAATGAAAGGATGTTATAAATTTAATGTGTATACATAATTTTCTATGATCTTGGCCATGCTTCTTATTTATCACAGTATATGGACATCAAAACATACCAAGGAAATACAAGTCAAAATCAAGGTTTGTTAAACTACTACATGTTTAGTAAGTACTTATATACAGATATTTATTATTTGTAAAACTCGGTATTTTTTTGATCTAAATTTGATAATTGATGATGTTTATTTAATCAAAAATTCACAAGCTCGTTGTCTTTTCAGTATTTGTACAATTGATGTATTTTTAAAAGAGGTTTGATACTCATCAAAATGCAAAATTTATTTCATTTTTGAGCTATACTGTTGACAAATTCCAGCGATTTCCATGGGTGACTGCAATCAATAAAATCCTTCAGTAAACCCATTGAACAAAATTGGTTTATTTTCTTGGAGATTATAAATAGCTGCTTTGCTGTTTCTCTTGAGTATTCTTATCAAAGAATTGCTTAATAAGGAAGCATCTATAACAAGTTTTTAATGCAGAACTCAATATGCTTATTGGCACAATTTTGAATGATGGTTAATTTCTGAATCAGTGACAAATATTTCTGCTTTATATGTTCTAGTATTGCTTCAATTGCTGATATGATTAGAGAACACAGATGTGCCTAAATATTAATAATAACAGTTACAGCATATCCAGAGTTTATGGACATAATTTGGTAGAGCTTAATTGCAATATACAACATACAACCATTTGTTTATCTATGAAAACTAAATAATACCTATTCAGAGTAGGATTTCATTAGCTGGCTTGGCAGTAAAATTTGAAAGAAGTGGTGCCAGATGTGAACTCAAAGCAGAAAAGCAGGAATGAAACCAAGAAAGTTCTTGGCTAATGTGTCCTCTTCGTTTGTATCTCAGGATATTTGCTTGCTAAGCTTTAATTTTTAATGGACACAAATATTTAGCTCCCATATATTTTCCGGTACTGAAAGTATGTTTTTATGAAGCACTACAATCTAGATAATGCTTCATTTTTATTACAGCAAAATCATGATACAATTAAGCATTCAGATGACACTGAGCTCTACTTCATAAGATAAACATATCGATTTTGTTTCACTTTGTTTGGCAATTGGAACCTTAAACTTTGTGAGAAAATATTGAATACATTAGCATAGTAAATCTAGATGTATAACTTTTTTCTCCATTTTACCTCTCATGTTTGTCTTATTTTCACATAGAAAGAATACTCAGATCTGTATAAAATTAAATTATAAACACATTCATTATTTGTCATATGATACTCAGATATATACAATTCAAACACTAAAAGAAACTGGTTACAGAAATTAGGGGATTCGTAGGTTCTAGTCTGCTCAGGCACCAAATTAAAATGCACATGCCTGCTTGTAAACAAACTTAACAAAAATAATAAAAACAAAATTTTTAAATTGAGATACATTTTTTAGTTTTTTTAGAAGTTTAAAACAAAATTTTAACTCAAAGACCATTTATATAATTAACACAATGTTGCTTTAAATATTTACATAAACAAAAATACAGACTAATAAATTCTTTTACATTTATTTTGTGTGTGGTGGAAAATCATTAATTGACTCATAGTATGAGTATGCAAATTAGAGGACACTTTCCTTGAAGGAGTCAGTCTCTATATTTGAATCTTAGATAGTCTGGTCTATGGCAATTTTTTTTGCTGGCCGAGTGTGGGGAAGAAAAAACTCAGCGCGGGGCAGGAGAGACAGGTGGCGGGTCCCAAGAGGGCCTTCGGCGGGGTTCTACAGCTCTTCCCACACACAGCTGGCAGAAGGGTCCCACATGTATGCAGCTGCTGCAGGACACGTGGAGTCTGATTTTCCAAAGCTTTTATTGTTCATGGCATGGTGAATAGGTGTAGATGGTATGCACTTTCCCCACAAAAGCCAGGCTCCCCTAACTTTTTATAGGGAGGGTGAAAAGAGGAGGGGATAAGTTAATTAGCTACTCCCCCCTGGCCTTTAGATAACTCATTAATATTCTAATCTTTGGAGGTGGAGACCTGCTAATCACGCCCTCTACCTGTGTGCTATGTGACCCGAAGGGCACAGGTTAAATGGAGTTACCTCTTCCAAGGCCCAACAGTCGAGCAAATTTTCCAGCTTAGTGTAATGACTTTGCAAAGTGATTGCACTAGAATTAATAATCCTAATCTTGACATAATTAATTCATTCAAATAAAACATTTCAACCATAATTTAATGTAAAACAATATTTGACCACGTGACATTTTGCTTGGTGTTTATTGTTTTATTTGTTATCATTTTTGTGAGAATTATGTGTGTGTGAATGCGTGTGCACACACATGTGCACTCAAGTGTATGTGAGTGTATGTTGTTTATGTAAATATTTACATAAACAAAAATACGGACTAATAAATTCTTTTACATTTATTTGTGTGTGGTGGAAAATCATTAATTTATTCATAGTATGAGTGTGCATTTCTTTTTTTAATATTTATTTATTTATTTATTTATTTATTTATTTATTTTATGTGATCACATTGTCACTCTCTTCAGACACACCAGAAAAGGGCATTGGATTCCATTACAGATGGTTGTGCACCACCATGTGGTTGCTGGGAATTGAACTCAAGATCTCTGGAAGAACAGTCAATGATTTTAAGCGCTGAACCATCTCCCCTGCCCGCACGAAGTACATTTCTGATCTAATGGTTATGGGGTTTTGTTATTGTTTGCTGTTGTGGTGGTGGTAGTGGTTTGCTCTTACTTTGACCTTTATCCAGACTTCTATATTTTGTGTTTAACATTCCTCTGATAAATGTGATTATGTTTCTAGTTCTATAATCGCTAGAAAAAGAATATAAATAGTAAAACTTTCATATTGCTATATTCAGAACTTTAAGAAATGTTGGAAGATTCAAATGAGAGCTCTATATAACACCTGAAAAGGAAAAAATGTAATTATATTCTTATGCACACTTTGCAAATTTACATGTGTTTATGAATGCTGTGAATTTTTCTATCTACTCAAAAAATTATAATTTTGAAAAAGCATTGAATCCACTTGGAGATGGGAGAGGAGGAATGGGATGAGCAACTGTCAGAGGGCAGAACAGGAGGAGAATAATGACTGTACTGTAAAAAAGATTAAAGATAATAATTAAAAATAAGTATTGCTAGTTGCCTTTAAATTCTATTTTATTATTTTATTTTTTATTACGAAGCATTGGATAATAGGCAACAACGGTTAAAATAATAATAATAATAATAATAATAATAATAATAATAATAATATATAATTAAACTTATGATAAATAATAATAAATTAGACTGAGGATTCTGTTCAGTGGAAGACTGCTTGCCTGGTTTGTACTAAGCTCTAATTTCCATTTTCAGAGCATGCATGTGTAGAGAGCCGCGGCGAGCGGTGACAGCATTCGCCATTACAAGATGGCACTGGCACCTGGCACTCCCGTGGGTAAACAAGTAAATTGCACATGTGCAAGTGGTGAAAGCGCGCCCAGTCACTGCCCAGCCCGGGGCATCATACAGGGTTTTGAGCAAGCAGCCAATAAGATATGCCCACGCCACCCTAGGGTGTATATAAAGCAGCGCCATCTTGGGGCTCTCTCTCTCTCTTCCTCCTTTCATCGCAATAAACACTTGCTGCAGAAGGATCCTGGTGCCTGCGTGCATTCTTGCTGGCAAGACGATTGCGCGGGGCACATACATGCACACACACATACACACACACACAAATGCACACTAATACATACAACATACACTCATGTATAAACACTCATACACATGAATGCACATGTGTGTGTACACATTCACACACACACTAACACACACACAACACACTCACATACACATGAGTGCACATGTGTGTGCACATGCATTCACACTCACATATAATTCTCACAAAAATGATAACAAATAAAACAATAAACACTAAGCAAAAACTCATGGTCAAACATTGTTTTATATTAAATTATGGTTAAAATGTTTTATTTGAATGAATGAATTATGTCAAGATTAAGATCAAGTGATTGTGCCAAACTTCCAAAATACATTTATGTTTGCTTTAAAAATAGGTTTATTACTCTACAAAAAATAATGTGAATGAGTATAAATAAATTAAAAGTAAGCAAATAGTATGATTAATTTTCTACCAGTTCTACGTCTATGAGGTTCATTTGGTTGAAACTATGACGCATAGCTCAGAGACAGCACATGACAGTTTCAGACTCTCCTAGCATCTGATAGTTCTATGCCTGAATTGCTGTGGATCAGGTCTTCCTACAAATAGTGTTGTATGATTGATGAGGCAAGAATAAATTGCTGAGTTATGCAGATGTTTAAAAACACTGCAAATACCACTAAGTGCTCTTTCTATTAAAGCTAGGGAAAACAGCAGTAACTTATGATGAACTTTTTTTTAAAAATTGATTATTTTTTTTTACATTTCAGATATGATCCACTTTCCTTATTTTTCAGCCACCCTGGAATCTCCTATCCCATTCCTCCTCCTTCTGCTTCTATGAGAATATGCCATCACCCACCCTCCCGCTCCCAACACCCCACCCACAAATTCCCCCACACTGGGGCATCCAGCTCTCACTGTACCAAGGGCTTCCTCTCCCACCTATGCCTGACAATGCCATCCTCCCCTACCCATGGCTCCAGCTATGATGAACTTTTAAAAGGAATATTTAAATACATGCTTTGGTTTTGACATTCTTCATCAACCAAAATAAATTCCAGTTTAGACTTTTGAATGATTCCACCAAGCCCATTGATTACATCTCTCTCTCTCTCTCTCTCTCTCTCTCTCTCTCTCTCTCTCTCTCTCTCTCTCTCTCT